>CM068743.1:89609964-89932604 GCA_035084275.1 Hydrolagus colliei
TCGGCAGGAGTCACTCTCAGCATCAGGTTGTACATGATCTGGGAACAGGGAATGATGGCATAAGTGAAGGGATTCCCAACATTTTGAAAAATGCAGTTTCATCATTCTGATTCTATGGGCCTGACAGTCAAGTTACCCTGAGTTGGATTGGAAGATATCATGTAGCTATAAATCCTTTCAGGAAACCAATACAAGGCACCCCTCCCCATCTCACTAACTTAATGATATTCATTACACCTACCTCACTGTCTGAGAGGTTAATTTGCACCTTTTCATATTTCCTGCTGTGGCAGAGTCTTTCTTTAGAAAGTGAAATAAGGTACATTTACATTACACAATATTAGACCGAAATGAAACATGAGGAAGAGAGGTATTTGTTTTCAAGTTGATTTTAATTTTGTTGTTGAAATGTTTCCACAGTCCTCCAAGAGTTGAGGCATGAATGGATAAATAATAGATAACTTTAAAAAAAAAAAAGCAAAACTGGTGAAAACACAAGGAGGGGAAGGAAAATAGTCTTACAGTCGTGAATTATATTTATGCTGATGTGCTCAAACTCGCAATGGGGTGATGCAATTTCCTAAAGGTAAAATAACCATCACTGCATATATGTCCAATGCAAAACCAAATGCAACTGTTCAAAGACAAAGCTTTATGGGAGCTAACCAAACAAACTTATGCCTGTTTTATAGTGCTAGAAGTGAGACAACATCAATTTCCAGTTTGAAATGATTTGCAGCAGAGAACTAGATTTATATTTGCTCTCAATCATTAGCCATGTCCTGAGGATTACCCAGAGCTCAGACAAACATTAATATCCTTTAAATGGTATTACAGAGCCAGTTGCATCAATAGCTGTTTCATAATATGGAAGTAAGATAGCCCCTATTAATGTTCTTGGGCGGTGCACTGGATGATCCAAATTATTTTAAGAGGCAATTTTTTGAACCAGATGGTTCCACCAAAAGCATTTGTTACAATGTGAATTAATAATAATAATCCTTGCATTTTTATATAGAGCTTTTCACGTCTTCTAGATGTCTTAAAGCGCTTCACAGAATATATTTGTGAAGTGAATTTGACTGTATATTTGTGGGCAAAAAACGCGGGCAGCCATTCACTCTTGGGTGAAACCATTTCCTCAGGTGGGCTTCGTGATTATGCTCCAGTAGGGTCTGCGCATTCGGGGCCTATCTCCTCAGGAGGTAAATATCTGTGTGTCTCTCAGCACTAACTCTCTCAATCTCTGTGTTTTTCTGTCTGTGTCTCTTGTGTCTCTCTCCTCTCTCACATCCCCGACCCATCTCTCTCTCTCTCTCTCTCTCTCTCTCTCTCATCTCTCTGTCTGTCTGTATATTATCACATCCCTCCCGTCTCCCCCCACCCCCCACCTCCCCCGACTCTCACCATCTCCACCCGTCTCTCCCCCCCCCCCGTCTCTCCCCCCCACCGTCTCTCCCCTCCCACCGTCTCTCCCCCCCCCCTCCCGTCTCTCCCCCCCCCCATCTCATCTCCCCCCCCTTCTTCTCTCTCCCCACCCACCTCTCTCTCCCCCCCACCATCTCTCTCCCCCCCCCCACCGTCTCTCTCCCCCCCCTGTCTCTCTCCCCCCCACCGTCTCTCTCCCCCCCCTCCCGTCTCTCTCCCCTCCCCCCCTCGTCTCTCTCTCCCCTCCCTGTCTCTCTCCCCTCCGCCCGCTCTCTCCCCTCACCCGTCCTCTCCCCTCCCCCGTCCACTCTCCCCCCCCCCCCCCGTCCTCTCCCCCCCCCCCGTCTCTCTCCCCATCTCCCTCCCCCCCCGCTGTCTCTCCCCTCCTCCCCGCCGTCTCTCCCCCTCCTCCCCGCCGTCTCTCCCCCTCCTCCCTGCCGTCTCTCCCCCTCCTCCCCGCCGTCTCTCCCCCTCCTCCCCGCCGTCTCTCCCCCTCCTCCCTGCCGTCTCTCCCCCTCCTCCCCGCCGTCTCTCCCCGCTCCTCCCCCCCGCCGTCTCTCCCCCCTCCTCCCTGCCGTCTCTCCCCCTCCTCCCCACCATCTCTCCACCCCCCGCCGTGTCTCCCCCAATCCACCGCCGTCTCTCCGCCCTGTCTCTCCCCGCCGCCATCTCTCCCCCACCCCCAACCCCTTTCTCTCTCTCCCCGCCTGCCGTCTCTCTCTCCCCGCCCGCCGTCCCTCTCCCCCCGCCCGCCGTCTCTCTCCCCACCCCGCCGTCTCTCTCCCCACCCCCGCCGTCTCTCCCCACCCCTCCCCCCGTCTCTCCCCCGCCTCCCCCGTCTCTCCCCCCCCTCCTCCGTCTCTCCCCCCCTTCCCTCCGTCTCTCCCCCCCTTCCCCCTGTCTCTCCCCCCACCCCTTGTATACTTGTATATTGTATTCGAGGACTATGAATACAATATGGTGGCTTGCACCTTGGTCTGTGCATTGTGTATAGAGATGAGCATTCTGGGTCTTGTAGTTTCAGTGTGCGCGCATTCCGATTTTTTTTCGATATCGATTTTTCGATATATCAATATTTTTTAAATACCTATATCGGTGTACCAATATCAAAATTATATTGGATATAAATGATATATCTATATATCACCGGACCCTATGCTCCAGTATAAATCACTTTCTGTTGTTCACAAAAGTTCAGTGCGCATTTTGCAAATAAACCATCCCAAAAGGTGCTGCAGGCATTAATGCTCTTCTCTCTTCCCTACCTTTAACCCATGACTGTTTGTGGGACACTGCTGTGCGCAATTGGCTATACATAGGTGTTAAGATGTGCTTCATAGTGATGGAGCTTGATACTGGGCTAAGGAGGTAACTGAAGGTATGGTCGTAAAGGAAGGTCTGCGGATGTGATCTGAAGATGGGCAGTGAGATGGCAAAGCAAAGAGATTGAGGCAGAGGCTTCCATACTTTCGGGGCATAGTGACTGAAAGCATGGCCATTGATGGATGAAGAAGAAGAGGCGAGGGATGCATAGGAGGCTGGAGGCAGCTGAGCATGGGTAGTAGAGTGGGATATAAGCAGGTCAGAGAGGTTGGGTGGTGCCAGGACATGAAGAGACTTGTAAACTTGTTTGTATATAGGATAATGTCTCAACATATCCCATGTCTAGCTGAGCTCCAGGCCTGTATCATCCCTACTGAACCAAAGCTGAATCAGTTATGCAGCATACACCAAGTGTAGAATGTCTCTCCTTTCTAGTTTCAAACCCACAGTAGATGGTGTACTTACCATCTGCATATCAACATAGTGCATTACTTTATTGAATAGCATGCTAAGGAGAACAATCTCGTGAGCATCTATCGCAAAGAATGAACATCTCGAAGTGTTTGATAGCTGTAATGGAGCACATCGAGCAGCAAAAAAGAAGGTTTATATAAGCATGTTGACCAAAGACATAGTTTGTGGTTTCAAGAGAATTTTGCAGGTTAGGAGAAAGGAATTAAAATAGGAGATTTGGCAAGAAAATTTCTGAGGACCAGAGCAAGCTGACATATCAACTCAAATTTTTAATTCAACTCAAGACAACAAATAATGACTGTATTCTATTTCACTGAGTTTACATATTAAAATTAGCAGGACATTAATACATTTTGTCATCAACAGTGTTACCGTCCTTCAGGAGAGACATTAAACAAAATGGTTATTTACTTCATTACTATTTGTGGGGTGTTGTTGCGCTCAAAATTGTTGCCACATTTGCATACAAATACACAGTCCCTACACTGCACAGGAAATCATTTGTAGCATTTTCAAATGTTTCGACAATTTATTCATGTGCTACATCAAATGCATGGATTATTTATATTAAAATTATGTTTTCAGCGTTTGGGGAGGTAGAGTTAAAGCCCCTGAGTTCCCCAGTAATACAAACTTAGCAGTGCCTATTATAGTAAAACTAGTAACTATTATTGAAGTGTTACAAGAACAAAAGCTTTTATACAAACAATCAGCTGTCATAATTGTTAATAAGAAGATTCCTTTGTCCGGTATTTACCTTACGAAGCGGATCTTCAATTTGTAATCATCCAGGTTTCAAGTACATAGACACTAAAACCTTACTCCAGGCCAAATTTTATCTCCTGTGTAACAGCTGAATCGTGTTTGCATTTGAGGAGTTTAACTACTAATTATTTTCTACAGAAGGATCTGTAGAAACAAGGTCTGAAGGCATCGAATTACAGAAACATCACAACTGCCTCAATTTCAGCAGGGTGAGAAGCTTGCAGAATATTCCCATTATACTAAGCTTGTTTACATCCTCTGTAAATTGTATATAGTTGGAGCTATTTGCTATTGAACCTTCCTGCCATCCTTTCCAATAGGGAGAGCATTCTAACTGCTTGAATTTTAGCATAACAAGCTCAGGGAAAAGCCTAGACAGAAAGGGAAACAGAAAGAAAAATAGCCAATCACAGTGAAATGTTTGATGTATCCTCTTTACATCAAGGGATCCTTTGGTCACATTTGTAAGGTAATTACTTATTTGATTGATTATGTAGCTAACATCAAATGAGTAAAATTTCAACTGTATCATTACAGAATATAGATTATTGTTGATTCTATGTGTTGATTCTATTAGCTGTATCATTCAGTTTTGATCTGTCGATTTTCTCCTGCTGACAGCTGCAGCCAAGATAATAACAATAATAATAATCTTTGCGCTTTGATATACCGCTTTACCATGTCTTCAAGATGTCTCAAAGCATTTCACAGAATATATTATAAAATAGATTCACTGTGTATTTTGTTGGGGAAACACGGCAGCCAATTGCGCCCAGCAACGTATAGAGGTAGAAGTAAAATGATCAGCGCACTGCGGGAACATTGTTATGCTGACGGTAAATACAAAAACTTGCATTTATATAGTACCCTTCGTGCTATAAGTACCCTTATATAGTACCCTTCCTGGGGTGCATTGAATGTACATGTAGCAATCTTCTCATTCTAACTTTATAGAAGGAAAACATGCAACAAAGAGTTCCTTTTTTTTCACTTGCTGAGCATAAGGTGACGCTGTGACATTAATGTCATTGACAATTACTTGGAAGAATCAACAACAGTGATGTGGTAATGAACTCTTCACTGCCAGGAAATCACACAGTGTTACTTCTCTGTTTGAAATAGTGTAGACCGTGACATAAATTAAATATCACCATTCATTGAAGGGGCTCAGATGAATTCTATAAGGTCAAGGTTATGGGATGTCCTCCCAACGTGAAAGGCGCTGAACTAATGTAATTTTGTTGTTGTTGTTATTATCATTTGCAATTATATTCCCTCTTAAATATCCCTTTGGATACATCCAAGCAAGTTTCCTTGCTCCACACGCCAAATAATAATCCCACCAAAAAAAAACACAATAATAAAATTGATCATTTCAACCCACGACTGTTTGTGGGACACTGCTGTGCAGAATTGGCTGCCACGTTTCGCCTACAAATATACAATCAATTCACTTTACAGTATATTCTGTGAAGCGCTTTGAGACGTCGATAAGATGTGAAAAGCGCTATATCAAATGCAAGGATTATTATTATTATGTTGTCATTCAATCTGCTGTCAGGATTCAGTCAATGTTCCTTTTAATTTTCCCAGTGCCTTGGGATGTCCTCCCGAAGTGAAACGCGCTCCATCAATGTAATTGTGTTGTTGTTTCGTTGTTAATCTGCTTACTTGGAGGTAAAGAGAAGGAGTTCATGGAGACTTAGACTTCAGCTCTTCTGAAGCAATACTTCAGGCAATCAGCGTGATTCTGCCTAAGGTAAACTCGATACCTCCCACTGGTGGTGTGTCCAAGATCAGGAACTCACTGTGTGGTGAGTTGTAGGGGTGAACATACAACATTCTAGATGTGTATTCAGATATTTTTGTGATGCTTCTTTGATTTGACACTGCTCACAGCAAATCACTGCAATTTCTACAACAATTCAGTGCAGGAATATCAGGGATGAGCAGTGCAATCCAAAGGCAAACATTACCAGGAAGTGACTTTTGAAATGGGCTAAACAATTTGTTGAACTCTTTCAGTTCCGAAAAATGGGCATTTAATTGTGTGAGAATGTCACTATTTGGACCGAAGTAGATTCTAAATGCTATCCATGTGACCCTTTTGGCCCTGTGCTGTAATAAGAAAGCTCCCAGTGCCAGAAACATATTGTAGTAAAAAATGCTGCAGGTGCCAAATGATTCTGTCTCCCATCAGAAATAACTCCTTGAATGTTCTTAGGCAATCGACTAGGGGATCATTTCAATACTGATCTAGAGCCTGTCACTCAATTGACTTTTTGATACAACAACAACAAAATTACATTGCAGTTTGTATAGTGCCTTTCATGTCGGGATGACGTCCCAAAATGCTGGACAGACAGTATTCCAGACCTGAGCTGGAGGTAGGGATCGGGGAGAGTGGAGGACAGCAGGGAAAGAGTTTGATCGAAGGGACGGTCGAAGAGGTGGGTCTTGAAGGAGGCAAGGAATGAGGTGAGGCGAAGGGATTGCGGGATGGAGTTCCAGATGATGGAAACAGATTGGCTGAAGGCCTGGCCCCTGATGGTTGGGTGGGCGGCAGAAGACTTGGAGCAGGCCGCAACCTGCTGAGCAATCGGTACTGGACCGACTGATATTGGGGGCCTCAAGTAATAGAGGTAGGAAGAAATAAGGCCATGGAGGGCTTGAAGGTGAGGATGAGGATTTTGAATTCTATCCGCTGTGAGATGGAAAGCCGGTGGAGCCGGGTGAAGGTGATGGGATCACGGGACCCATTGTGGGAGAGGGCACGAGCTTCAGAGTTCTGGATATCTGCAGCTTGTGAAGGGAAGAGCTGGGAAGGCCAACAAGCAGAGAGTTGACCTAGTCGAGCCTAGCTATAATAACATTAAAATATTGAAAGTCTATATCAAAATTCTCTACATTCACTTATCTGTGTATGTGCAGAACTCTCCTTGAGTATGACCAATGTATTAGATTATGAAAAGAAAAGTACATGGCAGGCTTTACACCTTCACTTTCTTGACTGCTTTAAGTCATATATCTTTGGTTACAGCAATGGAAGCAAGACATCAAAGTTTTTTTTCATTATTCGGTGGTTATGCACAAGATACTCTCATCAGACAGCTACAAGGTTGAAGTGGAAGGACTAGGCAGATTACGAAAGAAATCCTGATATTATACAACGTTATGTGGTGAGTCCTATAGTATTGCAAGTTACTTTGCAGTTGATAGTTGACATGGTACAGTGATATGCTTTACAGAGATGCCTCACTGTGATTAATAGGATAATAATTCACTGAATGATTTGCATAACCATAAGTGTGAATACTGTACACTGCTTCAAATGGTTAATATTCCTTACCTATGCTTTGAGATGCAACGATTGCCTTACATTCTACCCTAATGATAACATATCCCTTCTCCAGCCCCAGCAGCACAGAAATTATTCAAATGTTTTCTCCGCTGTCTCCACCTAAACCTAAATAGTCAATTGCAATGCCAATCCCACACAAATATCTTTAGCTTTTTTTGTAGAATTAGTTCATAAAGCATTTTGCCAGCAAATCTGTTCCACATTTTCACTATTTGCAGAAACATATACCACAAACTTGCTTTAACAATGGAAAATGTATCACCCAAGTATGTTTGAGTTCAAGTATTATATACACATATAGGCATTATTTTATTGCTAAACATTATGATAAATTTTAGTGGATATGTGTGTACTGTAGTAATATCAGTCTATGTTGATCAAGGATTCTGAGATCTAAAGTGCAGGGTTTCCAATTAGAATCCTTCTGAAATTAAAATAAAATTGGTATAGCACAGCATGGAAATAGGCTGCCGAGTTTGCCTTCAAATATAGAGACACTGCTCCTCATAGAAAAAACATGTGAAGTGCTTTAAGGCATCTCAACGACATAATAAGGCACTATATTGAAGGCAGGAATTATTATTATAAATGAATTTCTCCACCCTCTTTAACTCCCCTCTCCCCAGCTTGAGCTCCAGTTGGCCATCAAATGCTGTTCTTTAGCCATGAAAGGCACTTTATACTGTATATAAATGTAAATTGTCAGTATAAATTTCTCTCCAACCCACTTTAGCTCTGCTCCAGAATTACATTGAAACAGAGAGGTAACCCAGCAGATAAAAGGAATATATTTGTGGCTATTTGAGGGAATCATTATTTATGCAACTCAATTTTTTTTATTAAGGAATATGCCATTAGAAATCTTACATTTTACACCCAATTTTATTTTCAAATACAATAATTATATTGATACGTGAGGCAATGAGCTCAAAAATATCTATTTTGAAATCTCTTATCTGAAAAAATTACACTTAGAGATGAAGTGACACACAGGCTACGTGAACTGAAATAACAGGATCATTATCAAGCAAAATAATTACATGTTACAAACAGAAAAAAAAATCCTTGCAGAGTATGAGATGCTCAAAAGGCTCTGAATGTTATTGCGGCTATGCCTGTAGGTGTTGGAAGATTATATTTCTCAGCATATGTTGCAGAAAAAAATTTGGATGACGGTGCAAAAACAAAATGCTTCACGATTATTCAGCTGTACAGGGTTTGTCCTCGAGATAAAATGTTTATTTGAGGCTTGGAAATGCAGGCGACGGATGGTGAAATAAAGTGCAAATTAGATCGTGATGACATCCGTGACATAAATAGATCAGACAAGAATTTGATGTTTTTCAGCATCATTCTGTGTGCTGATTATGGGGTTTTAATGCAATAGTGAGCTTGCTCTCCAACACAGTGGGATGAAACCAACATGCCTGTGTCAGCAGCTGTCTGTTCAAATCCACTGCTTTAAAGGATAAACTGATTTGCTTAGAACACACTTTACACATTTATAAACATTGTAAAAGGTGTGAAGTTTCCAAGATGTCTACTGTGTGAGTGTATAAACATCTACCTATGAATAGACGTGTGTATTTTTATAACCCCCATATACAATGTATATATATATTACATCTATAATAGTTTTGCCCACAAGCATACAGTTAATTCACTTTACAGTGTATTCTGTGAAGCGCTTTGACACATCTAGAAGATATGAAAAGCGCTAGATCAAATGCAAGCATTATTATTGCGATTATACATATAATGCAAATGCAGATGGATTTAAAATGCATCTATGCACCTGCTATAGGACATTTTAGTTTAAATTTGGTTTAATTTTTCAGTGATTTTAGAGGAAGGGAGAGGGCGTTGTGTTTAGCAGCTAAAATCGAGTTGTTTAAACTGATCTTTGTTTCCCCCACTAATGTTTCCTTCTCTCCTTCCCCCTCCCCAGACCCCCCCCCTGCTCTGATCCCTCTCTGACAGTACAGCGCCTTGGGACGTCCTCCCGACTTGAAAATCGCTATATAAATGTAAGTATTGATTGATTGATTTGATTGACATTTTTCTTTAACCAGTGCAAGCTAGTGTCCCCTTATTTCAAAAAAGTTCCTGTCCAGTTACAGAGCAAATGTGTGTGATAGGACAGTCCCTTTGCAGAATGATGTGCCTATATGTGTGTGTCTGTGTGTGTGTTTGTACTCACAAGTCTGCCTGCTGCACAGTCGTGTTTCTTTTTAACACTGGTCTTTCAAAGGTGGTGCCCTTGATCTCCATACCTGGCTGGTCAATCATGATGCCAGAGTACAGCGTCAGTGGGGGATGGAGTGACAATGATACAGACACAGGGAGGAGGCGGGGAGGCTTGTTACTCAATGGGAGAGTTTACAAGGCAATTATTCATATCCTGCAGCAATTCGGTGTGTCACTGGCTGGTATCGTAGCAACCAGTAGAGTCAGGGTAACATCAGCCCCAGCAAGACTGCCTGCCAGCCAGCAGCATTCAGCAAAGCTTACAAAGTCAATAAACACAGAGAGCTCCAACTCTGGGGAGAGAGAGAGAGAGAGGAGGAGAGAGGGAGGGAGGGAGGGAGGAGGAGAGGAGAAGGAAGGGAGAGACACACACACACACACACACTAGATCTATCCTTTTCAATCAAGATCAGCAAACACACAGAGAGAGAGAGAGAGTGAGTGAGAGAGAGAGAGAGAGAGAGAGAGAGAGCATTGGTTAGCAGCGACTTGTGAATGCTTTCTTCCTTGACCACTGAAAATGGGAAAGTTGGGAGTTTTGGTCCTGAGGCTGAGCTCGTGTGAGGCTGTGAGACACACAGACAGATGGTGGCAATCACTCGCCCCGCTGGGAGTCCCGTGCTCTGCGATGTGAGAGCTTTGACAGGCATTTTCCTCCCGGCTGACAGGCTCTCTCACCTCTACCCGTCGGACTTGTGAGACCCGAGTTCTCTCCCAGGTAAGTGCTGATGCATCTTTGCTGTTTGTTTGCAATTTGCTGCCATTTTGGGCAATGCCTTTGCTGTGGGGTCCCCCCCCCCCCCCCCAGGGCTGGCTTCTGATCCCCGAACTTCAATCTACCATTTTCTGGACGGCATCACTTACCGATACCCAGCATTTCCAACAGTCCTCACTTGTTTCTCTCCGGTGTGAAGGCTGAGGTGCGGGGGGTTTTGATGGACAAACTATAATTGTTGCATTAACAAGGAGCCGAGTGATTTACTCGCTTGTCACAACGCCAGAGCGGGTTAAAGCTTCAAACAACCGAATGATGATAAACCCGCGTTTTGTCCAGATATTTGTTTCCACAATAACCCAACAAATGTACCTTAATCACTTTGCTATCTTTTCCTATCATTTATGGTCCCGAGTGCCAGGTTTAACAAAGTAAGCGCTTTGCTGACAGAGCAGAGGCTGGATGGTCCGCAGGTCGGTGGGGCTGATCCCTTCTGTTGTCACTGTCAACTCATGTCGTCGTCTTAACAAATGTCCATCTTTCACACCCACAACAGTAACCCCGGCGTCAAGTACAAACCCGACTTCCAGCCTTTAAACTTGGGAGTCGGCGCCTTCATTCAAAACCCGAATCGATAAACAATTTGGGAAAGGACTGCTGTACTCGCTGCTGTTTATCGACCTCCTCCTTCTAAACGATCATCTGACTAACATGTGCGGGGTGTTGGGTTTGCTGATGCGCCAGGGTGACCACAAAGTCCCGATACCTTTGCGGTGTCGAGTAAAGTCTTGCAGAGACGATGACCCGTCCTGTTTCTCTGTTGATGACAACGACTGGTCTCACGACTGTGATGGTCGCCCTGGGCAGCGAAGTTGGCAACTGCCTGAACATAAATGCAACAACACGAACCCAGCTCCAGAGCTGGGCTTGATTTCTACACTCGATATGGATTCAAACCAATCAAATCAATCAAAACGTACATTTATACAGCGCCTTTCACGTCAACAGGACGTCCCAAGGCGCTGTACGGTTAGGTAGAGACAAGAGCAAGGGGGGAAGAGGTCGGGGCAGAATGATGAGTAGGAAAATTGACTGTATTTGATTGTTTTTTACACACAAAAAAGACTGAACCAAGTTCTCGGTTATTTGCGACATTTGCGTTGAGATGATTAGTCGGCGACGTTTTTATTTTCCACTTGATGCAAAACATGCACCGACTAAATTGTTAAATCCGTGAATGGTACCTTTTGCATCCAGTCGACAAGTAATGCATGTTGTCTGTGTCTCTCTCCTAGCTCGGGTCCTCCAGTCAGTCAGTTGCGTGAAGCGCTTTGAGACGCCCTCCTGACTTGACAAAGCTGTATCACTGTAAAGTCTGCTGGGGTTGCACTTGTTCGAATGGCTTGTTATTTTGTTTGCAGCATGTGAACAGAGATTGGAAACAAACGTTTGCACGATTCCCATCGATTCCTTCATTGTCAAGGGCAAAAAGCCTCGCTCCTTTAGTAGTCAGAAACCTGTTGTCATTGCCTTTGACGTTTGCTAAAAGCCAACATTCAACTGTCCTTGATCTTTTGATATTAATGATAACGTTGGATATTACTAAGAGCATTGTTCTGTCTATGGTAATTATCTGCTGGTCTTGTCTTTCTTTGAAATAAAACCATCTTAGTTCCTCAGCAACTAACCCACCTTTCAATGCAGTCGACATGTAACAGGTTTGAATCGGTCAGTATGGATGTTACGGTCAATACATGTGATAATTTATTCATAATAATAATCCTTGCATTTGATGTAGCGCTTTTCACGTCTTCCAGCCGTCTCAAAGCGCTTCACAGAATATACTGTAAAGTGAATCGACTGCATATTTGTGGGCAAAACGCGGCAGCCAATTGCGCACGGCGGCATCCCCACAAACAGTCGTGGGTTGAAGTGACCAATTTATTTTTCTCTCTCTCTCGAGGGATTATTAGCAGGCGTGTAAGGAGTAAGGAAACTTGCTCAAGATTTTGTCCGGACCTGCCGGGAATCAAACTCGTGCTCTAACCACTGAGCTAAAGGACTCCACCCTAATTGTGATTGCACTGATCCTTATGACCTTGACCAGTAGATGCTCCAATTAAAACAAGTAAAATAAACAGTGGTGCATCAAATTGTGATGTGAGTAGACATGTACCACTGTTTTCTTTAACCCTATTAAGTGTAGATGTGGACTTTTAATTTGGAACAGTTGCTGTGACTTAATGTCCAGTCCGATTCAGTGATGATGATCACCTGCCCATTTCTCCAGTGTTCTTTGTTTTGAGAAGACAATTGGCAAACTTCATCAAGCTGTGCTGTACTTGTGCCTGTATGACACAAATTGTACTTTAGGATGGAGATTGTAGGTAGAGAGACTAAATGGTGGATACAAAGAAGAGAACCCCAACTCAACTGAGACACTCCGTAACCACCTCATGGCAGAGAGCATGCCCTGATATAAGAATGATGAAAAACTATCAAATGTATTGAAAATAAAACTTTAACCTCTTCTGTTCACCCATAAAACACACAATCAATCCACTTTGCAGTATATCCTGTGATGCGCTTTGAGGCGTCTCAACAATGTGATATGGCGCTAAAACAAATGCAAGGATTATTTTCATTATTATCTACTGCAGACCAATTTCTACATCAGCATTAGCTGTAACATGGTGTTATAAACATCGCAATACAAATCTTAAGTAATCCTAGCACAACTAAGCAGGGAGGTCTTGCTGCATGTCTCTTACCTGATCTCAGGCATCTCTTGAACAGGATTTACACTATTCCTAATTGCTCTCACTTAAGGCTGAGTAGAATTCAACATGTCTGCACTGGGCTACAGTGCTAATGTTAGTATTTAATGTTATTTCCTTCCTCTTTCTTTCCTCCTCCCTTTCATTGACTCCTTTACCCTTCTGTTGGGATATATTCCACAGGTGCTCTCCAGCACGTAACCAAGTGGCCATTATGTGAAATGTGAATGTCCACAAGCTTCTCAATCACAAGGGACAATCCAGTCACGCCAACTCCTATCCTTACTGATGTTCACACACAGTAAGAATCACAAACAATAACCAGAAGCTGGAATCAAGGTGAATTCCCTGCCCTTACCCGGGAATACTGAGATGATATGAAGTATTCAACTACTGCCCTGTCTGGGATCAGCTAACACTATGTAATAATAAATAACCCTTGAATTTGATATTGTGCTTTTTTACATCTATCTTGATGTCTCAAAGCGAGTCACAGAATATACTGTAAAGTGAATTGACTGTATGTTAGTGGGCAGTTGTGCACAGCATTGTCCCACAAACAGTCGTGGATTGAAATTAACAATTGTTTTTGAGGGATTATTGTTAGACATGTTGAGTAAGGAAACTTGCCCACAGTTTCACCCTGACCTGCCTGGATTCGAACATGGTCTCACATTTGTAAGACAAGTGCTCTAACCACTGAGCTACAGGACTCCACTTGCAGGTATATTCAAACCTTGTGTGAATAAAATAATTAACTTTATAGTATATTCTGTGAAGCCCTTTGAGACGTCTCAAAGAAGTGACAAGATGCTATATCAAATGCAAAGATTATTACTATGATTATTATTATTATCTGTGACCTGGCTGCTGGTGGTTACCTGGTTAAGCACTCTGAGACACAGTACGTTGTGAAGGGTGCTGCCCTGGGCACTCCAGACCAAGATATAAGTGGAGCTTTTAAATTTATGTTTGAAAATAGTTTCTCAAGTCTTTTTGCGAAGTCCATCGGTGTCTAATTCTGCCTTTACTCAGAAATTGCCCATAGCCGGTGTCTGAGACCTTTTAAAGGGTGGGGAATTCCAAATTAAAGCTGAATTGATTCACCCCTACCTACATTTGTGCTATCTAAACCTCTCCCACAAGTGGTATTAGCAGCTAGTTCCAGTGTGATTTTCTTCCAATCGCTTGGCACATCCACAATTTATATGGGTTGTCATGGCAATTCTCCTTGAAAAGTGCAGTGTAAATCAGACAGCTCTATTCTCTCTCCATCTCTTGTTTTCTCCCTCTCCTTCTCTCTCTGTTCTTTCCCATATCCCCACTCTGTTCCAGTAATAAAAGTAACAAATAGTCCTTCATTTGATACAGCACCTTTCCTGTCAGGAGGACATCTCAAGGTGCCTCATATGATGTACTGTAAAGACTTTGTATTTTGTGGGAAATTGATTTGGACACATACCGGTGTCCCACAAACAGATATGAAGTGAATGATCTTTCTTTCTCTGGGAGAGAAAGAACACCAGGAGAAATTTCCTTCACTTTTTGAGTACTGCCCATGGGATCTTTAATGTTCACCTGAACAGACCTCGGTTTAATAACTCATCCGCTAGCCGCCTCCAAATGTGACATGTGATTCAGAGAATGACAGTGCTACCAACTAACCCAGGCTGATAAGCTTTTCAGAGCTTGAGATAGCTCATCATCACAGTCAGTGCTGGTGTTACAGCTACTGATGCATCAACTGCTACTACAGTACTGTATATCACAATTTTCCACAGATTTAAACTCTCGTTTTAAACAACTTTATCAATGTCTGAGAATCACAGAAATTAATCCCAGGATTTTATTTTGTATTTTCTACTCAGTTGGTAGTACTCTTCCCTCAGAATCAGACGTACAAGACCCATGTCGGGTCTTTGAACTCATGTTCAAGCCTAAATAATCCAATACAGTGCTGGGGTGTGCTGCTTTGTGGAAAGTACCATCTTTCAGACATTAAAACAAGGCCCTGTTTGCCTGTTCAGATGGACATTAAATGTCCCATTGCACAAATCGCAAATTAAAAGGATTTTCTCCAGGATTTATGGCCATCCTTACTCCACAAGCCTGATAATAATCCCTCACAAAACAAATAATAATAATTTGGCCCCTCAATCCACGACTGTTTGTGGGACATTCCCATGAGCAATTGTCTGCCACGTTTCACCCACAAATATACAGTCAATTCACTTTACAGTATATTCTGTGAAGCACTTTGAGACACCTAGAAGACGTGAAAAGCCCTATACCAAATGCAAGGAGTATTATTATTAAAGTCTCACAGAAAACCACTGTATGTATTTAGAGGCCTTCATGTAAGGGAATGGCTAAAAGCAAACAGTGATGCATAACTGAGTACGTAAATAAGAAAAGTTGTCCAAAGGCATATTCAAGGAGATAGTTTTAGCGTTTTTATTACAACAATAAAATTACACTTGTATAATGCCTTTCACATCAGGAGGACGTCCAAGGCACTGAACAGTCATTATTTCAGACCCGAGCTGGGGTCGGGGAGGGTAGAGGGAAAGGGGGCGATTTGGGGTGACCGATGGGACTGTCGAAGAGGGGGGTCTTGAGGCAGGACTTGAAGGAGGCCAGATAGGGGGCAAGGCAGAGGGACTGTGAGATGGAGTTCCAGAGGTTGGGGGCAGAGTGGCTTAAGGCTCATCCACCAATGGTGGAGCGGGTGGTTCCGGGTACGTGGAGCTGGTCGGAGCCTGCTGGGTAGAGAGGGCACTCAAGATTGGTAGGGGTTAGGAGGTTTTAGAGGTAGGGAGGGGCAAGGCCATGGAGGATTATCACTTCCTATTAGTGATAGGAAGAGAGATACGAAGGATACAGTACAGCTGAAATGGGAAAGCACAAAAATACTAACAAATAAAACCATGAAACTCAGGAAATTGCACATGTTCTAAAAATATAAATGATTGCTGGTAGTGACTTCAAGGCTACAACAAATCTTCGGTAGAGATGAGTGTAAAGTGCGTGTTCTCATGGGATATCACATATTTGAATCTCTGCAAAATGTGTCACAACTTGCAAAACACTCTCAGACATCCACAGTTTTCCTTGTAATGTATACAAACTGCTTTTTACCTTTTCTGTTTCCTGAAGGAGAAGATTCCTTGTAAACTGCATGTTGACAAATCAAAGCAGGAAGTTTGCAATTTGTAGATTTAGACATCTCTTGGGCTCTTGCACCTACAATAACATTCAACATATTGTATATCCGATGTAAAGAAAGAACTTGTAATGCCTTACAAAACAACAGGAACAACAACATTGCATTTATATAACTCCTTTCACATCAGGAGGACGTCCCAAGGCACTGGACAATTAAGGGTTTGCATCCAAGCTGGGGGTCGGATTTAAGGAGTGGGGGTGGGCCAAGGTGGTAAGATGACTGCAGTTGCAGTTAAAGTAGAAGATCATGGGACAGGTCTTGAAGGAGGTGAGGGAAGGAGTAAAGTTATGGGATTCCAGGATGGAGTCCTAGAGAGTGGGGACAGAAAGCCTGAAGGGCAGAGGATGTGAAGCAGCCCAGTGCCAGCCAAGCAAAGGTAGTGGGTGAGTTGGTAATACAATACAAAATTACATTTGTATAGCACCCTTTCACGTAGGTAAGGTTTTAGAAGGTCACAGAGGTAGGATGGAGCAAGACTTAGGGCTTTAAAAGTGAGGACGAGGATCATAAACATGATCCTGTGGGGTTTGTAGTGCTAAGTGAGGATGGGGGTGATAGGATCACAGAGCCAGTTGTGGGAGAGAACATGAACTGCAGAGTTCTGGCTGGTCTGCAGCTTGCGGAGTAAAGGGTTGGGAAGTCTGGCCAACAGAGAGTTGACGTAGTCAATCCTGCAGGCGACAAAAAGATGGATTATGCCAGAAAGAAAATCTGAGTGTTTCACAAATAATTAATGGCAAGTGATTTTTTGGGGAGCAATTTTCGCACTAGCAATCTGATATAAACATCTTTGGATTGTGTGACTAATTAATCTGGAGAATTATTAGCAAGGACATATTCAGCTGTTGTATGTATTCATTTTTTATTTCGTCAGCGGGATGTCTTGTAGAAAGCCATCACCATGCTTAAGTGTCCAAACCAAACTACTATACAGTACATATCTAGTTTGAATTCGACCAGAGGCTCACTCACTGCTTACCTAATGCAAGATAATTTAGCTGTAAATGAGCAAGAGCCAAGGCTTGGGGATCCTAGATTGTAGACTGAGCACTGTTGTAGTCAAGCAAGCTAAAACTACACAATTTACTATTGTGAACACTGGTGAACCTTTCCCTAACAGCTTTGAGGCTGATGACAGTCAAGAGACTACAGTGCAATCTATCAATTGGGAAAATATTCTCCAATCAATGTTATGACTTTCCTATGTTTGTATTAAATGCTTTCATTTTTCTCCCTCCATTTTATGTGTAATTATAATCATGGGAAGAGGGGACACAGTCTTTGTTATGTTTAAGTAGAGTTGGATTAAAGCAATTTATTGAGATACAAGAAGCAGAGGTTATCAGTCAGTGTAACTCAGGCTATGTACTGTCTCTTGCTGCAAAACATCAGGATGCATTTAATGCTGAATCCCATCTTAGCCATACATCCTTGCTGAGATGTTTTCTTCCACAAGCTCCCTTCTGTACACAATTAAGCAAAGTAATTTGCATCAATTAAATGCTTCTACTTCACACACAGTACATCACAAATTAGTATCACACCCTGGTACTTTTCGATACTACATGTTCCCTCTCCAGCTTGAAACAGCAAGAGATAGAATAAAAAAAAAGGTCAGAACATGGAAAAAGAGCAAGCTTTTCAGAATCTACCCATGTCGTACTTGCATACAATATAAGCTGAGAACTGTCATGCTGTTTGCCAGTAAAAGTCATTGGAACAGCTCCTTCCACGATCATGCTTTTCTCCTTCACTAACCTTTCCAACATATATCACAGGCGCAGTGTTGTGGAGGACACTGGGTGTAGGTGCAAGGTTAGCTCTCTGAGATGGACTGTTGCCAGGATAATGGAAGCCATTTGATATTAGATCTGCTGTCAAGTATGTTACTAAACCTATTTAAACAGGCTATTATGTAAAGTACTGCAATTAGTATTTCATTCTATGAGACAATTCCTCCTCCAAACCTTAACCCTTTGTAGATTTTAAGAGATGATGGAGTCAAATTTGCAGAAAGCCTTAATGGATTTCTCAATTAAGATGTAATTTCAGGGAATCATCACTTCCAACTATTTTTGGAATGAAGCTCCTCCAGTCACAGTGACATTTTAATAATAATAATCCTTGCATTGATATAGTGCTTTTCACATCTTCTACAACAACAACATTGCACTTACATAGCGCCTTTCATGTCGGGAGGAAGTCCCAAAGCGCTGAGCAGTCAGGTCGGGACCCAAGCGGGCGAGGGGGTGGGGGGGGAGGGGGGCGTCGGGGTAGAGGGAAGGAGAGTGGGAGAGGGGGAACAGTTAGTGGGGCAGCCGAAGGCGCGGGCTTCTAGACGTCTCAAAGCACTTCACAGAATATACTGTAAAGTGTAGTGACTGTATACTTTGTGGGCAAAAAATGACAGCCAATTTTACACAGCAGTGTCCCACAAACAATTGTAGATTGAAGCAATTTTTTTTATCATGAGGGATTATTAACTGGCATAAAGAGTAAGAAAACTTGCCAAGAAAACTCGGAATCGAATCTAGGTGTCTCGCTTGCAAGGCAAGTGCTCTATCCAATGAGCTACAGTACTCCACTGATTTATAAAGGTGTTATATACACAGTTTAGCACATGGCTAATGGTTACTCATTTGTTATGGAAAATTTATTTCTTGAGAATAATTTACAATCGGAATGGGTGCTTTATTAAGCTAAGTTATTAATATATAAGGATGTAAATGAATCACTGGAAGGAATCCCTATGTCAATTTCTTAATTAAGAAATCCTGCAAGATTGACTTCTACATTTCTTATATTGTAAAGATTAATAATCTACCTAAATTTACACAACAACAAAATTACATTTATAGAGCGCCTTTCAAGTCAGGAGGACATCCCAAGGCGCTGAACAGTCAAAGGTCAGGACCCGAGCACGGGGAAGGGGAAGTGGGAGGGAGGGGGGAGGGAGAGAGGTAAGAGGGTAGCAGAAGGCACAATCATAAAGGAGGGTCTTGAGACCAGCCTTGAAGGAGACAAGGGAGGAAGCGAGGTACTGTGGGATGGGATTCAGAGTGTGGGGGCAGAGAGGCTGAAAGCCCAGCCACTGATAGTAGGGCGGGTCTGGCAGGAGGCAGGGTGCAGACGAGAGGCAGGCAGGTTGGTAGGGAGTAAGCAGGTTGGAGAGATAGGAAAGGGCAAGACTGTGACTGGCCTTGAAAGTGAGGATGAGGATCTTGAATTCTGGAGGCATGGGGAGCCAATGGAGCTGAGCAAAGGTGGGAGTGATGGGGTTGCGGGGCCTAGTGCAGGAGAGGACACAAGCTGCAGAGATCTGGATGATCTGCAGCTTGTGAAGGAAAGAACTGGGAATGCCAATCTGGAGGGAGTTTACATAGTTAAGCCTTGATGTGACGAATGCATGGATGAGGGTTTCGGCAGCTTGAAGGGTGAGGCAGTGGCGGAGTCTAGCAATATTACGGAAGTGGTGGAAGGCATTGCTGGTCATGGCATGCATGTGGGGGAGAAAGGACAGTCCAGGGTCAAACAAGACACCCAGGTTCCTGACTGGCTTCATGAGATGCACCGTGCAGCTTTGGATGCTGATGCCGGGCCTCAATCTTGCTGATGTTCAGTTGGAGAAAGTTGTTTCTCTTCCAGGACTCAATGTCAGACAGACAGGCAGTCAGGATGCTGGTAGTCCTGGAATTGAGGGTGGAAGTGGAGCGATAGAGTTGGGTGTCATCCGCATACATGTGCAAATTTACTCCATGTCTGTGGATGATGTCACCAAGGGTGGGCATGTAGAGAGTGAAGAGGAGGGGACCAAGGACAGAGCCCTGAGGAGCACTGCACAAGATGGTGCAGGGTCTGGAGGAAAAGGCATTGGCAGACACAAAGTGGAGACAGTGTGAGAGATAGGACTTGAACCAGTCAAGGACAGGACCTTGAAGATTGAAGTGGGAGGAAAGGCGGTGGAGGAGAATCGAATGGTCCACGGTATCAAAGGCAGCGGATAGGTTGAGGAAGACGAGGAGGCAGAGGGAGTCCTAGCCACAAATGGTCAGGATGTCATTTATGACCTTGACCAGAGCGGTTTCCGTGCTGTGGGCAGCATGGAAGGCTCTTGGAAGGAGTGAGATGAGAGGAAGGAGCGAAACTGGGAGGCAACGAGTCTTTCAAGAACCTTCGACAGAAAAGGGAGGTTGGAGATGGGTCAGTAGTACACATGCACAATTCCGTTGCCACTGCGCAGGTAAATGATCTATACCACATTTTGCAATGGTGTTCTATGACTCACTGCTAGGAGATATATCAGGCAGCCTGGAGTGTCCCACCTCACTATTTTCTAGGCCTCCATATCTGTACCTTCTATGTACCACCTCCCTATGACTAAGCATCATTATGTGGACGAATACAGGAGTGAATTTGCACACAGCAATCCTCCACAAACAACCAGCAAAGGAATGAACAATTTTACCTGGGGATTGGGTCCAAGTGAACCCCATTCTCTTTGAATACCACTATGGAATATTTGAACATCCACCTGAACAGGCAGATAAGATCTTGGTTTAGCATCTCATCCAAAGTACTGCATCTCCAAAATTCAGCATGTAGAAAGGGTGACACAAGAGAGTCAACCCGGACTGTGTGAATTCTGACTCTGAAGCGATATGGCTACCAATTGAGCCATTTAGTAATAATAACGATACTTGCATGTGATATAGCCCTTTTCACATTTTCCAGACTCTCAAAGCGCTTCACAGAATATACTACAAAGTGAATTAACTGTATATTTGTGAGCAAGATGCAGCAGTCAATTGTGCACAGCAGTGTCCCACAAACACTGGATTATAAAATGACCAATTTTGTTTTCTTGAGGCATTAGTATCAGGCGTGTGGAGTAAGGATACTTGCCCAAGGTTTCACCCTGCCTGGAATCGAACCCAGGTCTCTTTTTTAATTCCTAGAAACAGGCTTTGGTGGTCAAATGCCTTTGAAACGGGATCATCTGTATCTCTAAACATGTAGACATGTAAAATTATAATTTCCATTGTCTTAGTAGCTCAACATAGAACCAAAAATCCAGTTCATTAGGCAGTATATTAATAATAATAATACTGTACTAATAAACTTTCCTTTTGATAAAGCATAAAAACTATAAAATGTCTCAAAGCACTTTTCTACAAAATGCAGTGACTGAGTACAGGGAAACTTTATTATATCACCTTTTAAAAGAATGCCTACCTAACTAGATGTGCAATAATCCTGGCATCCAGCACTGACCAACATTATTTATGGCGCTGCTACTATCACTTCCAGTGTCTGTACATGGTGCTAGGCACAGGAAGAAGTGATGCTGTGACTTCTTGTGAATTGTGCACACATGCACAGCAAGTGACATCAGTGGTGATCTGACAGTACTTTGGCCCCTTTATCACACCTCACTTACAATGCTGCTTGTGAGAGATAGAAACTGGCCAACTGCACTCGAATTATTCTTCCCTGTATTTGTAGCTGAATTCAGCAACCAATTTATGTAAAGCAATATCTCACAAACAACCAGGAAGTAAATGATCAATTTTATTTAGAGACTTGTTGACCAGAAAAAATATTTATCTTATCAGTTATTGCCATGGGCTCTTTGATGTCCACCTCAACTAGCAAATTCAGTTTAACATATCATCTGAAGGAAAGCACCTCCCAAATTGTAGTACACACTTTGGTAGTGGAGTGCTAGCCTAGACTATGAGTTCAAAGTCCCAATGTAAGGCTTGAACCCACAACCTTATGTCTCCCAAGTGAGAGTGAGACCATCTGAGCCAGGCAATAATAATACACAGATTTTTAAGACGCTCCTTGGGTGTGCAATTATTGCCGATTGATTTTAACAATAAGTCAAAGCTAAACTATTTAAATAACTTAGATTCTGTATCTGACCCCCAATATTGCCATCCCATGTGTGGTTGTGCATGTTTTTGTTTTGTGAATATTTAAATAAGTTATTTGCTGTCGGTGATTCTCCTGAGATAGCAACTGAAATGATGCAGAACAAATGCATTTCCTAAGATAAATATGTTGTGGGATATTCAATGCCTCGAAGGTGTTTTCATAATTACTTTTTATTGAAAACTAAAACAGAGAAATGTTTATGGTCACCGAGATACTGGGAAATGAAACACTTCGCACTTTTGCCATTGAATGTCCATATCCAGTCCCCAAGTCAAATAAAGCATGGAAATACGGGAAGCAGCTGAAGGGAAAGAGGTCCCTCCAATACTGCCCTGTTGCTAAGCATCCTGGAGGCCTTGGCAGCTTCACAGCAGGCATGTCTGTTTGGCAAAGCCTCTCACATGAGCACTGGTGTTACACAGTTGGTGCTGAGTTGGTCTGGTCTGAACCATTGCAGTTGGGCCTCAAGAACAACACCAACAACTTCGATTTAAATAGCGCCCTACACGCCGGACGGCACCTCAGCACTTCACAATAACAGATCCCGGACCAGGGGGAGGGTGGAAAAAGGTGACCAAATGCACGGATGAAAAGAAAGGTCTTCAGCTGAAACCTGAAACCAGGAAGAGAGGGGACGAGGCGAAGGAAATAAGGAAGGGAGTTCCAGAGCTTTGGGACGTAGTGGTCCCCTTCCCTTTACCCCGATCCTTACCCCCCCACTCCCACCCGCTCGGGTCCCGACCTGACTGTTCAGCGCTTTGGGACGTCCTCCCGACGTGAAAGGCGCTATATAAGTGCAATTTTGTTGTTGTTGGTGGAGCAAAGGATTCGGGGGCAAAGGAGGAGACCAGAACTGGAGGTAGTTGGCACATTACAAACTGTCATGTGAAGGTCCTCCTACCACACTGAAGGCACAGAAATGGCCCACAGACAATCATGAAGTGAATGACCTATTTTATCTGGGGGTTGTTGGCTAGGAGAAAGCACCGGGAGAAACTCCCTTCTCTTTTCGAAGAGTGCCATGGAATCTCTAACATCCACCTGAACAGGCAGACAGGACCTTGATTTAACAACTCAATCAAAGGAGGCATCTCCAGCAACGTAGCTTATTTCCATCACTGTGTTGGAATGGCATCTTAAACGTTATCAAGTTTCAATGTGGGGCTTGTGCCACACTGACACACAAGACCTCAGCTGCTCTGGTCATTTGTTACACAAAGGACCAGGTTGTGTGAGCCTCTGTGAATTTAGCAGCGCGAGAGTTTGGATTGACCTGAAAGCCATTCAACAGGTCTTGATAACTATTCAATCAACCTAAACCTTCAAAGAATCAGGATGCTGTGCGTCAGCTGCCAGACAGACAGCAATTCCAGCTATTCTAATCTGGTCGCGGGTTCAAGCCTCACATCAGGGTTTGAATTTATAATCTAGGTAGACACTCCAATACAGTGCTGGATTACATTTATCACTATCTCTTGTGAAGTGCTTTCAGATATCTTGACATTGTAATAAGGAGCTATATTGAATGCAAGGATTATTATTTCCTGCTCTTTCCTTAAATGTTTATTTAACTCCCTTTCAAATACTGTTATAGACCCATCAAGGCATTTGCATTCTACGTGTACAAAAATTATTCTAACCTCCTCCCTTTTCTCCAAGGTGATAATCCACAATTTATTCTCTCTTGTTACTGACTCACTGGTGAGTGGAAATAGTCTCTCTCTATTTACCCTTTCAAAACCACTCATAGTTTTGAAAACATCTGTTAGGGCTCCGTTGCACGCACACATTTTCGGCTGTGATCTTGGGTAATACTTGAACAAAGAGTACTCCTCCCAGAGTTACTAAAGAACCTGACAGGTGGCGGAAAGAGACATTCATCTGATTGATCTGGACTGGATTTGAACCTATGCTTTACAGATGAAAGAATAATGTGCTAATCCATTGCGTCACCCAGTTCTATAATTATTATTCTAGATACCATACATAGTGCTGTAAATATATTAACATATATTAACTGTGTTTGCACTCTTCAGGGTCCAAACGTGATGTAGGTTTAGCCATTTCATCTTGACACATAAGATCATATTGAATTGTGAGCAAGTCTTAAATTCAGTCTTCATTTTGAAGCCCCCTCTTTTACAGAACTGCAGACATATGGCTTCTATGTAAATAATACTAATCCTTGTATTTGATATAGGAACTTGTCTCATCTTCAAGACATCTCAAAGAGCTTCACAGAATATTCTGTGAAGTGAATTGAACCTTGCCCAATGCTTCGCCGTGCTTGGGAATCAAACCCAGGTCGTCTCACTTGTGAGGCGAGTGGTCTAACCACTAACCTTCATGATTCACTTGAATGAATAGGTAAAGCTTTATGAGATGTTACCTCTCTGAAAAACATTGACTGACTTTAAGAATTTTTCACAATTTGGATAAATTGATAATTTTTAAGACAATACTGCCTTCTAGGCTAAGGCTTGGTGAATTTTGGGGTGAATCAAGTCATAAAAATATGGATGTGGAAAGATAAAAATATGGTACATATTTATATAGCGTGTTTTAAAAATTAATTTGACATTACATTATAAAATATGTTCTAGAAATATACTTCTGCAGTAAGAAATTTTAAATCTCTCCTTGAGGCCAGCCATTACTTTGTCACTCATGAATTATTTAGTCTGTATTATATATGGAACTATCTCTTTCTATTTATCTCACAATTGACAAGTTAAAGCTCTTAGGAATGTTGCCCTATGTGGAGGATGCTATATAAATGCTGTTTTTGTGGATGTTAAGACTGAGCAGAAATGTGATGACTCTGATTTTAAATAGTTATACTGTATTGTCTTATTTAACAATATAAGAAAGGAGTTTATTAAAATCATTTTATCAGCAATCTAATAAGCATTTATTAGCAATAATAACATTATAGATAAAATACATGAAAATGATTCACATACTATTCTTAATCCAAGCTGAAGCACTTCAGCTCCAGAAAACCTTCATAAAATGCACATCAAGATCCAAATTCAAATGGTTGTTGTTGTTGCTGTTATACGGAAGGTTGAGTGTTTCAGCTGTGTCACAAGTCAGGTATAAAGCACTTACATCCCTTATTACATAATTATTACATAATAATAATTACGGGATAGAAAAACAATCATAACAAAATTATTATTGGTGTCCTGGTCAATACACCACAAAGTCAATCCTCCTCACGATTAATCTTTGGGACATCTCCATGATGTGCCGTCAATATGTTGGCAGCATTTATTTATGTATTTATTACCTACGAAGTTTACCCAGCATTAAGTAACTAGTCAAATGGCGGATCGCTTTTTCGGGGAGAGTAATTCCCTCCCCAAATAGCCCTGTACCTCAGTGATTAGAGCACTCGCCTTATGAGAGAGAGACCTGGGTTCGATTCCCGGCATGGTGAAACTTTGGGTAAGTTTCCTTACTCCACACGCCTAATAATGATCCCTAAAACAAACAATGATATATTGATCATTTCAATCCATGACTGTTTGTTGGACAATGCTGTGCACAATTGACTGCTACATTTCACCTTTAAAAATGACAGTACTGTAATTTTACTTTACAATTCACTGTACAGTACTGTATATTGTATGAAACACTTTGAGATGTCTTGAAGACGTGATAATGCGCTATATCAAATGCAAGGATTATTCTTATATTTCAATATTAAGGAAGTGTAGTTCCTGCAACATAAGACACAACAACAACAACTTGCACTTATATAGTGCCTTCTACACATTTTAGCGTCTCAAAGCACTTAACATTGGCGGAGCCAGACTCCAAGCCGGGGAGTGAGGAAGGGGAATGTGGCAATAAGCACGATCAAACAGGAAAGTTTTCAGGCAGGACTTGAAAGAGGGGACAGAGGGGGCAAGGGGAAGGGATTGAGGGAGAGTGCTCCAATGTATTGGGGTGTAGTGGCTGAAAGCGTGACTTCTGATGGTGGGGCAGTGGCTGAGAGGGAGAATAGGAGGCCCGTGCCAGTCAAGCGGAAGCTCTGGTGGTGGATCGGAAAATGAGGAGGTCGGTGAGGTAGGGAGGTGCCATGGAATGAATGGTTTTGCACACAACAGCCATTTTGAGATGATAATAATAATAATCCTTGCATTTGATATAGCGCTTTTCACATCTTCTAGATGTCTCAAAGCGCTTCACAGAATATACTGTAAAGTGAATTGATTATATATATGTAGGCGAAATCATGGATTGAGTGACTAACTTTTATTATTTTTTAAGGGATTCTTACTCCTGGAAAAGTGATCTACCAATCGACTAACAACTGGGTTCCTATTGATTGCCAGGTAAACAGAGCCATGTGGAGTACCAAACTTCCCTCCCCGATTACCCTAGTCCTTGCCAGACTTCACTGGCTCCCTGTCCCGGAGAGGATCGATTTCAAGATCTTCACTCTTGTTTTCAAATCTCTCCACTCCTCTGCACCCCCCTACCTCTCTGACCTTCTCTCTCCCCAACACAGCACCTGTTGGCTTTGTTCCTCTGGTTCTGGTCTCTTCCATGTCCCCTGAATCCTCTGCTCCACCATCGTAGCCATGCCTTCAGCCACTACGCCCTGAAGCTCTGGAACTCCCTTCCTCACTCCCTTCGCCTCTTCCCCTCTCTTCCAAGTTTCAGGTCTCAGCTGAAGACCTTTCTTTTTGACCGCACCTTCGGTCACCTTTTTCCCCCTCCCACCAGGATCTGTTATTGTGAAGTGCTCTGAGACACTGTCCAGTGTGGAGGTCGCTATATAAATCGAAGTTGTTGTTGTTGTTGAATAAAGAAACTTTCCCAATGTTTCGCCTTGCCCAGGAATCAAACCTTGGTCCTCTCACTTGTGAGACGAATGCTCTAAACACTAAGCTACGAGACTCCATATTAATTTATTTTCCTTCTCTACTATTTGTGGTGCACAAGAAAGCCTACCAGGCAAGTGAAGTCACAGAGATATCTGTTCCTGTATAGACTTTTCTTTCAGTTATGACATAACTTTTCTTTCAAGTGCTCCATTGTTTTCTTCCTTTTCTCAGTGTCCAAATCAGATCCTTACTACTTATCACATCCATTTATATATTTAGCCATAATCTGGCTGATATATAATACATCCCTGAATTTTGTCAAACCACATCCCTGAACATTCCCATACAATTCAATCCCTTTCCATTCCACATCCCTTTCTCTTGACAGTAGGGAGACCTTTCTTGCACTGCTGTATGTTTCTCTAGTTTGACCTTCAAATCCACAATATAGCTCTCCGGGATTTTTGGAGGAATTGCTTTACTTAATCTTGGTTTTAAATGTGCCTCAGGACACATTTTCATGCTATAAGCAATTCCATTCAGGGCATCTGTTGTAACACTTTTGATACTTATGTGTTTGTAAGTTTCCAGGTGACGTTTATACATAAGCCTCCCCATTACAATCATTTCAAGCTGAAAAGACTAGCGCAGAGTCTTCACACTTAAAAAGCGAAACACAGTAAATACTTTTTTATTCTTTACTATACTCCCCACCAACCCACCACTGCCAGAATGCGAGCTTCACACAGAGAGAGAGGAGCTCACACATTCCCCTTCAAAGGCATTTCCTCATTACACAGAACCCACAGGAAGTAAATGTCTCTTGAAATCAAACTACAGTACTTCCACACCGCCGCACCACCTGTATTCTGGATTTGAAAGTCATACTCAAAACACTATCCTCCCTCCTTCCAATCCCTTCACTGCCAAAGTGCATTTTTCATCTACAAAACATACCATCACTGCACTATACCGTAAAATGCTGTGAAGCACTTTGACACATCCTCCTGTTGTGGAAGGCACTACATTGTGGGACACTGCTGTGCAAAATTGGCTGTTGTGTTTCACCCACAAATATACAGTCAATTCACTTTACAGTATATTCTGTGAAGCGCTTTGAGAGGTTGATAAGATGTGAAAAGCATATATCAAATGCCAGGATTATTATTAACATGGCAGGAACATGTAGGGGGGCATTTGTCATATTTGTCATATGTATATATTTGCAATTTGTCATATTTTGTAACATGTGTGATCTGAAAATTATGATATCCTTCACATAAGGAAACTGATCAGGCTGAGAATGTCACATTCTCTTCTCTAAACAAAATACTTTATTATCAGGGCCAGTGTGACTTTTCTTTCTGTGCTGAAATGTTCCTACAACATGACGATGAGTATGAGACGGGTTCCTTTCTGTCAGGATATGTTGCCTGATAATTATGAAAGAGTGAATTTGAGGTCCGAACATCCTGTGACTCTGGCACAATGTTTTGCTTCATAGGCAGTATAAAGACAGCTGAGAGCACATGGTATTCAGCCACATTGGTCACTGCTGCTGAACAGCTATCAGACTAAGAGATAGTGGACCAAGGAATTATGTGTTCGTCGATCTCTACAATCTGACAGAATTGTATTCCATCACTAAGTAGCTGGTCAGTGTCCTACTTCTGGATATATGTTTGTTGCCTGAATATTCGCACCACTCCAAGGCTTTTGTACAGCTATGGGCTGTGTCGCACTGCCTGGGTAAAGCCAGCCCATGTCAGCTTGGCTCAGTCAATGGCACTCTCGTCTCAGAATCCAAAGATTCTGGGTTCAAGTCCCATGAAGGCATTTTCAACTCATGGTTCAGACACTGTAATGCAATATTGGGGGAATTGTGCCTTGTTGGAAATGTTGTCCCTTGGATGAGACACTGAACCAAGGTCCCAGTACCTGTGGGTGGACATTAATGATGCCATGTCCTATTTTTTGAAAAGGAAATGAATTACTCCTGATGTCTTGGCCAACAATCCCTCAGATAGAATTGTTCATTCCCTTTACGGCCTTTCGTGAGCAAATTGGTTTGCCTTTTCGGCTATTTTGCAGGCAAATAGTCACAGAATCAGTCTGAAATTATTGTAATGGAGAGGTATCACTTATGTATCAGATATAATAATATTTTCTTTATCTCAAGGAAAAGGGGTAGGAGTGGGGAGGTCACCATTTAGTGGTACAGTACTTTTTCTAGACTTACCCAAAATACAGGACAAGAGAAGATCATTGCCACACATCTGGCCCATCCTAAACCTTCTTCTTTGACATGACGTGTGGAGTCCTGTAGCTCAGTGGTTAGAGCACTCACCTTACAAGCAAGAGACCCGGGTTCAATTCCAGGCATGGCGAAACCCTGGGCACGTTTCCTTACTCCATATGCCTAATAATAATCCTGAAAAAAAATTGGTGATTTCAATCCATGACTATTTGTGGGATACTGCTGTGTACAGTTGCCTGCTGCGTTTTGCCCACATATTTACAATCAATTCACCTTACAGTATATTGTGTGAAGTGCTTTGAGACATGTAGAAGATATGAAAAGCGCTATATCAAATGCAAGGATTATTATTATAATCATTTTCTATTTCCACGATGAAATCTGTAAACAAGCTCCAATTATTGAACTTGGGACATAGTACAATAATGCAAACAAACCGAGAGAATGTACTAAATATATCAGATGTCACATGTAGTTTATTCCCTTCCCCTTCTACTGATTTTCCTTTACACACAAAGGAAGTTTGTGTGTGATATGCAGTTTGTTTCTGCATATCATGAGCTACCCATCAAACAAGGAGGATTTCTCAACTTAAAAAAACAATTTAAGTTCAGTATAAATAGAAAAACAATTTAAAAATGTTGAATGGCTAAGGAATAATCCTTCTTCATTTTAACTTGTTATTGTATAACTCTTCAAGTTTAGATGTTAATGGGAAAGACACAATTCGGCGAAAAGCCTGTTCAATATTGCTGCTCAATATTTAATATTAGAAACATACAATAAATGGTTACATTGCAATTCCAGACTGCTTTCTGATTAATGCAGGGTCAGATCTATCAAGCATTGACTGTCAGCAGAAATTAGTTCCACAAAATGCGAAGCAAAAGCAATTTCAATAAACTCCTGATATCTCAACTCTGGCTTAATTTGGCATTATCACTTAAGTAGCCATGCTGCCAATATCCTGGTTGCTTCCCAGGCATGTTAATAAGGGATCCACTTTACCTGTCACTCCGCTTAACGCATAACTAGTTCTGTTCTTGTAAGTAATTAAATGTAAAATTGATCAGAAAATTCATCCTACAAGATGGCGCCTTGCATTGCAGTGGCCTCCCAGCCTATCCTATGACTGGCATGGACATGTGGAGGAGGTTAGCCTTGCATGCTCAGATGCATCGCGGAGGCCGTTGGTCAGTTGGAGGCTGCGCCATGGCCTTGTGCTCCACCTCCTGCACTACCCTGTCACAGGACAGGGCATGAGGCCATGATGTGGCCAATAGACAAAAGGCCTCTGTGACGCAGATGAGCATGAGAGGCTAACCTCCTCCCCACGTCCGCATCAGTCACAGCATTCATTGTGGCCTAGGAGGACATATGCCTAACTCACTACTCTGAGCTGTTTTCCCTTGGAGTGACAAGTTATCCAATGCTAGGCATACATATAGTTCTTACATGATTTTTACTGCAAAAAGTGTAAGGTGCAGATTGTTATTGCTGATGCAAGACAAAATTCTCAGACCGAAACCTGCAAATGATGCAGAAACACAGAATTGTATTAAATATGAGAAGGACCCTGTTTTGCTGAAACAAGCAGATATGTGCAGGTGTATATTGGAAGAAATGAACGAAAGTAGGTTTTTTTTCTAGATGGGCTTGTGGTTGATGTAAAAGAATAATCAAATTAGTTAAATGTCTGCTAAGTGAATAATAAAACTATAAAAACACAAAGTAATTCAGTAAGAAGCTTTACAACAAAGAAACACATGAATATAGATTGTGAATTTAAAATTGTAAATCAATAGCAAAATTAATTAGATGCATCCAACAAATTATACAAGGGTAAATTGGATTTTTTACTGCAGTCTCGTAAAGACATTTTGTTTCACTGAGTGCAAAGCTGAATTCCCCACAAAGCTTATGGTCTTTTTTTGTGCTCTGAACCCTCAGTGCCATTAAAGATACCCTAAAGTAAGAACTAAATATTATTTCTAGTATCATTCTACAAAGGAGAGGGAAATTGGATCTCCTTGAAGCTCAGATGACTCTAAGGTGATATACCTGGCCATGGGAGATTGGAACTGTGTCAATCCTCTGTTGCGATCACAGTAAACAAACTCCTGAGCCAGACAAGTTCTCACTACTCAATCAATCAATCAATCAATCAATCAATCAATCAATCAATCCTTACATTTATATAGTGCCTTTTACGTTGAGAAGACGTCCCAAGGTGCTGTACAGTTAAGTAGGGACAAGAGCAGGTGGGAAGGGGTTTGGGCAGGATGAAGAAGAGTAGGAAAATCGACCGTATATTTGCAAAACGCAGCAGCCAAATTGCGCACAGCAGTGTTCCACAAACAGTCATGGAAGTGGGATTAGGGGAAAAAGGGGGGAAAGATAGCAAGGGGAGGGGGAGGGGTGGGGGGAAGGGGTAGGGGGAAGGAGAGCAGGAAAACCGACTGTATACTATGGGCGAAGTATAATGGTCACTACTGCTGACAAACCAGCCACTTTTGGCGGGACTTGGAGGGGCAGACCAGTTACTGGGGGCAGAGGTACACTCCATAGAATACAGTATATTCTGTGAAACTCTTTGAGACGTCCAGAAGATGCAAAAAGCGCTATATCAAATCCAAGGATTATTATTGTTATAATTTTATCACTAACTGGTAAAGTGATCTTAGCTGGACAAGCAGCAGAATGCTTACCAGACAGTACTCTCAAAGGGAAGTTATAATAATAATACTCCTTGCATTTGAACATCTTCTAGATGTTTCAAAGCGCTTCACAAAATATACTGTAAAGTATATTGACTGTATATATTATCCCATTTTAACTGGTTGAACCTTTGTAGTACCCCCAACACAAACGTTGTGATGATATTTTCCATTCATCATGCTGAAGGATATCAGGTTTCAATATGATGTTTGAACACCTAGTGTTATGATCAGCATTACGACATATACAACATCACTATAATAATCATAATCATAATCCTTGCATTTGATATAGCACTTTCAACATCTTATCAATGTCTCAAAGCACTTCACGGAATATATTGTAAAGTGAATTAACTGTATATTTGTGGGTGAAATATACACGCAGCCAATTGCGCACAGCAGTGTCCCACAAACAGTCGTGGATTGAAATGACCAATTTTTATTATCGTGGTTAGTGTATTTATTATTTTTATTATCACTGGCATTGATATAAACACCATTCACATACTGGAGCATCTCGGAGCATTGCACATTGGCAGAGTCAAGCAAGGAAGAAAGGGAGAGGTAACCATAAGCATGGCTAAAGAGGAAGGTCTTTGATGGAATTTAAAGTTCGATAAAGAATTTAAAGTTAGAAGCACTGAAGCAGAGATTTACAGAGGTTAGGAGTGTTAGTGTAATACAAGGTTATGTAAATCATATCTTAAATGCAGTCCATCTACCTCCATTCTGGCAGAAAAAAACATATCTTAACTTCATATCAGAAAACAATTCTTAAGAACTTCCCCACTGTGATCCCTACTGATCCCTACTCACCACAAGATTCATTCTCACTACATCTCTTAGTGAGACTTTTAGTTTGTGTCAAATTATGAGCAATGATGTGCTGGCAATTTCCAACAGCAATTAACTGTGTTGGAAGCAGTCAAGACTTATTTGGCAAAGAACATTTATAGAAATTGGAGAAACACATCTCTCTGGGTTGAAACTGAACTCAGGCCCTTGAGGTGAAAGGTTAGTGTATTGATCCTGATGTGGCTTTCGATGATGCATTTTCACATTATTAAAAAAACAATCCCATGAGATTTTTTCTAACTCAAGACATTGTTCCATTTAATATTACAAGCTATTAACAAGAGGAATGACCTGCCATGGCATTTCATTATTGTCTCTGCTTGTGAGGCACCTATAACTCACTAGACTTTATAGTGAATAAACAGTCACTGCACTTCACAATATATTCTTTGAATTGTTTTGAGACATTTCGACAATGCGATAAGGCACTTTTATCAAATGCATGGCTTATTATTATCTCTATTTAATATATTTTTAAATTATACATTCAAGTAGTTGAAAGAGACCACAAAATAACATTTGACCCGTTGCTCATCGTTTGCAAAGTGTGCACAGCATTAATAAACAAGGCAAACAAGATACTGGGCTATATTGGCAAATCTTAAAACCCTAAAATGTGGTCTGAGTACTGTAATATACCAGTTTTAAAAAGATAAGCACAAAGGAGCAATTAGTAAATGACAGTTAGAGTTAAACAACAACCACAACAACAATGGCCAATGGCGAGGTGGGTGGTCGGGGGAAATGGAGCAGGCCGGAGCCTGCTGAGTGCAGGGGGGCAGGCAGATTGGTAGGGGGTTAGGAGATCGCAGAGGTAGGGTGGGGCAAGGCTGTGGAGGGCTTTGATTGTGAGGACCAAGATCTTGAATTGAATCCTCTGGGTGATGGGTGAGCCAATGGAGTTCTGAATTATCTGCAACCTATGGAGGGAGGAATTGGGAAGGTCGATAAGCAGGACATTGGGATAGTCAAGCTGGGATGTGATGAAGGCGTGAATGAAGGTTTCAGTAGCCTGGGTGGGGTGAGGTAATGACGCAGTCACGCAATATTGTGGAGGTGAGGGAAGGCAGAACAAGCCATTGCTTGGACGTGATGTGGGGGAGAAAAGACAGTTGAGGATCAAACAAGACACCCAGGTTCCTGACTGGCTTGGTGAGGTGGAGTATGCAACAATGGAGATTGGTGCTGCCAGTGTCTGTTGTGTGAAGGCGCTAGCCGAGCCAATCAAGAGGTCCGCTGTCTTGTTGACATTCAACTGTAGAAAGTTAGCTCTCATCCAGGACTTGGTGTCTGACAAGCAGTCTGTCGGGACAGTAGTGGTCCTAAAGTCAACAACAACAACATGGATTTATATAACGCCTTCCACGCCGGATGGCATCTCAGAGCGCAAGTCGAGGGTAGAGGCAGAAAAATACTGTTGAGTGTCGTCCACATAATAAGATATATAATGCAATAGATGATACTGTAATGTACCTCGGATAAGTTGATCTAATTGCTCCTTTGAGCTTATCCTTTTTATTGACAGCAGGACAGAGCACAAGGGCCACGGGATTGTGAACAACAATTTCAGGAAAAGCACTAGGACGTATTTATTTACAAAGATAGCCATCAACTGGAACTGTATGAGGGCAAGGCTCATTTGAAATATTGGACTCATTTGAAATATTGATGTTTTTCTGGGAAGACAGTAGAATGAGTCTTCTGGAAATTGTCTTTTCCATCAGATCTCTCTTGTGCTCTTGTTATTCAACAAGAGCACAAGATATGTGAGTTTCATGATATAATAAATAATAATAATCCTTGCATTTGATATTGTCCTTATGTTATTGAGATGTCTCACAAGACATCAAAGTCTGACAATGCAACGCTCCCCCTTCATAAGATACATTGGAAAGTGAATTGTATATTTTGTTGGCGATACGCAGCATCCATTTACTAAAATAGGTTGTTTGTGCTGAGGGAATTTTGCTAGTGGCTATTTTCTGAAGAGTAGAGGATGGTTGTTACCTCATGCAGCCAAGTTGATCTTGTCTGTTAACTTGGGAATGGAGGTCAATTATTTTATTTGTCTGAGAGAATGAGTGTCCAGATGGAGACAGCACTATCTTTGGATGGTGAGGAGGAGCAATTTATAGCTTCAGCCAATAAAGTAGGCTGGAGCAAAAAGCTTGAATTAAGATTTGTTGGAATTATTTGGAAACGCTGAGTACTGGCAGTATAACAAACAAACCATACCTTGGGAAAAGATTGACAAATGAAACTTGTGGAATGTTACCAACTTGGGGTCATCCTTATTCAAATCTGATATTTATTTCCACTGGTAGAACTCCATATGTCTGCTGAAGTGGAATTTGAAGCCACTTTAACACAAAGCTGTCTCAATGGAAATACAATACGAGTGGTCGCACTGACTTATTTCCACAAATAGTAATAATAATAATCCTTGAATTTTGATATAGCACTTTGCACATCTTCTAGATGTCTCAAAGCACTTCACAGAATGTACTGGAAAGTGAATTGACTGTATATTTGTAGGTGTCCCACAAACTGTCCTGGATTGAAATGACCAATTTTATTATTGTGTTTTTTTTTAGGGATTATTATTAGGTGTGTGGAGTAAGGAAACCTGCCCAAGGTTTTGCCCTGACCTAACTGGATTTGAACACAGGTCTCACGCTTGTAAGGCGAGTACTCTAACCACTGAGCTACAGTACTCATTTATGAGTTTTGAGTCCTCTATCAATGCAGGTCTTCAGTGGTGACTCTGCTACTTTGCTGTCCTCTTCAACACCACCCCCACCCCAAGTCCTCCCGCTGTGGGGAAATGTGTGGTATCTGCTTCATGCTTGAAGTAAAGAATTCAAAGACAGGTTGAATGACTTGGAGAAGAGCAAGAAGACATGTGTCTGGAGAGAAACTAACTAATGACATTGAAGAGAATGTAGAGAATAATCAGAAAACCAAACAGGGGCTGAGTGGTGTCAAACAGTTTGGAATGAATGACCAATTTTATCCGATTTTACAATGACAATGGACCTTTGAAAGGTGCTATACAAATGTAATTTTGTTGTTGTTTAGCACCTCTGACAATGTAGTACCTGCCCTGTACTAGACTGGAGTGTCAGCCTGGACTGTGAGCTCAAAGTCCCCACAAGAAATATAGCAAAATAAAACCAAAATGTAACTTGAAAGAACAAAGATTTTGTTTTTGTTCTCGCTCACAAAATGCACAGTCCATTCACTTTACAGTGTATTCTGTGAAGCGCTTTGAGATGCCTCAATGACGTGCTAAAGTGCTATATCAAATGCAAGGATTTTAAAAATTATTATAAGATAGATGATAGATTAAGGTAATGTGAATAATAAACCACTGGGGCCTCCCATCATATCCCTACTGCCTCCAGCTGAGACGTGTACACATTCCTTATATAATACTGTGATCAATAATGCAAAGACTTCCCCTCCCACAACAGATGTTTGCTGTTTTATTAACACATGTCGGATGGTAATTTTCCAGTGTGCGTTAGACTACCTCTTGTGTTTTTGTGTGTGAATCTGTCAACCACTGTACATTTCAAAATGATGAAATAAAAGTTGTAAAAGAATCATTCAAAGGGAGCGTACATTTAAAATTGCAATACAATGTCAATTCAGACATTGCAACTGGCACACATTTTCATTTTTTTTTTATTGTTGCCTCTTTTGTGAAATACTGTATTTTGATAATGCAAACTCCCAGGAGAGTGTTGCTGTGATATTTCCCAGTGGTTCTGTGTCCGTTAGCAAGATAATAAGGCTCACTGTGGGCGGGTGGAAGATGAGAAAGTGGTGCTGATGCGGAATTCACTGTCTCCCTGGGAAAGAGAGGCAGCTGCAGAGAAGGAGTATGGAAGACCAGCATATTTATTGCAGGTTGCAGTGGTTGAGAGAGACAATGATTTTAAATTCGGGAGGCAGAGAATGAGATGAGCCAGTAGTTCCGTCGATGTGGATCTGAAGCGAATGCAGTTTACACAGTAACGCTGTGCTTGCACTTTCTGGGAGGCGAGAGGTACATTTTGTTCAGAAGCTGCACTGCAGCCCACTGCTGAAATGACGAGCGATGGAAATTGGCTATGCACTCAGCACACAGTTTATGATTATTATTAAGAAAGAGTTCTTATTACTGGTGAGAGGGAGATGCAATGTGTGGCGCGGTTCTGGCTAACGTGGATAAGTAATAATAATAATATTAATAATAATCCGCTCTATCTCATCTTCTAGAAGCCTCAAAATGCTTCACAGAATATACTGTAAAGTTTATTGACTGTATATTTGAGGGCAAAACGTGGCAGCCACACATTGTGTGTCACAAACGGTCGTGGATTGAGAAATGAATAAATATAAGAAATTGATCTGAATATAGTGTTTTTGGTATTTAAAATAATAATGATTTGCTGTTTTGGAACAATATCCATTTTATCCTGTACTGTAGAGAATTTGTTACTGAAAAGTGGGTGATTTAAAAAAAAATCAGATTTGTGCTTTTATTTTCAACACAATGAACATTTTAATATAAGCTTTGGAGATCTAGGATTAAATATGTACGAACTTATTAATAAAGAAAACCTTGTGAGCTTTGTTTCACATTGTAATAATAATATTATGGTATTACATATTGATTTTTTAGCTGGAGTACTGGCTTGAGGGTTTCGCAGTGTACATTATGCACATTTGTCAGAACACAAATTAGATCAATTTAATTTACAGTATTTTCACGTATGTTTTCAATGCAGGGATTCAAAATTAATTTTACATTTAGCTATTCATGCAGATCAAGAAATCTCCCCAGAGATTTGCACGTAAGGAAGACAAGATATTCTATTAAACCTATTAGAGCTAGAGTTCACGTATCATTTTGAAGGAAATCATGGTAGAAATGTTTAGATTGTATGTGACACTGTGACCGCCCAAGTCACTTGTTGCTGGAGCATGATGATTAATGAGGCAGCCACAAATTACTGCTGAAGTGAAAACCTTGAATGTGAGTTTTTTTAAATTTGTATAAGGATTTCAATTCACATGAATTCACAACAACAACAACAACAACAACAACTTACTTTTATTTAGTGTCCTGCACACGAGGCAATGTCTCAGATTGCTTAACAATGGTGGAGCCTAAAGCCAAACCAAGAGGATGGGGAACGTGATGCGGTCGAAGAGGAAGGTCCTCAGGGGCAACTTGAAGATGGGGAAAGGGACGAGGAGAAGGGGTTGAGAGAGGGAGTTCCAAAGCTTTGGGGCATCATGACTGAAGGCATGGAGTGGAGGATTCGGGGAACAAAGAACAAGGAGGAGGCTGAATCCATTAGAGCGGAGGCATCGGGTACTGCTGTGACGAAAGAGGAGATTAGAGAGATAAGGGAATGCCAAGAAACGGAGGGACTTTAACACTAGAGTGAAGATCTTGAACTCGATCCGTTTTGTGACAGGGAGCTAGTAGAGTTTGCCAAGGACCGGGGTAATCAGGGCACAAAGTCGTTTAAATTTTATGGAATTAATTGCAGGTTAGCTGGTTTTGGGACGTCGTCCCGACGTGAAAAGGCACTCTACAAATGTAATTTTGTTGTTGTTGTAGTTAATTGTAGTTGTAGTTGATTGAAAATCAATTGTTAATTGATTGTTGTAATTAATTGTTGTAGTTGATTGAAAATCAACTTGGCAATAGAAGCAGAGGATGGCAATAAACAAGCATGGCTTTCTCAAGAAGGAGTGCTACGTTGTGCCTTTCTGTGGTGGCTGGTGGTGAGTTGCAGGCTATTCATATAATTTATAAGCAATAGAGAGAGAGAGAGAGAGAGAGAGAGAATTATGGTGTTTTTCAAAGCTGATAGCGAACAAATGCTGCGGTTGTTTCCCATGCTGGACATTGTTTTGATAGGACAGTGAGCCATACAGTGAAATAAATGACTGGAATAGGAATGATTTGACCAGACTAATTTAAATATTATTATAATAGAGAAGGTAATAGAGGATATCAGAGTGGGAGAAGGAGATGGGATTTGGAAGTACTGTATGAAGCTTATTTGTAGAATAGACACCAGCTCGGTCTAGTTGGACTGAATGCCTTTTTTGTGCTGCAGCGGCTATGACATTTTATGTTAAAAACAACTGATGGGCTAGGGAAAGGTAAACTAATTTGATTGACGCAAATGAAAGTAACAGACCCCCCAGCCCTAGTAAAAAAAAACACAGAGAACCAATGAATGTGTTCATCAGTAAAAGATGAAAGGATTTGGTTGTGATCATCAATTATTCACTGATGTTTCTCCGAACCAAAGTTGCTTTCACTGGAGTTCAGGATAAGGGAATACTATGTAGGCTCACTCGGCATACTGTGCACCGGAGCCAGCTGAGTGGAGGGAGCGGACAGGTTGGTATGGGGTTAGGAGATCACAGGATTTGGGTGGAGCAAGGCCATGGTGGGCTTTAAAGGCAAGGACCAGAATCTGAATTGAATGCTCTGAGTGATGGGGAGCCAATGGAGTCAGGTGAGAATGGGTGAGATGGAGTCTTGGAGCTTGGTGCTGGAGAAGACATGGGCTACAGACGTCTGGATGATCTGCAGCCTGTGGAGGAAGGAGTTGGGAAAGCCAACAAGCAGGGCGTTGACAAAGTCGAGCCTAAATGTGATGAAGGCATGAATGAGTGATTCAGCGGCCTGAGGGGTGAGGTAGTGGCGGAATTGGGCAATGTTGTGGAGGTGAGGGAAAGTAGAGCAGTATTTTCCCGACAAACGAGTGGATATGTGCTATACACTCTCCGTAAAGGCAAATTTCCAAGTGATTCTCGTCTCTATATTCAATGAAATGATGACTTCTTAACAAACAGCAACAGCATCTCACAGCGCCTCACAATAATGTACCCCGAGGCCGAGCGAGGGTGAGGGGGAAAAAGGTGACCAAAAGCCCGGTCAGAAAAGAAATTATTCTTCATGGGTAGGGTGGTCCTAGCTGGACAAGCAACAGGACAGCTTGCCAGACAGCAACATAAATGGCAAGATATGCAGATTTAACCAACCTATGTTTAATATTTTCAGGTAAGCAGGAAGCATTCTTGCAGGGAAGGAGTGCACATTACATTACAACAATCTATCTCTGGGATTTCCATGTATAGGTGGGATGCATGTAATTGTCAAGTTGGTTTAGAAACTTAATCATGGTGATGGGTTTCCACATGTGTCAGTCAAAAATTAGAAATCTAGAATTTTTCATATTGATATGCCGATATCGGAATTTAAAACATATTGATATATTGAAAAATTCGATATGAAAAAATATATCGGTATATCGTAAATATCGATATATAGTTTCCGGCGATATATCGGTATTATCGGTATAATGCGATCTTTTCCAGCTTACCTTGTGGCCGGCATTGCAACCTCCTGGGCCGAGAGCACGGAATGCGCGCGCATATAGGAATGCGCCCGCACACCCGAATGCACGCGCACCCCGAATGCACGCGCACATCCGAATGCGCGTGCATGCGCAGTATAAAACCCCCCAGAAATATCGATATATCGGTATATATCGATATGAGCCCACCGATATATCAATATCGGAAAATTTCCATATCGACGGACCCTAGTATGGATACAAGGATATTGATTTGCTCTATATATATTTTGCAAGCAAATGAGGAAAATTAGTGTGTAAAAGTATATCAATTTCAGAACATTTCAGGGAACTATCGATGTTCTGACAGAATGTCTGTCCGACATCGAGTCCTGGACGAGGGACAACTTCCTCCAATTGAACGTGAGCAAGACCGAGGCCCTCCTGATTGGCTCAAGCCAGTGCCTCCGCACATCAGGCGCTGCCAGCCTCAGCATCCAAGGCTGTACTCTCCACCTCACAAAGCCAGTCAGGAACCTCGGCATCACATTCGACCATAAACTCTCCTTCCTCCCCCACATCCGTGCCTTGACCGGCACCGCTTATTTCCACCTGTGCAACATCGCCTGGCTCTGCAATTATCTCACCCCCCATGCTGCCGAAACACTCGTGCACGCATACATCACCTCACGGCTGGACTACGGAAACTCTCTCCTCGTCGGCCTCCCCAGCTCCTCCATTCACAGGCTGCAGGTCATCCAAAACTCTGCAGTCTGTGTACTATCCCGCAACCGCCTCCATAACCACATAACCCCCACCCTCGCCCGTCTCCACTAACTCCCCATCCCCCAGAGGATCGAGTTCAAGATGCTTGTCCTCGTTTTCAAGGCCTTACACGGCCCTGCACTGCCCTATCTATCCGATTTACTCTCCCCCTATAAGCCCACCCGGACCCTCCGTTCAGCAGGACTTGGTTTGCTCCAAGCCCCCCGCCCGAATTGCCCCACCATCGGAGGCCGTGTCTTCAGTTTCTCCGCTCCCACCCTATGGAATTCCATCCCCCAATCCCTCCACCTTGTTTCCTCCCTTTCCTCTTTCACGGCCGGTTTGAAGACTTTTCTTTTCGACCGTGCCTTCTGTTCCCCCCCTAATTTTTCGACCTCCCTTATTTGTTTCACCCCTTCCCGAACACTCCCCTCCCAGCTCTGGTCACACTCCTCCTGTGCAGCGCCTTGGGACATCCTCCCGACGTGAACGGCGCTCTATAAGTCTAATTTGTTGTTGTTGTTGTTGTTGTTGAAAATATTGATATGAAAGATCGTTTGCAAAGATCACCAAACATCCATCTGTTTTTTTTAGTAAATACTAGGGTCCGTCGATATGGAAATTTTCCGATTAAATATATCGATGGGCTCATATCGAGATATACCGAAATATCGATATTTTCGGGTTATTCATACTGCGCATGCGCGCGCGGTGCGCGCATTCGGAGTGCGCGCGCGTTCCGGGTGCGCGTGCGTTCCAGGTGCGCGTGCATTCGGGGCCTATCTCCTCAGGAGGTAAATATCTTTCTCTCTCTGTGTCTCTCACTCTCTCCATCTCTGTGTTTTTCTGTCTGTGTCTCTCTCCTCTCTCACATCCCCCCTATCTCTATCTATCTGTATATTATCACATCCACCCCGTCTCTCCCCCCACCCACCCCCCGCCGTCCCTCTCTCGCACCCCCCACCACCGTCGTCTCTCTCCCCCACCACCCCCCCAGCCGTCTCTTTCTCCCCCCCACCACCCCGCCGTCTCTCTCTCCCTCCCCCCCCCAGCCGTCTCTCTCCCCCCACCCCAGCCGTCTCTCTCCCCCTCCCCCGAGCCGTCTCTCTCCCCCTCCCCCCAGCCGTCTCTCTCCCCCTCCTCCCAGCCGTCTCTCTCCCCCTCTCCCCCCCCAGCCGTCTCTCTCCCCCTCTCCGGCCCCCACCCGTGTCTCTCCCCCTCCCCCCAGCCGTCTCTCTCCCCCTCACCACCCCCCCCCACCCCAGCCGTCTCTCCCCCCCCCCCCCCCCCCCTCACCCCTTGCTTACCTGTATATTGTATTCGATAACTATGAATACAATATGGCGGCTTTGCACCTCGGTCTGTGCATTGTGTATAGAGATTAGCATTCTGGGTCTTGTAGTTCAGTCTGCTCGCATCCCGATTTGTTACCTCGATATATCGATTTTCCGATATATCGATATTTTTAAAATGTCTATATTGGCGTATCGATATGAAAATTTTATCGGGTTTTAGCGATATATCGATATATCGCCGGACCCTAGTAAATACCAGAAGAAATACATGCTGAAGACTCCTAAAGTACATGCATTTCTCCAGAAATTGTTTTTCAGATTTTAAGGATTTACACTTGGACTTCTGGCAGTACACAAAGGAATTGTTCTTCATATCCTGCAGGGGAAAACTGCAATAGCTTAACGCAGAGTGTCAGCACGTCTGACGGCAGTAGACTAGTGAAATTTTTACCAGGATAAAATGACTATTTTTCCAATTCAATTTTCATCTCGTTTCATTTTTTTCTTTCTGGGCTTGCAGTCATTTTTCTATTATTTTGTTCTGATTTTGCTTGTTTTCTCACTTCACTGTTTGCCTTTCCATCTTTTGTTCCACTCAACCGTTACATTCATTTATTGCACAGTGAGACTAGAGGGTGAAAATTTGCAACATTTCAGCAATATTTTGACTTGAATTTATGATGAAATCTCACAGATGTGCCTTAGAGCTCATATACGCATTTACCAGCATAATGCTTACAGTTGCTACTGATCCCTCTGTGAATAATCATATTGTCTACACTTAGCTCTGGAAGATTTAATTGACCAACAACAGGTAAAAATACAGATCCAATCCTTAGGAAATCCAAAGAATTGATCTAATTAATACTGTAATAAACCTTAGATGTAGCTTCCTCAGTACATTTAGATGTATTTTCAATGAATTTATACTAGCATTCTTGCCGCTGAGTCAATAGATTATGGGTTCAAGCTCAATATAGTATGTGCTGACACACCATTGCAGTGTGCTGCATGTATTATAATAATAATAGTGATAATAATAATAACAATAACAGTCTATGTTGGAGGTGATGTCCTTCAGATGAGATGTTAAACCGAGACCCTGACTGCCTCTCCAGGCAAACCCAATAAATTGGTTATTTCAATCCATGGCTGTTTATGGGACACTGCTATGTGCAATTGGCTGCTGTGATTTGTCCATAAAATATACGGTCAATTCACTTTACAATATATTCTGTGAAGCATTTTGAGACATCCAGAAGACTTGAAAAGTGTTATCCCAAATGCAAGGATTATTATTAAAAATGTAAATGCTATTTTAAATAAAACAAATATATATTTTAAGGATGTATATTATGCTGTAATATATTATTTTGAAGCGCAAAGAAAATCTGAATGAAAGCGAAAGAGATGGGAGGGTGGCAGAAGGCAGGATCGAAGAGGACGGGCTTGAGACTGACCCCAAAGGAGGCAAGGGAGGAAGTGAGGTGAAGGGACTGTGGGATTTTGTTCCAGAGTGTGGGGGCAGAGAGGGTGAAAGCTCGTCTATAAATGGAAGGGCGGGTCGGGCGGCGGACATGGAGGAGACCTGAGCCCGCTGAATGGAGGGGGTGGGCAGGTTCATAGGGAGTCAGCAGCTCAGAGACATAGGAAGGGGCAAGGTCATGAATGGCCTTGAAAGTGAGCTATAAAGAACAATCCAAGTGTTTCTCTAACCTAGAGGGAAAAAATGCGAAATACACAAGCTACTTTCCTCACACATTTTCAGCATCTTTATTCCGCAGTTTTCTCCATTTTGACCTGGAAATAATACGTGCTTATTAATAAACAAATATGGTAGAAAGCTTTTTGAGCACATGTCAATAAATCAATGTGGCCTGATTCAATTCATAGTTGGTGATGTTGATGCATCTCTATTGATTTTGTGATCATTTAAAAATTATATCAGTTACATATTAGAAATAGTAGTTTGGATGTAAACTGTTCACTTTGTGAACTTTACCAGATTTATGGGGAACAAAAAACACATTTATTTGGCTTGTAAAGTATTACTGAATTTGGAATCATGTTTCTACTCTATGATACAAAAGTGTATTTACTAGGGTCCAGCGATATATCGATATATCGGTTATATCCGATATAATTTTTATATCGATACGCCGATATAGGCATTTCAAAAATATTGATATATCGAAAAGTCGATATATCGAAAAAATCGGAATGCGCTTTCACTGAACTACAAGACCCGGAATGCTCATCTCTATACACAATGCACAGACCGAGGTGCAAGCCGCCATATTGTATCCATAGTCCTCGAATACAATATACAGGTATTCAAGGGGTGGGGGGGAGGGGGAGAGAGACGGCGGGGGGGTTGGGGGTGGTGGGGTGAGAGAGACGGCGGGGGGTTGGTGGGGGGAGAGGGACGGCGGCAGGGGGGGAGAGAGGGACGGCGGTGGGGGGGGGTGTGGGGGGAGAGAGGGATGGCGGCGAGGGGGTTGCAGGGGAGAGACGGACGGCGGGGGGGGACAGACGGGGGGCGGGGGAGACGGGTTGGATGTGATAATATACAGACAGACAGACAGACAGACAGTCAGACAGACAGACAGACAGACAGACAGGCAGGCAGGCAGGCAGGCAGGCAGGCAGACAGACAGACAGACAGACAGACAGACAGACAGACAGACAGACAGACAGACAGACAGACAGACAGACAGACAGACAGACAGACAGACAGACAGACAGACAGACAGACAGACAGACAGACAGACAGATGGGGGGGATGTGAGAGAGGAGAGAGACTCAGAGACACAGACAGAAAAACACAGAGATGGAGAAAGTGAGTGTGAGAGACACAGAGAGAGAGAGATATTTACCTCCTGAGGAGATAGGCCCCGAATGCGTGCACACCTCCAAATATCGATATATCGGTATATCTCGATATGAGCCCATCAATATATCTAAATCGGAAAATTTCCATATCGACGGACCCTAGTATCTACTTGAACCTAATGTATTTCAAGATACTAATTTATGAGATGATTTACACCAAACAAGTTGTGAATATACAAAAGCAAAAAGTTCTGATGTATCTGTTCAATTTCATTTCTAAAATTAAAAATTGTTGCTCACCTTTTATACCCCTCTAATCCTCATTTTATACCTATTTCATTCTATTTTAAAATAATTGACATAGGGCTGCCTCTGCTTTGGCAATCTACTTGTTACTGATGCTGCTTATTCACCAACCTCCATGTGGAAGAAGTTACATCTAAATAGACTATTTGTCTTCTTCTTTAGTCTTAGGCCTCTTTTGGCCTTTGCCAAACATCTTATTGGAGTTCAAATAATTTATTCCTTTTAGACCATGTAAAATATCAGAAAGATCCGCTTTATACTTCTTCTCTAGTATAAATTTCCCAATATATCCAATTGGTCACCAGTCATTCTATCCACTTCTAAGCTAAAGTACCACACAACCACAATATATTTATTAACACCGTCTATTACTCTCTTTATATCACTTTATTCATTATCCACCCCCCACCTCCACCCCGAAAACATAGTATAGTAGTTTGAGGCAATCCATTTTTCGATTTTATGTTACATTTTGAATATGGCTAAGTACAATGAATATAACAAAATAATAATCCTAGCAATTTGATATGTTGCCTTATTATATCAAAATGCCTCAAAGCAGTGCAGTTTTCTGTAAAATCTTGTCATATGCATGAGTAAGACAACATCCGTGAATAGTAAAATGCTAAATAGGTATGTGGAACTAACAATCAATATGGATGGTAGAAGACTGAACTATAAAGAGTTTCAGATAGAAGCTTGGCAAGTTCCTGGAAATTGAAAGGATTTGAAATGATGTGTCTTTTGAGAAGTTGAGTCAGTAGGCTAAATAAACTAAATAATTACACCTGCTTTAAATTGTATGACAATACTGGTAAGTGAACATAAGTCCTGACATAGGTGAACAGAACTGAAAATTTGAAATAAGTGAATATATTGAAAATGCGCCGCAGACCATTTGGTGTCTGAAAGAAAAAAATCCATTAATCTATAGTCCACTTTGAAATGTTGATCGACCTGCTATTTGTTTGCAGCATTTTCTGCTCTTATTTTAAGCTTCTTGCCATAGATCTAGAAATGGTTTGATGGTTGATGGTTCACACTTCATGGTTTAGAACTACAGTATTGCTGTCTGCAGCATTCGACTCCCCAGTTATTAATTCACATTGATTGTTCCATAACAGTTAGATACATCTGGTCAATTTTGCAGGATTCTTTAATGGATTTCTTCATTAAGAAACCCTGAAGTCCATGATGTGGAAATGCAAAGGAAATCCATTTTTAAATCAGAAATCTGATAAGAAACAGTGCAAAATTGCCCCCATTAATGTCATACTTGTTCTTCAATCAACTCTTTTTTTAAATTTGTTTCAGAGATTACCTGTTAAGCGGATCTATCATGATAGCAACAGGAGGGCTTCTTCGTATTTCAGCCAGGAGGCAAGATTCTTCCCGCTCCCGCAATCCTGTCAGTAAACGCAAGAGGAAAGCCAAAAAGAAACACAAGAATGACGTGGTGGTAGTGAAGGGCAAGTTGAAGCTGTGCTCTATCTCAGGAGTGATCGCTGCCTTTGGGATCCTTGTTCTGTTGGTAGGGGTTGCAATGGCAGTGATGGGCTACTGGCCTAAGAAAAATGACATTTTTGAAGCGAATGCAGTCCTAGCTCACAATGCCACCAACAGCACTAGGTTAGAGACAACTTCTCTGGAAATCATTGCTAGCTTTTTAGCCAGCTACTTACATTCTGACAAGTTGAAAGTTTTCGGGCCTCTGATTATGGGGATTGGTATATTTCTGTTTATCTGTGCCAATGCAGTTCTTCATGAAAACAGAGACAAGAAAACTAAGATAATTAACCTACGAGACATTTATTCCACAGTAATAGATGTACACAACTTAAGGACAAAGGACAGTGGTCCTTTTAATGGGTTTGTGAATTACGTGCAGTCCAAGAGCATGGATAATCTCAAATCTCCAGATTCCTACTGTGCAGCAATGTTGGCCAAAAATACCTGGCGGACACCTACCAGCAATACTGTTAAACAGCTCGGGTTAAAGGAAAATGTTGGTACAAAACACTGCGATTCTGTAGCGAAACAGAAGCAATCTGTTCCCAAAGAGAGAAAGACCTTCTCGGATACAGTCTACAGTATTTGTAGAGACAAAAGCAGGATTAATGAAAGGGCCCAGTTGCCCAAAATGTGTGGAGCTAAATCTATCGTCACTTCTTCCATTAATGCATTCACACTGCCAATCATCAAACTGAACAATTGTGTCTTGGATGAACAGGACCCCAAATGTAACAGAAACGGAGACAAAGATCGGGTGTCAGAAAAAAGTAAAGAAACTCCAGAAGAATTGGACTGTGTTGCCTCCGATCAGCTAGAGGAAAGTGAATGCATCCCAGGGTATGTGAGCATAAGCAACGAGCATTTTGCAGATAATAAACAGGACCTTGAACCAGAAACTTCAAGGTTAAATGATAACCAACAAGTATCCAACAAAGGCTCACCGAGTACCTCCCATGAGGAATCACAAGTACAACTTCTGCCTCCTGTTCCATGTCAGACAGAACTGGGGTCCAATCTTTCCCTGCAAATGTTGCCAGCTGACTCAAAATCACTGGACCTTGGTGACAACCCTTCCACTTCAGAGATGCAGAGCGAGACGAGCCATCCAAGCCATCCACATTTAGACCGCACTAACAGTAAGGGCTACTTAACATTAGATGATGGGGAGGATTCCTTTCAATCCACTAAAGTATTACCAGAACCCATAGACCAGACTGGTGATTGCACAGAGAATCCTGATAAAGACAACATCCAGGAAAGCACGAAGTCATGCATTGAAGAAAAAGCAGATAAACCTCATCAACCTGTGCAGAGACAGTACACAAACAGAGAGAAATTGGTAATGATTTCCAAATCGCACAGTAACCTCAGGAAGGAGAATGATGAATTTGGCCATTAGTAACCAATAATGTAATCATCCATTATTGGTCATCCACAAAACAATTAAAATACACTGGAAGCTAACAAATGACTAAGAATATGTCACTTCCTTGTAATTGTGGATAACTGAATGTCAGTGAAGCTCCAAAGACTCATAGATTATCAAGCTAACCATCAGTTTCCTTAGATACTCCCAAGTGTAAATGCTTGAGCCATTGAGTTGAGGTACTTTCATCTCAGTCAGTTAAACAGTGAGTTTTTAATCATAACCTGTGAGTCATTTGTCAGCTTGTCAACATCAGACGTTCTATTGTCTTAGGCTTGTAAAATTACATTTTAACCATTGAAATCAGAAGATTACTTGTCCTGAATTCTTTATTCTGATAATTTGAAAGATATATGGTTCTTGTGTAAGCACATAATGCACTAAAACACACATAAACGTGATATTTAAAGGTCTCTATGTGTCATGTCACTGTTTATGTACAACTAATCTGGATTTACAGTTTATCGACATAAATCCAATTGGTCAGTATTTCATGTTTTTGGAAAACCTGGATTGGGCCTCATTCATTGAGTTCCTTGAATTATTATAAATTTGAGATACCTAGAAGACGTGAAAAGTGTTATATCAAATGCAAGGAGTATTATTATTATAGTACAGTATATATCTTTTGGATGCTAAAATGCTTGCTCATTTTGCATTCTCCAACAGAACAGCTGCTACACACTGCCTATCAAGGCAATTTTCTACATCAGGACATGCTTCATCTTCATCTGTTCAGGGTCAAGTCTCTTGCCTCTCAAATTACTTAAAACATAATATAGTAAAAGCCCATTTATCCGGGACCCTATCAACCGTAATTTTTGTATAACCTGCACCTCAAAAAAAGGTCCACATTCGATTAACTGGAATATATCTGGCACAATGTATTTTGTTTTGTGTGTGTTTTCGGCCGAATATCCGGCATGTGCTTTAACTGGCATTGGTCAGGTCTCGAGGGTTTTTACTCTACAGATAACATTTACTTACTGAGTACTCCAAACTGGATTTCTACATTATGTTTTGGTTGACTGATTTTGATTTTGTTACTCTAGTGTGTTCACTCCTACCTTTCCTCGGTTAAATTTCCATCAAGCCCACCTGGACCTATGCATTCTGGACCCAGCCAAGATTCCTTCTTGCTCAATCAATCTGAGACACTGCTTTTGGTGGTGTGGTTCAGTTTTATTTTACACATAAATCAAATACACCAGTATACCAAAAGTTAATGTTTATTATCTGTGGTCGATAAACTGTTGTGTAGAGCAGCACTGAATTGGAACTGGTGAGTACCAATACCTAATAAATAAACCTAATACCTAATGGATAAACACAGTTTTGCAGAGAATGTAATCTATCAGCTACTAATGTTGTTTTTATGACTGATCTGTAAAATTTGTCCTAAAACTGCATTCTCTATAAAACTGAAATGACTTGCCTATGTTGAAGAGCTGCCATTAGAGCTGAGTACAATTTATCGTGACAGTACATCTGTAACCTATTTGTTCTCTTGCTTATTGATTTATAGGTATTTTGTTAATTGGTCAGAACAGTTTATTTAAATGTAATTCCTTTCAATAATAAGCATTATTACATTGATTTTTACCAACTTCTGACTCAGTGGCATGATAGAATAGTTTGAGCTCTTGATTTCATTTTGTCTTTAATCACCTTAGTTCTGATGACACAGTTGGTAATACTCACATCTGTCAGAAGGTTGTGGGTTTAAGCCCCATGCAATGACTTGGAGACATATATGTACTGTACTCTAGTTCAGACTGATACTCCAGTGCAGTGCTACATTGTTGAAGGTTCTTTCATTTGGATGAGATATTAAGCAGTCTGTCTGGCCACATGAATATTAACGATCCGATGGTATTATTTGAACAGAGAAGAGATTCTCCAATAAACACCAAATAAAATCAGTCACTCACTCCATGGCTGTTTGTGGCACATTGCTGTGTGCAAATTGTCTGCTGTGTTTGCCCACAAATTACATAGTCTTCACCTTGCAATATAATCAGTGAAGTGCCGAGACAATTTGATAAGGCACCACAACAAATGTAAGGTAACAAATGTATATTTAACTTGTTTGACTCTTGTCTACTGCTATCCCTTTTGTACATACACATATTAAGTTATATGTTCATGTCAGAAGTGTATTCAATCATATGAACAGAAATTATATCATGGCAGTACCATCAATATCTGCAGAATTCTATTCCACCATAAATTCTGAAAATCAAAAATCTATTCCATCCCTTTGTCTCTCTTTCAACAACAACCACAAAATTACATTTCTATAGCACATTGCACATCGGGAGGACGTCCTAAGGCACTTTCCCATCTCCGCTGTGTTTCATGTAGTATGGTTCTTCGCTTAAAAGTATTTATTTAATAGAGCTAAATTATCACATAATCTTCTCTGCTTTCATTGTTCCGACTATATTTTGAAACAAGTATTCCATTTCCAGAATAATTCAAGTTAATTAAAAGTTGTCTCATCTCAAATCCAAAGCATCAGCTAATTATTTTTAATTCCGGTGTACAATCCAATCATTCCTGAGTAATAGAAGGTTCCATTCTTAAGAATTTAGTGCATCAATTTTACACTAAAATATGAATGAGATTCAATGAAACATTTTTTTAACATCACACTGGTACATAAAGCAAGACATTTTGGAATTTATAGATGCTAATTATAGAGTAGAGAGAAAAGAACCATCACAACCAAAGGATAGTAATCAACTTTTCAGCTCTCCAATGCAAGTGACTATAATAGCTTTTGGTCAATGAAGTAGGAGAAAGTCATTAAACTTTGATCAGAATATTAGCATTGAGGAATATACTCCAATGCAGTGCTGGGTTGATCTGCATTGTTGGGTGCCTTCCTTTGGATTAATCCCCCCCATACCCCACTTAAAAACAAATTGTTATTGTATATACAAAGCAGTTGTATATATAAAATGGACAGTTACCACATTTTACAGTAAATCCACACAAACGCTTTGCAACATCTGTCTTCACACCTTAAAATGCACTATTTCACATGCAAGTTTTTATTAAGTTATCCACATCGAGGAACACATGAAGAGAAATGCATTTACAGAATCACAAGTGCAGATACATTTTCAGTCATGCAAACTTACTGCTCCTATTCAATTTACAAAACTTGAAATGGAAAACAATGTACAGTTTCTTTATCTTAACAAAAAAATCAAAATCTAGCAATTACAACTGTTGTGTATGTAAGCAATTATTCAGGCATTTGGGCTGAACAATTGGCTGAGCAGGTTACCAAATGATGAACTGAAAAGTTTTTCCCTGGAGGAAATGCATCTTTCACCTCTAGAGTATTGTTTGATCAAATATGGATTGTGACAGCTTCACATTTAAGGACGACAACTGGAAAGTCTGGTAATTTATGAATAGAACTTAGATGAATTATTCAGCTCAATAATTAGTTTTTTCCTGCAACATTTTCCATTATCTGCTGTTGATGTTACTCACTGAACCTGCAAGACAACCCCAGTGATGTCATGTTAACCATGGCCTTTTTGTATATATCATGATCAACTGCAAATGTCAGCAAACATTCATTCTTAGAAATCTATAATTTACAGACATTTATTTCCATACAAGTATTCCTTCGGGAAACTGCACTTTTAAACTTCTAATTTAATATTTACACCTAATCTGTAATGATAAGAGCTTGGAATTGAGATTGGGTGGTAAGAATCTTCCATGAACCGTAGGCAAGTTTCTTTACTCCACACGCCTAACAATCATCCCTCAAAAAAAAACAATAATTAAATGGTCATTTCAATCCATGACTGTTTGTGAGACACTGTTGTGTGCAATTAGCTGCTGCAATTCTCCCACACATATACAGTCAATTCACCTTATAGTATATTCTGTGAAACACTTTGAGACATGTAAAAGATGTGAAAAGTGCTACATCAAATGCAAGGATGATTATTGTGCCAGAATTTGCTTCATCTCAATGAACAAAAGGGTTTATATATACACATATACATATAACGCACACACCAAACGTAAAATGCACACACACACACTCTTTGAATACGGTATGAAACTTGCTTAGCAAAGTGGCTTTAAGGCCATTAATTAAATTTGGTGCAAACCTTAGTGTTTTTGGACAGACCGGGACAGATATGTATTTCAATGTACACAAGTGTCAGGGCCATGGCAGTACATTCAGGAGCATAGCATTGCCCAGAATACAGAAGGTAAAACTTTCATTTCCGTTCAGCACTTTCAAGGTTTCTTTTCGTTATGAAAGATCTCTCTGGCGAGGCCGCCCCTCCCTACACATCATAACATTTGAAGCAGATGGCTGTTAATATTGAGAATCATGGGAACAAGACTTTTCACTTTGCTGCATTCCCCAGGGTCATGCCATTTTTTATTTGACCGTGAATTAAGTAGATCTAGCAAAGGATGCTACAGGCACATACACATTGTCATTTACAAGGGGCATCAGAGTAGGAGGATATGTTTGGTGCACTTTCATAGCTCAAGCTGACCAAATCTGTATCGATGGCCCTAGAAACCAGCACAGGAAACAAACGAGACACTGTGCATTAGAATTGTTGATTCACTCTGATCTTAAGAACCATTACACAGTTAAAATGCACTGAAATCTCAATTGATTTGTGCTTGCACAACCAGTTGTCAAAAGCTTAACTGCAAAGTCATTACTCAGAATGATCCACTGTATGTTTCAGACTCATTCTGTTCATATCACCATTGTCAGGTGAGCATAGTGTAGCTTTTGGGCATATTTAAAGAATTTCGCAAGGGTTGCTTGTAAGAAATCAGACAAGCTGCAGTATAAATTGGAGTCTAACTTGTAACATTCACAATGGAACACATTGGGAAGCAATAATTGCAATTTCTATTAGCTATTTAATTTGCACGTTTATGCACAGTGGCCAATTACAATTTCTGAAATTGTGACCTTTACAAGTCTATTCTCTGGTTTCCCCCACACAAGTCCATTTTTGGAACAGACCGATGATTCATGTTGGAACACTTTCACAAACAGCAAAAGGAAGATGCAATAAATGCCTCTTATCCAGTTTGAGAGTATTCAAATAAGTAAGTCACTGAATTTGATAGTTCAATCATTTTGTGTAAACTCAAAAGGTTCTGATTTCATGCTGAAGCACTGAGGGTGAAAATTCTCCTTCTCGCAGAATCCCTGTAATATTTTCAGGGAATGTTTGACAAGATGCATCTGCATGGTATGTAGGTCTGCATGGATGAATCAACTGCAGAATACTGACCACAGGCAGTTATGTTCTGGTTCAGTCCAGCTATATTACTGCAAATTTCCACAAAGGTAGACTGGATGGAATTCTGCAGAAGACCCATTCTAGGCTGGATAGTATTTTCCACCTGTTCCTCTTCAGGATCGATTGCACTCAATCCATACTGAACTGGTTAAATGTTTAAATTTTGCCTGCATATCAGACCGCAGTAGAGCCACCTTGTTAACGGCAAACTGAGTGGCTTCCAGACCAGAGTGAATGGTTTCCTTGAAATCCACCAAATGATCATGCCTACAGTCAACTCCTTCCTGAACATCCATGAACCAAGTCAGGAGCGGATATCTCATGTGTGTGCCCGCAAGGATCGGAAACTTGTGTTTCCCTGTAGTCTTTTGGACTGCAGAGGCTTTATGCTCCCTTGGAAGGCATTGTGGCTTGGAGTTGAGTACCTCCTGCTATGATGCCCCTTGTAAATGACAAGGTAGAGTGGTAGGAGTTGTCTAAGATTTTTCTGAAGTACCTGCAGAAGAGAGAAGGAGAAAAGATAATTCTTTATGGCTCTGTCCTGTTGAAGAATAAACTTCAAACTAGTCTTAGTAATCAAAGCAGCTTGACCCATATGCCAAATCAAGAGTCTCTCACCAGACTTCTCTTTAAGCAGCAGGGAATGCTTGAAAGTTAAGTTTTTAAAAAAAATCCATAATCCAGGTGTCAAATTAACTGTTGAATTATGGCGTTTTAAAGAATTCCTTTGTTGAGCACTTTAAGTTGTCCTTAAACCCCCTACAAGTAACATAGCCAAGCAAATGATTTGTTCTAGAACATTCATTTTGAATTCATTCCTGAAGTGATTTAAAAACAAAACATAAAAACTGAGTAATTTTGCCCCAGCAACTTTATTTACTCCTCCTCTGTGGAATGTTTCATCTCTGTAAACCAGCACAATGATATGGTTTCATTCAATTTCACTGCATTTTAAAAGATTCCGACTTGGACACCCCACCAAACATATACATTAGAAAGTAAACCTTAAGGGTTAGTATCGATGCCTGGAAAGATTTGCCATTCCAACAAAATGGAAATAGAACTGTTAATAGACCCTATTAACTGAATTCAAGGACGTTTGAGCATTTCAATCTGCATGAATACCATCCTGTGCAATATTTAATTTCCAACCTTGATTCAAGTTTGTGATTAATACAATAGTTTGCTTTAACGAGCATGTGCATCGGCAACAGATCAATTCATCTTGTGACGCAGTCCAGAATTCCCATTTCCACTTCATTATCTTGCAACTTTTGGTGCTGATTTCCATAATTAAGGATCACTTATGGGTCAAATTGAGATTTCTATGAGTACTGACTCAATTAAGTGCCTCAAGATGATATGAAAACATTTAATCAAAGCATTATAAGCTGTATAAAATTGACACTGCTCTGATCCTACACTGAGGTAGCCATTTCAGAGAGGTTTTTGCCATTCATTTTGTGCCGAATTGCTAGTGAATTATACTTGAGACTCACTCCCATTAGTACCTGTAGAAAGGGATTTCAGAACAGTGGTGAATTTTAACAGAAGAATGTTGGGGTCGAGGGAAGCAGGAGAGAAAATTGTTGGCCAAAAAGACAGGTTTTAAAGCAGGGCATGAGGTGGAGGGATTCTAGGATACAGTTCCAGAGACCAGGGATGGAATGGCTGAAAGCTCACCCACCAATGATAAGGCGGAGTAGACAGGATTTAGCTTGTCCTGTGTTTAGTGATTAGAGCACTCGCCTTAGTAATGGGGGGATCTGGGTTTGATTCCAAGGCAAGGGAAAATATTGAGCAAGTTTCCTTACTCCATACGCTTCTGTTACCTAGCAGTAAGTAGAAAACCAGTTGTTAGTCGATCGCCGAATCATTTTTCCAGGGCTAATAATCCCTTCAAAAAATGATTTTAAAAAAATTTGGTTACTTAATCTACGACTGTTTGTAGGACATTGCTTTACATAATTGGCTTCTGCATTTCATCCACAATATAGTCAATTCACTTTACAGTATATTCTGTGAAGCGCTTTGACGTTTAGAAGACATGATGATATCAAAAGCAAGGGTTATTATTATTTAAGAATCGACTTAGGGAATGTTCCCGAGGATTTTTAAATAAGCCAATAGAAGATATAAAAATAATCCTTACATTTATATAGCGCTATCCACATTTTATCGACATCTCAAAGAGCTTCACAGAATACAACAACGTCCCATGGTGGGGTCCAGAGCCAGGGGCGAGGGGTCGGGGTAGGGAGAAGAAAAGAGGGAAGAAAGTGGGGGAAAGTGGTAGGGACCAGAGCAGGGGAGGAGGGGTCATGGTAGGGGGAAGGAGAATAGGAAAATGACTGTATATCTGTGGGCGAAACGCGGCAGCCAAATTGCGCAAAACAGTGTCCCACAAACAGTCGCTGAAATGGGGTTAGGGGAGAAAGGGAGAAAAAGGGTAAGGGAAGGGGTTGGGGTAGATGGAAGAAGAGCAGGAAAACTGACTGTATATTTGTGGGCAAAACGTGAAACCTTGAAGTACTAGAATTGTAAATAAATGAATTGTATCTGTGCTTTATTGAAATTGAGGTTGGAGGTAATGGATTTTCACAGCTGATTTGGGTTTGTTAAATTCAGCTGATATTTTGAACTATGTAATAATGTTCCATTATTAGCAGAAATAAGAAGAAAGGTTGCTGTGCAGAGACATTTAGTTTAGAGTCAGAGAATGATGGAGCGGTAGGGAAGCAATACATTGAGTTTAGGAACACGGAAGGAAATTGCCAGAGAAAATGCCATTTGACTACATAATTTAAAAAATATATATACACAAAATCTACTCTATTATGTAATTCACTCGATCTTCAATTGCCTGAGGATCTCTGCAGGAAGACTTAATCAAGCAAAATCTCGTTAGTAATCTGATCATGTACCTACACTATTAAAATCAAATGGAAGAGTTACTTATTATAAATGGAGTTATTCTGATTATCCTTTTCACATTCAGCCTTTCTGCACTCCGCATCTGAACATTTGCTTTTTACATCTTCCCTTATAAAGGCATCCCACAAACAACATCCTGTCCACCTGTGACCAGGACTCCCTCTGCCTCATCGTCCTCCTCGACCTCTCCACTGCCTTCGACATCATGGACCACTCAATCCTCCCCAAGGTTTCTCCTCTCACCTCAACCTTCAAGGTTCTGTCCAGGACGACGGATGAACTAAGAGGGACAAGATTAATTGCAAACCTAGTGTGTTACAAAAAATTTACATATTACATTTTGTAAAGAAAATTTGGTGACCATTGCTACACACCTTTTTACACAAATTTAACTTTTCAATTTGAAAACCCCCCCATTGGTTTGAGAACCTTCTGCTTCCTGTTGTAAAGTAGATTCTTTTCTCCTGGTGCCATCTGCAGGCAGACAGGAGAGGTTTTGATGCATTCCATTTAAAGTACTCTCCAACATGTAGGATACCCCCCAATATCAGTCAGACCAGAACCATCACATTTTCAAAAAGAGGCACATACAAGCAATATAGAGTCTTGGCATAAATCTTCCCGCATTTGCACAATACTGGGTATTTTAGCGCCTTGGGACGTCCTCTCGACGTGAAAGGCGCTATATAAATGTAAATTGTTGTTGTTGTTATTTGCTGTTGCACTTTCAGAAAGCTGCCGTTTATCCATCTTTAACTGTGTCGAAGCTTAATACAGTACATCAGTCACCAGTCAGTCCTCCAGTTGCGGTATTCAAATCAGTGTTTGACAAGTTCTCATTTTTGAATTCCATTTCTTTTATCAAGACCAAAGTGTGGTCACATGTCAAGCCAGCAGCTGCAGATGAATTCTCAAACAGATGCTTTCCCAAACAGTTACCTACATCTTCCCCTTCAGTTCTGCTTATCTCACTATTGGCTATTTGAATATCGTGTGTAGTTTTCAAGTATTGTTTATGCAGGAATTTGTTATTCACTACTGAGAAAGTGTCCACTTCCTTAGATGGAACAAACTGAATCAATGGTTTCCAGTCCAAATACCAAAAATAAAGAAAGTACAAATTCCGCAATAAAAATAAAATCTGTTTACTACCTGCCATTTTCATGTGGTCTTTCAAGTCATTTGTCAAAAGCATCAATCTTATTCCAGCAAAATAAAATGGAGTGTCTGGCAAGTTTCTTTCGGCCATTGTCAGCTCACTCATAGAAACTGCATCTGTGCCCATTTCAACCTTCCTTGTGGTCTCACTTTGTGTTTTGCCTGTGTTCACCTGATCTGTTCTCAGCAACTTTGCATCCTACACTGTTTTTGTCAGATCAGCATCTATCAACTGAGGTTCTTGACATACAGTCCCCAAATATATCCCCATTTTTCTGGCATGTAATCTCTTGCTCTTTATCCAACTTGTCTACTTCCACAACATGGCAGTTTAAAATGTCATTGCCGCTTGCTGTTGAAAGGAATGGATTATCAATTGCAGGTGCATCAAATCCATTCAACTGTGCATTTCCCATCATGTTCCTTGAGGTTGCAGTCATTTGTTGTGAATGTAAGACTCCAGGGCCTACTTGCCCATGACTTCACAAATCAACCCTACGTTTATTGAACTCTCACAGTAATAATAACTGGAGGCCTGCTTTTTCTCATGCAGTGAACAAAGGTCAATGCGTGCAAAAGTCTCCTTGCCAAAGGTTACATTTTCATATTGCTTTTAAAGTTCCGTGTAGATTTTCCGAAAACTCTGAAAAACAACAAATTATCAAACCATTCACACAAACAAATTAGCAAACCCTCCACACAGTCTTTGCCGTTTTCTGTCATTTTTGATCATGGAGGGCTCTACAATAGTGCAACGAAACAAAGCAGAACCAAATAAATGATATTCTTATGGAATAAAAGTCTTTACACTTTACTCAATACGATTTGTAGGTTCAGAGATACAGTATTAACCTACATGAAGTGCACAATATAAATAAATTTGCAGGTCTGGATATGTAGATCAATAACAAATTATGATGTTGCAATAGCACTTACTAAGAAAAAAAATCAATCCAACTGGTTATGGGTAACTGAAAACTGGCAGATAGCAATACAGGTAATCTGCCCCAACCGCGTTTTTTTCTACCACGAATTTCATGTATTCACGGTTGCCTCTCTGCAACAACCTTTGCCAACCGTGAGAATGAATTTTGTGTATCCATGGGTTTTAACACTAATACTCGCGTTTGGACCCAGTTATATCAACCAGCCACGATATCGCTTTGCGCCAGAGTTTGGCTCTAGGACCCAGTTGCAATGTCACAATTAACCAGCCATGATGTCGCTTCTCCGCATCCACCCCACTCGGTGTCACCCACCACACCACCTTCTCCATATGGGCCGAATGGCCTCCTTCTGTGCCATAACATTCTATGATTCTATGATATCCACCCCCCTCGGTGTCACCCACCACACCACCTTCTCCGCATCCACCCCCCTCGCACTCGTCGGTGATTTGTGATCTGGAGGAGGAGGCAGAGGAAGAGGGTGCGCAAGGCCCCTCTTCCATGTAACAGCATACAACAACCACCTCCCCCATCATCATCATCATTAGGATTTAGGTAAATAACATGAATTTTTTTGTGTTTAGTTCAAGGACAAGCAAACTTATTCCCCCTATCCCCATGTTTCCCATAGGGCCCTGCATTTTCCAACCGCGGTTTCACTAACCGCGGAGGTTTTCAGGAACGTATCCCCCGCGGTTGGGGAGGGATACCTGTACATTTTTTTTGTATCAAATGGATGCAAGTTTTCAATGAACTATTCCTCATTTATGGAGCAGGATAGTGACACTTATCACCAAATGTGCCCCTTTCCCCCCACCTCATTGTGTCAAAAGGAGTAGAATAATTCCTGCATAAGGAACACCCATTTAGCTTCATTTACCTGTCATGAGCACAAATCTAAACATGCAGATATTCAATGGAAGGATAGATATCTCTCCAAACAAGGTATGCAACTTCACTAATATCAATTTCTTTAGGTGTGCAAGCTACTCCAGTTATTATGTTGCAACAGGAGTCAATGTCCACTGAAAAAACCTGCAATTACAAACAGCACTTCAGAGATTCCCCTGCATGATGCACAATTACAAAATTTCAACTCTAACCGAAGATCTTACTCATGTCTCACCACCGTGTGCCATTCAGAGGATTTCCTGAAGAAAATGGGAACAGCGTAAACCCTTTCAGTCTCTCTACATGAGGTTATAAACATTATGATTTCACTCAGTGAAGAATCACTGGAGTAAATGCCTGTCCCACCATAATTAGATTCCGTCTTAATAAAATAATTCATGTGATACATTAGAATTTCTAGAAGACGTGAGAAGCGCTATATTAAATGCAAGGATTATTATTATTATAGTTCATCATTTCCTGATCTGGATTTTCAGTTCCTCTCTCACTGCTTAAATAGAATTCTAACCTCCCCCACCCACCGACAGTACAGTGAAAAATGCATGACTATAAACAAAGGGAATTTCTCTGAATTTCTTCTGGTGTCATAGCCAATAATCTCCCAAATAAAACTGCTCATTAATTTCATGGCTGTTTGTGGGACATTGCTCTGCGGAAGCTTAAAACGCAGTTGCTACATCTCGTAGTATGTGAAGTGCTTTGAGAAGGTCTCCTATCATGAAAGGAGTGATATTAAACACAAAGGTCATAAGAGAAACATGCAGTCAGTTGCAGTTTAACATTAACTTGCTTCCTGGCACCTTTGGATTACGTGGCAGAGATGCTTCGTTCCACATCTTTAACATTATAACCAGCTGTTGCAAAAGATTCCCAATTCTGTGTCAGCTCAAGAAAATAAGCCTAAGAATATTCCAGAAGCAGGTAACAGTGAAGAAAAAAAACACTCAAATCAAATGGTTGCGTCACAAATGCAATGCTATTTCAAATGATTGTTTTGTGATTTACAGGTTAGCCACCAGATGGTGATATTCGAGTATACAATTAACGACTGAAAGTGGAAGTCAAGGATGTGATGGGGAGGCAAAGTATGTACTCATTTCTATTTCACTATAAATTATCTTCTCCCATAACGACATTGCCTCCTGGATAATCATAGCTATGTTCAAAATTATGCCAATCAGAAGGCCAGTTGAGAGGAGCTTTGCACACCCAATCAATGTTCTGGCGTGAGCAGGATTACAATAGGTTTCAGAGTTTTATCTGGAACCAAAATCTAACCTCAGTTAGTTGTGCAATACAGGTAAACCTTTATTTAGGACAGAGTTGCGTTCCTGAAAAATGGTTCTCAGATCGAAACGCGGTTTCCCATGCAGTCCCATTATATAACCCGAGATCGTTCTTTTCACAAAATTTTCAGACCTTAAACCCACTAAATAACACACAAAACAACACACAAAAGCAAGAAGGGGTACTTGGGGTAACTGTACAGTATTGTAATCTGCTTGCACTTGTAACTGTAACACACCTTGAACTTGCCAGTATATTGTTCTCATTCTGTTTTATCGTAGCCACCATCGATCTAGCTAGCCCTAAAGCCCTCCGAACATATGTACCTTTTTCACCAGACTGAATGCGCTTTATCATCTCCAATTTAATATTTCAAGTGATGACTTTGTTTGTCACTCACGGTATTACCGTTGCTCATTTCACTTACTGCTCTCTTTTCCGACATGCTAGAAAAAGAGGCTGTATACACTATGTACTGTGCGTATGGACAAAAAAGATGCGCCAAATACGACTGCGATACACAATATGTACTCTGCATACATAAAAAAGATCATTTTGGTCGTTAAAATGAAATCAAGTGTCCTATATCGATAAAAAGTTGTTAAAAATGATGTTCGTTCAATCGAAATGATGTAAATAGAAGTGTCCTAAATCAGGGCTTACCTGTATTATATCTCAGGTAGCTTAGGCATGGCACAACAGCACAACTGTAAATTATCCCAGTTTAGCTCTCACTAGGGACCTGTCGATACCACCACGTGGTTAACGTGTAGCCACTAGTCTCCTATTTGAATCTACCCTCTGCTCCTTAACAAACTTCACGCACAGATAAATCCCTCCATTTTGTACTTTGATTCCCTGAGGTCACAACGGGATTCTACTATTTATGGCTAAGAGAACAGGTGGGTCAATTTATTTTCTTACTATACCATAAAAATCAAAATGCTTCCTTCAAATAAATGAGCTCAGATTATGGCCGCATGACTTAGTACAACGGGACTTTAGTTTGGAAAAAATTATAGACAGCGAGGATCAAAATTTAAATCTTAGCTTTGACAAACAGACTCTGCCACTTCCTATGAGTCAGTTTTACATGTTTATTTGTCATCTCAAACAAAGAAAATCACCAAGCACTTATCTGAGGAAATAGAAATACAGAGCCATCAGAATAAATCTCAATGTGGTGAGTTCATTCTCCACACTTTCCTGCCACATTCCCCAAATGAGGATGGATAGGAGGCACATTTTATCTGAGCTAATTGCTGAGACATACCTTCTTACACCCTGGACTGATTGCTTTTCCCTTAATGGATTGGTATGGACAGGATTTATTTACACAAGCACCTTTGTCACCAGCTCATGTTACACTCCACATCAACAGCACAACCTAGAATCATTGCATCATTACGTTCCACCTCAACCATGTTGTTTGGTGGGAATCCTGGTTCATAAAATGGATATAGACAATGAATTGTCTTTGCAAGCTCTGGGCTTTACACTGTGAAACCAGAGAAGTTAAAACAAAATACAAATATCAAAGTCGCGGAACTTCCTCAAACGCTTCAAGGTTTTTCAGTAAAGTGTACTCACTGTGCTTTTGCAGGCAATAGCAGCAGACAATTTGCCTACAACATCTCAAACAGAATGAAATGAATCGTCAAGAAAAAACTTCAATATTTTCAGTAGCCTGCCCACATAATAAATTATTAGGTTGCAGTGATCATTTACTTCACCCATATAAGATGTACAGCACTCTTTGGGAGAGGGGAGGAAATTCTAATTCAGAAATACAAAAACACTAAATGATTAAGATCCAATTTCACACCTGCAATGATTTAGGGACTGTTATTGCAAGAAATATAAATATTATATTCATTACCTTGCATCAAAGCAGATGCTTTAAAAAGCTTTACAAAGGTTATATGTGGGATGAACACTTTGCTGTCAGAGGTATCCACTCCCTGGTCCTTAAAACAGATTCTGCCAAAGAAAGATATGCAAAATGGTTCAGATACAACTTATATGATACTGTTCATGGACGGGAGAACATTTCATAGTGCTTCACACAGACAAGGATCCGGAACTAAGTGGGGAAAGCAAAAAAACAAAAAAAAGACTAAGAGCATGATCAAAAAGACAGTTTTAAGGTAGATATTAAAAGGAGGAGGTAAGGAAGGAGTTTCAAAGGGCAGGGGTCGAATGATTAAAAGCTCACCATGCAATGGTGAAGCACATCTCGCAAGGGATACAAAGGACATGCTGAGCTGAGGGAATAAGTCAATAATGTTGTAGGTAGGGTTGTAGATGATCAAAGAGTTTGGATAGGAAAATGCCATGGAGGGATTTGAATGGATACAAATTTAAATGAATCACTTGACACACAATATTTAATAATAATAATAATCCTTCCTTTCGATATAGCAATTTTCACATCTTCTAGACATCTCAAAGTGCTTCACAGAATATACTGTGACTGTTCTTGAAAAATGCGACTTTAATTGAAATGACATACAGCAAAACCCAAATGACCATAGGCCCTAATGCTATCAATAGAGAGTTACGTTCCTCCGGTAACAACAACAACAACTTTGATTTATATAGCACACTCCACACCGGATGGCGTCTCAGACAGTACATTGCTGGTCTAAATTTTCTAACACTAATATTAAATAAAAAGCAAAAACAACACTACTAGTATTGAAAATTAAAATAAATGTTTAAAAAATATATAATTAAGATAAAAATACAATTAAAAGGACACTTACTCAAGATGGTTTATGTGGTCAGTGGACGGAGGGGCGGAAGGGGGCAGAGTCATTCAGATGAAGGGGCGGGATTGCCTGCCTCTTGTATGGATCACGAGAGGGGCCCCTCCCTTCCTCTCTCATGCCATGTCCCCAAACAGCTGATCGCTGGCATGGGTTTGTACCTATGTACATTTTTTTCTAAAGTTGGCAAAATGTACAAAGGAGCAAAAGCGTGACAGCGATCAGCTGTTTGGGGACGCGGTGTGAGGGAGAGAGAGGCTTCTCTGCATGTGCAGGATCGCTGAGTTAGGGGAGCACCACTTTTCAAAGTTTGGAAGCCACTGCCTTAGAGGATGATTCGATTACCATAGAATCATAGCAGGGCTGGAGTCCATCTCCAGCGCTGGCCACCGGGTCGGCAAGCTGGTGGGCAGGTCCGTAGTCCATCAACCGACCAACTGACCGACTCCCGGAGCTACACAATTCCAGTCACTAGCAAACTGACTTTGTGACCTGAATAAAATCAGCCCTGACAGAAACCAACTCTCAGCCCTGAACAAACTCAAACAAGTATCTGTCCTGAACCAAGTCAACATTAATCCACCAACATCTCCCCTGTCCTGTCCCCATCAAACCTCAGCCTCTGTTCCTAACAACTTCCCGTCTCGACCTCCTGTGTGATCCAGAGATTGGCTCATATGTGTTCGGATGTCAGACATCCTGCATGGAGTCCACATAGTGTTGCCAAACTTCTAGAGTGTAGAAAAATGCCAAAGAGAGAGAGAAAGAGTGTAATAGCTTTAATTGTTACCGTAAGGTTTCCACTATTGCACTTACCTGATGTTCCACGAATCCTGAGGTGCTAGAGACACAGCAAAAGAAAAATGGCGTGAGTTTCAGTCATTCCAACCAGCACAGACTTATCATCGGTTGACGGCTGAGGTGAAGCCCAGAGGTGAACAAAGTCACAAGCATGGACGGGCTCCAGGTCAACTTCTGAATAACTGAGGAGATCCCAGCCAAGCAACTCCTGATAGAAAGGAGCCTCCTGCAAATGATAAAACAGAGCATGAGAAATTCATCCAACAAATTGTATCATATCACAAAGATCAGTCAAACTAGCAACAACAATCGAGCCACAGGCCTCCCTTTACCCAAAGTTCAGATTCTTACCCTTCACCACCACAGAAAAACACCATTGCACATGATTTACAGTCCACCAGAAGGACAATTGCAGACTTTCAGCCCTGAACTGACTCAACCACCCACTCAAGGCAAGGGCCAGAACCAACTCAGCCAAGTTAACAATTCAGCCAAGTCAACAACCACAACCATAATCCCATCTCCGCCTAAACCAACTCGACCACTGCACTAACCCTATCTGTAAAAGAACCGACTCTTGGCAGCTACACTGACCTAGCCCCGGCAGTGACCTCGGCAGCTACACATTGCTGGTTGCTAGCAAAACAGCCATGCAAACAGGTCTGACCTGGCCCTGGCAGTGACTGAACCGAGGCAACTGAACATAGGAACATAAGAATTAGGAGCAGGAGTAGGCCATTCGGCCTCCTTATCCCTTAATCCCTTTATCCACAAGAAATCTATCAATCTCTGAGTGAAGAAGTTTTTTTTCCCAACTCAATGCGAAAGAGCTGACCCCTAATTTTAAGACTGACCACTGGTTATAGTTTCTCCAACCAGGGGAAACAGTCTCCCACTATCTACTCTGTTGTGCCCCCTAATAATCTTATAGGTTTCTATAAGATCACCTCTGATTCTTCTATATTTTAGAGAATATAGGCCTAGATTGCTCAACCTATCCTCATAACTCATCCCCCTCACCCCAGGTACCAACCTAGTGAATCTATGTTGTACCTCCTCCAAGGTGAGTACATCCTTTTTTAAATAAGGAGACCAAAACTCTCACCAGTGCCTTATACAGTTGCAGCAAGACTTCCCTATTCTTATATTCTAATCTTTTGTAATGAACGCCAACATACTGTTAGCCTTCCTAATTGCTTGCTGTACCTGCAAACTAACTTTTTGTGACTGGTGTACAAGGACACCCAAATCCCTCTGAATGCTAACACTATCTAGTCTCTCCCCTTCTAAAAAAACTAATCCACGCTACTGTTTTTACCACCTAGGTGGATGACTTCACACTTCCCTGCTTTATACTTCATCTGCCACCTACTTGCCCAGTCACCTAGCCTATCTATATCGCATTGCATTTTTTAAAATGTTTTCCTCGGTGTTCACTCTCCCTCCTAGTTTAGTGTCATCTGTGAATTTGGATATTTTATGTTTGTTGTCCTCATCTAGATCGTTGATGTGGATGTAGATTGTAAATAGTTGAGGTCCAAGCACTGATCCTTGTGGCACTCCACTAGTCACATCCCATCAATCTGAGAGGACCCATTTATCCCTACTCTTTGTTTTCTTCCCGTTAGCCATTCTTCAATCCATGCTAATATATTCCCCTTAATTCCATGGGGCTTTATTTTGCAGATCAACCTTTTATGCGGCACCTTATCAAATGCCTTTTGGAATTCTAAATACACTACATCTACTGATTCCCACCTATCTAATCTACTTGATATGTCCTCAAAAAAATCTAAAAGATTTGTTCAGCATGGCTTCACTTTTGTAAAGCAATATAGACTCTGTCTAATCATATTGTGATCCTCTAAGTACCCCACTACGACATCCTTAATTAAGAATTTGAGAATTTTCCCTTCCACCGATGTCAGACTAACTGGTCTATAATTCCCCATCTTTTCTCTCCCATCCTTCTTAAATAGTGGTGTGATGTTTGGGATCTTCCACTCAATAGGAACCATTCTAGAATTCAAAGAATTTTGGAAGATCAGACACAAGGCCTCCACTATCTCATGAGCCACCTCTTTCAAAATCACAGGATGCAAACCATCAGGTCCAAGGGACTTGTCACTTTTTAATGCCAACAATTTCCCTAGCACCAATTCTTTGCTAATGTAAATTTCCCTAAGTTGTTCCCTCTCATTAGCCCATTGGTTCATCTCTATCTTCAGTAAACTTTTTGTGTTTTAAGAACATAAGAATTAGGAGCAGGAGTAGGCCATTCGGCCCTTCGAGCCTGCTCCACCATTCAATAAATTCATGGCTGATCTTCTCGCCTAACTCTAATTACCTGCCCTAACCCCATATCCCCTAATCCCTCTATTTTTAAAAAATCTATCAGTCTCAGCCTTGAAAATGTTCAAGGATTGAGCATCTACAGCCTTCTGGGTAACGAATTCCATAAATTCACTACCCTCTGAATGAAGAAATGTTTCCTCAACTCTGTTCTAAAAGGCTGACCCTTAATTTTAAGACTGTGACTCCTGGTTATAGATTCTCCTACCAACAGAAACAGTCTCTCAGTGTCTACTTTATCTAGCCCTTTAAGAATCTTATATGTTTCAATAAGATTCCCCCCTAATTCTTCTGTACTCTAGAGAATACAGCCCTAGTTTAATCAACCAACTCAGCTCTGAATCCAATCAACTGAAACAACTCTTAGTCCTGAACCAACTCAACAGTTAAAGCAACTCAGCCCTCAACCAACGCTGACAAAAACTGACTCTCAGCAGCTACACAATGCTCAAACCTCAGCCTCTGTTCCTAACAACTTCCAGTCTCGGCCTACAATATGATCCAGAGATTCGCTCATATGTGTTTGGATGTCAGACATCCTGCATGAAGTGCACATAGTGTTGCCAAACCTCTGGAGTGTCGAAAGATGCCAGAGAGAGAAACAGGTTCCAATTTTGTCACCAGCCCAGGATCTCACTAGTACAGACGTACCACATATTATCCTCAGAGAATCCCAGCCGGAGCCAAGCTCCAACCAGCAAACAAACAAGCAACTGCTCTGACCCGCAAGCCTCCAGCAAATTCCCCCTTTCAGCTGAAATACTTTGAGTCTTCCTATGAGCGTTGGACTGGGCTCAGCCTCAGGGTCAAATACAGTTAACCTTCATCGATCGCGGGGCTTACACTCCTTGAAAACTGCGCACTCAGTAAAATCGCGTTGGGTAAGCTTAACAAATAATGGGAAAAGTGGGGTTAGGGGAATCCAGCCACAGGCTACCCACCTCAAGCCTCCAGGCACATCCACAACTAACCAATGCAAGCTACATATTGAGGCGGGCTACAGCCATCTCTTCTGTTTACCATACAATGCCATCAGGATGCTCTGAGGCCGAAGAGTCATCGGACTTTCCCAAGGGTGCATTGCACATGGGACCAGCCAGCCGAGGAATTATCGAATTTATTCAGGAACTGCCGACATCCTCACAAGTGCACATGCGGGGCCAGCCAGTGCGTATACGCAAGTTTTACCTTCTTGTGTATACATACTGGCTGGCCCCGCATGTGCACTTATGAGGAAGCCGGCAACTCCCGACTAAATACAATGATCCTGCCTCGATGCATCTGACATCAATCAGGATCCATCATGTTGTTTATGGCCCCATTACCTAGTTTAGAGAATTCAGCTGATTATCTATTGAATAGTTTGTAGGGTTAGCCTGGTTTCTATAAAGCTAAATGTATTAAGGGATGTGAGGCAAGGGTGAGTAAGTGGAATTAGGATAGAAGTTTGAGTGGTCTACTCCTGGTACTATTTCTAATTTTCTTATTTTATGATTAGAGTAGATATATGTTTCATTTAATTTTATTAATATACATTTGTTTTAAAAAAGCTGTTAAGTGTAATGGCTACAACAACAACAACAACAACAAATTACACTTATAGAGCGCCTTTCACGTCGGGAGGACGTCCCAAGGCGCTGCACAGGAGGCATGTGACCCGAGCTGAGAGGGGAGTGTTTGGGAAGGGGTGAAACACGAAGGGGAGGTCGAAGAGATCGGGGTGGAACAAAAGGCACGGTCGAAGAGGAAAGTCTTCAAACCGGCCTTGAAAGAGGAAAGGGAAGAAACGAAATGGAAGGACTGAGGGATGGCATGCCATAGGGTGGGAGCGGAGAAACTGAAGGCCCGGCCTCCGATGGTGGGGTGGTTCAGGCGGGGGGCTTGGAGCAGGCCAAGTCCTGTTGAACGGAGGGTCCGGGTGGGCTTGTAGGGGGAAAGTAGATCGGTTAAATAGGGCGGGGCAAGACCGTGTAAGGTCTTGTAGGTGAGGACGAGGATCTTGAACTCGATCCTCTGGAGAATGGGGAGCCAATGGAGACGAGCGAGGGTGGTGGTTATGTGGTCGCAGAGGCGGGATAGTACACGGGCTGCAGAGTTTTGGATGACCTGCAGCCTGTGAATGGAGGAACTGGGGAGGCTGACGAGGAGAGAGTTTCTGTAGTCCAGCCTCGAGGTGATGTATGCGTGCACGAGTGTTTCGGCAACATGGGGGGTAAGATAGTTGCGGAGCCTGGCAATATTGCGCAGGTGGAAATAAGCGGTGCCGGTCAAGGCGTGGATGTGGGGGAGGAAGGAAAGTTTTTGATCGAACATGATGCTGAGGTTCCTGATTGGCTTTGTGAGGTGGAGAGTGCAGCCTTGGATGTTGAGGCTGGCAGCGCCCGATTTGCGGAGGCGCTGGCTTGAGCCAATCAGGAGGGCCTCGGTCTTACTCACGTTCAATTGCAAAAAGTTGTCCCTCGTCCAGGACTCGATGTCAGACAGACATGCTGTCAGAACATCGATGGTCTGGGGGTTGAGGGATGAGGCAGAAAGTTACAGCTGGGTGTCGTCCGCATACATGTGGAAATTTACCTCATGTTTGCGGATGACATCGCCCTGAGGGAGCGTGTAAAGGGTGAAAAGGAGGGGGCCTAAAACAGAGCCCTGAGGGACGCCGTGAGAAACTGTGCAGGGGTTTGAAGAAAAACCGTTGGAAGAAACAAAATGTAAACGGTGGGTCAGATAGGAATGGAACCAGTCAAGGACTGTGCCTTGAAGGTTGAGGTGGGAGGAAAGACGTTGGAGGAGGATGGTGTGATCGACTGTGTCGAATGCAGCAGACAGGTCAAGGAGGACGAGAAGGCAGAGGGAGCCCTGGTCACAGGCGGTTAGGATGTCATTTGTGACCTTAACCAGGGATATATGTATGTGGACGAAATGCAGCAGCTGATTGCGCACAGCAATGTCCCCACAAACAGTCATGGATTGAGTGACCAAATAATTGTTATTTTTTTGAAAGGATTATTATTAGGTGTGTTGAGTAAGGAAAATTGCCTAAGGTTTCACGCTGCCTCAAATTGAACCCATGTCTCTTGCTTGCAAATTGAGTATTGTAACCACTGCGCTACAGGACTCCACATATCTTGAATAGTTTGGAGAATTCACATGGTTTTATATTGAATAGTGTGTAGAGACTTCATGTAATAATAACAATAATAATAATCCTTGCAAAAACGCAAAATACTGTACTGCAGATGCTGGAAATCTGAAACAAAAACAGAAGTTCTGGGAAAACTCAGCAGGTCAGGCAGCATCTATGGAGAAAGGAAAAGTGAGTCAACATTTTGTCAGCACTTGGGAGGGAGACCCAGGTAGCAAGCCCATATGGGCCCCATATGGGACAAATTGGGTTGATCCATGTCCATATGGGCCCCACATGGGCTTGCTACCTGGGGAGGCTTTTAAGGATTAACAGAGGGGGAGAGGCAGGGCAAGGAAGACAAAGGGGAAAATGGGGTGGAGGGCAGGAGATGATGCGTTAAAGAGATGTTAATGTTGTGAAACAAAACAGGGGGGTAGCCACAAAACTGCAGAGAAGGTGTTAATAATGTTAAAACAAACAAAGAGGGGCTTAAAATGCCAAAGAACAGGCAGATCAGATGGTCACAGAAGAGGGGGAGGTGAGTTGTTATGGACTGAAATTGTTGAAACCAATACTGAGGCCAGAGGGCTGTAAGATCCCTAGCAGATGGCTAAGGTGCTGTTTCTTGAGGCTGTTTCACTGTGGTTCGATGGAACAGCGTAGGAGACCGTGAGTGGGAAGGAGAGTTAAAATGGCATGAAACCAGTAAGTCAGGGTTGTATTTCCTGACAGAGCAGAGATGTTTGGCAAATCGGTCACCCAATCTGCGTTTGGTCTCCCCAATGTAGAGGAGACCACATTGTGAGCAACGGATGCAATATACTACATTGATGGTAGTACATGCAAAATGCTGTCTCACATAAAAACTGTGCTTGGGGCCTTGGACAATGATCTGGGAAGAGGTGAAATGACAGGTATTGCAGCTTCTGCACTGGCATGGGTAGGTGCTAGGGGAAGGGGAGTGACAGTTGGTTTTGATGGAGGAATGAACCAGGGAGTCACGGAGGGAACTGTCTCTTTGGAATGCTGAGAAGGGAGGGGAATACTGTACTGTAAAGTGAATTGACTATGTGGGCTAAACACAGCAGCCAATTTCATATAGCAGTGTCACACAAACAGTCGTGGACAGATTAGTCAAGGGATTATTATCAGACCTATGGAGTACGGAAACTTACCCAAGGTTTCACCCTGTCTGGAATTGAACCCAGGTCTCTCGCTTGTAAGGGGAGTGTTCTAACCACTGAGCTACAGGACTCCACGTGTGAAATGTGAAAAATTGACAAATTTTAATTGCATTTGTTTAGTGTGACAGATTTATAGTTGATTATGAACCAGGCTTCCTAACAGTTTATAGTTTAATGCAAAAAACACTCAGCTATGAAATTGCTTATGAGAAAGAATTCTGAAAGGTTTTCAAGACTACAGCATTTATACCCTAGTATCTGGCAACAAATACAGAAGTAGTCTATGAAGGTTTTATATTTTGAGTGTTGGGGAAATAATCATGTTGAATGCAGACATCAACAGCACAATTCTATGGAAACACTAACTTTCTGCTATCTTTGTTGATGACATTTGGTTATCTACATTAATGCAAGCTGGCACATCAGCAAATAAATTGAGTGCACATCACTGCTCATCCAGGAACAACCAAACGCATTGCTCCCAGCTAATGTAATTTTTTTTTGTTCAGATTAATTTAAAAGGTCAGGAAAAACGGATGCGTTGAGAAGTAGAGTTAGTGAATAATAACCATCAAAATAAAAATGGATAATAAAAGAAATTCAGAATGCAGCAAATTGGAAGCCAGAAAGATTTTAATAGAGGTGGAAAATGCAATGAAAACAACAAAACTGAAATAATTAAGCTTCAATGCTCAGTTGAACTTGCTCAAGTCAGGTGTGCAGCTCCCAACCAATACAAATAGGTTTTGAAGAACCACTGATGAGTGCGATTAGAAGCAAGAAGTATGAAACTATCTTCCTACTCCATGTTGCTAAGTGATGAGGCCCCAAGAGAACAACATGAGCCATGAGTCATTGTAACATTAATAGACTTGGGATTATTTTGAGATATGCAGAAATCTAGCGCTATCCTTAATAGACTCCAAACCAGACCAAGATCCACACACATGGAAATATACGTACATCTGGAATGGCACTTGCTGTCTTTCCACAGAGGGATACACCCTGCACATCGAATCCCGGGCAGTATTAGGTGCAGGTTGGCAAGAGTCAAGTGGGTGCAGTTGAACCAAATAAAACTGCATTAAGAGCATTGACTGGCAAGCTTCCCACTGCCTGCCCACCTAGGATTATCCTTCCCATTTGGGTCCTTTGAAAAATGGTAAATGTCCGGCAGCCAAGCTCGAGTAAATGAGCACCAGCACTTCTTTTGTTTCAGTTGTGAAGCAAGTGTGGGAAATGGTGAAGAAAGATGACCAATAAGAATTAAAGTGAGAAGCAAAGAAAACAATATGATCACATTTATGGGTTTAACAATGTAGGAATAAGTATATCCAACATCCAATGCAAAGGTGACAGAACTGCCTATAGGGGTCATGATTTCCAAAGATTTACGTAGAGTAAAATCAGTTCATGATTGAGGAGTTATCTTGATACTGAATACAAGTTCACTTTAAAACAACTTAAATAACTTGAACTGACCAGCCACAGCTCTCAAAGTGGACTCCACATAATCAAGCCCATTTTCAGAAAGTTTTGCAAATACCACCCAACTGTTAAATTGTCCAATTCCCTGAAACATAGATTTAGTAGATAGTTCTCCAGAATGGCATCCGCTTTGCACTGCTGCAGGACTAAAGTAGCCCTGGAAAAAAGAACACATTGTAAATAGATGAAAGAACTAAGATCCTTGCATTTGATATAGCACTTTTCACATCTTATCGACGTCTCAAAGCGCTTCACAGAATATACTGTAAAGTAGGGTCCGTCGATATGGAAATTTCCCGATATCGATATATTGGTGGGCTCATATCGATATATACCGATATATTGATATTTCCGGGGGGTTTTATACTGCGCATGCGTGCATTCGGAGGTACGCGCGCATTCGGGGGTGCACACGCATTCAGGGGTGTGTGTGCATTGTGCACGCATTCAGGGGTGTGTGTGCATTTGGGGGTGCATGTGCATTCGGAGGTGCGCGCACATTTGGGGGTGCACGCGCATTCGGAGGTGCGCATGCATTCGGATGTGCGCACGCATTCTGGGGCGTGTGTGAATTCAGAGGTATGCGCGAATTCGGGGTGCACATGCATTCCGATATGCGCACGCATTCCGTGCTCTAGGCCCAGGAGGTTGCAATGCCGGTGACAAGGTAAGCTGGAAAAGATTGCATTATAGCAATAACACCGATAATACCGATATATCGCCTGAAACGATATACGAATATTTACGATATACCTATATATTTTTTCATATCGAATTTTTCGATATATCGATATATTTTTAATTCCGATATCGGCATATCGATATGAAAAATTATATTGATATAACCGACATATTGATATATCGCCGGACCCTACTGTAAAGTGAATTGACTGTATTTTGTGGGCGAAACGCAATATGAAGTCATCATTATAAAATGAGACACAATAGCTTACTTACACAAAAACAAAAGTTGCTGGGGAAACTCAGCAGGTCAGGCAGCATCCATGGAGAAAGGAAAAAGAGTCAACGTTTTGGGTCTGCAGCCCTTCATCAAAACTTTGTCGGTTGTAGACCCAAAACGTTGACTCTTTTTCCTTTCTCCATGGATGCTGCCTGACCTGCTGAGTTTCTCCAGCAATTTTTGTTTTTGTTTCAGATTCCCACCATCTGTAGTATTTTGTGTTTAGCTTACTTACACATTTGTTCCCATTTCAAAGTTACTCAAGTATAATAATAATCCTTAAAGCGCTTCTCAGAATATACTGTAAAGTGACAGTATATTTGTGAGCATAATGCGGCAGCCAATTGTGCGCAGGAGTGCCCCACAAAGTCGTGGATTGAAATAACCAATTTCATTTTTTTTCCATGGGGATTATTATCAGGCATGACCACTCACTCAGTTGGAAGCATTGCTGCTTCCAAATCAGAAGGTTGTGGGTTCAAGCCCCATGTTGGGACTTCCAGTTCATAGTCTAGTCTGACAATCCAATGCATTACTGGGGGAGTGGTGTATTGTTGAAAGTGCCACTCTAAGATGAAACATTAAACTGAGATCCTATCTGCTCATTAAAATTGATAAAGATTCCATGGCACTATTTGATAGATAAAAGTCCCATTATGAAACATGTACACCACATAATAGCTCATCAACAACTCAATATAGGAGCAACAACAATAAATTACACTATCATAGCCCTTCACAGGATACTGGACAATCAGAGGTTTGGTGCATATTTGTGCACATTTTGCCCACAAACAGTCAATTTTGGGAGGGTGGCCAAAGGCACGGTTGAAGAGGAAGGTATTTAGATGGGACTTGAAGGAAGCAAGAGACGGTGGGGTGGAGGGGTGAGAGGATGGATTGTGGGATAGTGCTCCAGAGTGTGGGGGCAGAGATGCTGAATGCCCAATTGCCAGTGGTGGGGTGGGAAGTATGGGGGACCTAAAGCAGGCTGGAGTCTGCCAAGTGGATAGAATGGACAGGTTGACATGGGGTTATGAGGTCAGAGAGATATTGGTGGGGGAGCAAGATTGTGAAGTCAGTATAAAGTAAACAACAAAATTAAATTTGTAATTTGTGGTGTGCCTTTAGGACTTCTAATGTTATTTTTAATGTTATTCAGCGCCTTGGGACGTCCTCTCGACGTGAAAGGCGCTATATAAATGTAAGTTTTGTTTGTTGTTTGTTATCAAAAAAAGCCTGCTGTACTCTCACTTCAATATTATGCATAAATTGAAATTCAGTTACACACCTGGGCTTCAGTGAGTGGGTACAAAAGCTCTGCTGCTCTTAATGCTGCTTTTACATTGCGGCTCCTGAGGCATGAAAGGGAGTACACAATTGGATGTGTTGCCACATTCCCAGCCGTCGCTGGTTAATGCAGTGTCTCCAGAGAGAATTGATCGACAGCAAAAGTACCACATGTATGAACCACCATGGAAAGAAACCTTTTTAGGATTGCCGCTCCCCAAATCACAGTGAGTGAAGGAGGAATGATGCAACTGAATTTCAGGAAATTCTTGTGATCCTGTTAAAATAATTTGAACAGTGGAAATCACAAATAAATTTCTAACAGAAGTAAGCATTATGATGCTTTCACAACGAACTCATAAAATCTAGTCTAATTGCTCCAGTTTTATCTCTTTCCCACCACCCTCCCACTCCACACACACACAATTCCAGAGAGTAATAAACCTACCCCACTGCTTATCCTGCTAGGACGACTCTGCACATTAAGTTTTGGGCTTGCAGGTTTACAGAAGCTGGTTGGGAAAAATCCCTGCCCTAGTGACTGGTCTGGTCCTCCCATGCCCTATCAATGATGTAAGGCTGGCTGGGCTGTCAGAGCAGGGCCTTCGAGTGCTGCAGAACTGCCTGGCTCAAAAATAAAACTGCTGAGATTGCCACAGAGGGTTATAATAATAAATCTTGCATTTGATAGAGAGCCTTTCATCTCAGGAGGCCCTCCCAAAGTGCTTCACGGGATATATTGTAAAGTGGTGCGACTGACAATCCACTGCCAAGCGTAGAAGTAGAAATGATGAAATTTAACACCAGAAAAAATATTTCGCATCAAGTTATCCCCGGGGGAGAGAAGACAGACATGCTCAGAAGACAATCTCATAATATAACAGCATGAGCATCTTAAGTGACATGTTTGCACTTGGAAATACTGAGCCCACTAACTCCAGTGCATTGGTTTATCAAACTGTGTTTGTATTCTAACTAGGCATCAATATCATCATTATTTCTAGCAGCAATCGTGAGAGTTTGACATCAGGGTTAGTGTCCTGAACAAAACTTCAGGTTAAACATTTCCAACTGTGTGGTGATGCAGTATTCAGTTTGTTTGCTCTTATAGTAGATACAGACTTCCAAATACATCTGGCAGTTGTGGGAATTATAATAGCAAAGAAAGGTTATTCTGTAGAGCTTGTAAAGCCTATAGGCAACAAAAACAAACAAACCAGAAAGTGCTGGAAATCAATTGCAGGCTGACCAGCATCTAAAAAAGAAATGTAGGTTAATGTCCCAGCTATGACTCATCAGAATAGTAAATTGCAACTGGAATTCAATATTAGATTAGTTCTGAAGATTGATAAAACTAACAACTTTCTCTTTGAGGGTTTTTTTTGGATAGGCAGGATACAGCTGGCCTTTCTACTGACTACAGTGAAGGAAATAATTTCCTTTCCAGTGAAGGAAATAAAAATATCTATCTCAGCTTAGGCAAGTTAATAGGAAGGGACAAATAAGTGATCACACACTGTGGAGCAGCAGTCATTTAGTATAGCAGATGTGGTAAATAGACAAAAATGAAAGTCTATAAACGTCTGCTGTTTTATTATTAGAATAAGGATTCATTCCTCACTCTACATAAGCCTTAACTTATGAAAATTTATCCTTGGACATGTCACATTGAAAATTTGTTTCTTGGAATTGGAGAGCATATATACTGAACCTGAAAGCAGTACTTTAAATACACAAGCAAATACACCATTTATTGGGCTTTTGTTCAAAGTGCGGAAACATAAACTGCTGTGATCAACATAAACAAAATACAATATGTACCATTTGCAAACTAATCGTTCAAGTGAGCCTCAGACAACACAACACAGCAAATCAAACTGGTTGGTAATTAATAGAGGTTTATTTAACAGGTACAGTACATGGTGCTTGAGCATAATTGAGCTGTCAGACTATTGAGACAGCTGTTTATCACCCTTACACTCAATGAACATCCTCTTTCTTTCCACTAGAACCTGCTTCAATTCTGTAACAAATCCAATTAATGTGTAAGGCCATGTAAGGAGAAGACTGAAAGCTATTTTTCTTATAAAGAACTTCATGCAGATCCCATTATATTCTGCTCACCTTTTCATCATGTTGTGTTGTCCCGGCATCAATCTCTCCATCCATTAACCTTGCTATGTCTGCACTTTCCGACCAGTTTTATTGCTCTGAGCTCTCCAGCCATCGAGCATACACTTTTTTTTAAACACAGTACTGGCCGATCCCATTTGGAAATATAGAACAATTTACAAGATAATGCTTTTTTAGTTGTGTTTTTTTAAACACTGGAAGCTTTTAAATACAAAGGCACAGAAAAGTATTTTGATCACACACTGTGAGCAGCAATCCTTAAGATTGCTGTGGAAAATAAAAAAAGGGAAAATACATGTGGAAAATAAAAAAAAGGAAACCTACTGAAGTTTTCAAATCAGAGAATACACACATTTGATATATTACAAGATAACACACAATATTTTAAGCAATTCATAAACTCATCCATTCTATTTCCATCAGATTAAGTTAACACCAACCCTCCCAAACACCCCACGGCTTCTAACTGAGCATAAGCCCAAATCTCCACCTGCTTTCATCCATTTGATGTAAAATGCAGCTACCTTATTGTATGGTGAAGAAACACACCAACTCACCTCTTTAGTCCGGTTGTCCATTAGCCAGTTTGAGAGCTAACTGAATCTCTGAAACCACATTTTCTGGAGAAAGGAGGTTCATCTGAATCAGAGTCAACCCTAATTCCAAAGGATTTATGTATTTAACATGAAGATGAAATAACTTGAGAACAGCTGTCAGCTCCTCATTTAGCTCAATTAGACTTAAACTATTTCCTTACGTTTTGGTAACTTCAATGTGATTCTCTCAATGCATTCATTCGTTTTAATATAGAAAAAGATTGACCTGCTTTGTCGAATGATACTGTAACAAGGAATTGTCTATCCAGTTCTGGTAGAGGCCTCATCATTTACTTCTTTTTGAAATCGGGAACATTATTTGAAAGAGGAGTTCATTATTTACGATCAAAAAGATATTTGTGTTGCTCTGAGAAAGATGTATTTGCAGTATCACTGATATTTTCCACTTTTAGGGGACTGGTGCTATATCTTACTGATTGCTTTATAGAACAGCTATACATTTTGCACCAGAACAAATCTTGATGTCTCTCCAATTCAATTGATCCCAATACCAATATAGACAAGTTGTGTCTTTTGGGGAGATAAATGTGAATTTTTCTCCAGTGATCATGTAAAACAAAATTAGTTTTCAATTTAAGTCTTGGAGAAGTCTGTCTTTTTTAATGTTAGGCTCTTTACTGTTAAAAATTAACTTGCATTCAGTTGCTGATTAGAGGAACTCTGCTCATCAGCAAAAACATTGTAGAGCTGGAAGCTAAATTCTGGTTTGCCAGCTTGTATTGCATTAGTCTGTTGCAAGTCCCACGTCAAGCAGTTATCTATATCACAAAGAGGTGTTATAAATGGCTCAATATAAGCTGGATATCAAAATACATAGTATTTCTGAACCAAAGGAAAATGTTGCAAGTTGTTCTGAAGTTAATACAGTATGATGATAAGATAGATAGATCCATCAGGTTGTTGTAAACTGATGTTGCAACACTTTCTCCATTATTGTGATTTCCATGTGGTTGGCATCAGAGATAACAACTTACTGTAGTCAAACACTGACATTGAACCATTCTTATGGATTTGTGTTGTGTTTGCTTCAGAGTAGATAAGGACTTTGAAATAGATTGCCAAAGGAGTAGATTGAAAGCCTAATTCATACCATGAAACTATTTACTGTACACAACAATGTGCAAGTTACAAATAGGTCATGTAACAAAAACTTGCATTTATATAGTGCCCTTCACTTAGGGTAGTGTCCCAGAGCACTTGACAGTGGCGGAGCACAACTGCTAGCCGGGGGAAGGGTGTGGTGACCTTAGGCATGGTTGATAGTAAGGTCTTCTGGTGCGGCCATGCAGAGGGATTATCGGCCTGGCTCAGTTTGTAGCACCTTTTGTCAGAAGATTGTCGGTTCGACGGTCCCATTGGTCACCCACCCCACACCTTTCCCCCCACCCTCCCTGATCCTGACCCCAGCTCGGGTCTGAAACACTGACTGTCCAGCGCCTTGGGATGTCCTCCTGACGTAAAAGGCTCTGTACGAATGTAATTTTGTTGTTGTTTAAGCCCATATCAGGATGTTAGAACTCAGTCTATGCTAAGTGCAGTTTTGGCCACAAAATACAGTTAATCCACTTTGCAGTGATAATTCTTGCATTTGATATAGTGCCTTATCATACTGTTAAGACATCTCAAAGAACTTATCTTCACATGATTATACTGTAAAGTGTATTTACTGTATTTCTCGGCACACAAGAACAGGCCAATTTTGAATAACAAAAGCTTGAACAACCCAAGACATCCCAAGCACTGTACTGGAGAGCCATCTAAAGCAATAAGGTCACAGTTCTGAGGTAGGATTTGAACCCAACTTCTGACTCAGTAGTCAGTGCTACCAACTGAGCCAGGCTAACATTATGTGTGAATATAATAATAATCCTTGCGTTTGATATAAATGTAGGGTGAAATGTTGGGCAAGATTCCTTTCTTCCACACTCCTAATAATAATCCCTCAAAAAACAATAATAAATTGGTCATTTCAATCCACTACTATTTGTGGGACAGTCATAGATTTAAATGACCAATTTATTATAGATTTTTTGGAGGGATTATTATCAGCCATGTGGAGTAAGGAAACTTGCCCAGGGTTTCACCCTGGCGGGAATTGAACCCAGGCGAGTGCTCTTACCACTGAGCTACAGGACTCCACAAAAATCTTTGAAGCATCCACTTGATGTGACAGGTATTAAATCAACTGCAAGATTTATTATTTTTATGCTGATATGCTGAACTCCAATACAGTGTTGGGGGACGACTGCATGTCAGAAGTGCTGTTGTTTAGAATGAGACATTAAACAACAACAAGATGGATGTTTAAGATGACACTCTTCGAAAAATGACCCAACAGTGTGTTATCAGCAATGTTTCCTGTCTATAACAAGTCTGTGTGCAGTGCACATGAAATTACATCAGTGACAAGCTCAAGGCTAGAAGGTGAGCATTGTTAATGCAGGAAGCTGCCTAGTTAGCACCAAAAGCATATGCAGCTCTTTCAGTTTAAAGTAGGTTCACAGTTGATTTACAGGTGAATTCCAACTCAAATAAGGTGCATTAAAAGAGGGTTGTCCTGTATTATTAAATAGAATTTTTCCTTGGTTCAAGACTCACTGTACTGTGTTATTTCAATTTACAGTATTCTGTTGGCAGGTGAACATGAACCAATTGACATTAATAATAAAACAAAACACAAAATACTACAGATGCTGGGAATCTGAAACAAAAACAGAAGTTGCTAGGGAAATTCAGCAGGTCAGGCAGCATCCATGGAGAAAGCAAAAGGAGTCAACGTTTTGGGTCTACAACCCTTCGTCAGAACATTAATAATAATCTTTGCATTTGATATAGCGCTGTTCACGTCTTCTAGAACATCTCAAATATATTCAGACAATATACTGTAAAATGAATTGATGAATCTATGCACCTTAAACAATTACTTCTTAATAAATTTTGTTGCATTTCAGCTGTCTAATAATGTTAGATATTTCTTTCTTTGTTTTGATAAAGGAGATAGATCTGTAATTTATAAGTGTGGATGGATATAATTGTCCTGTGAAGTTTCAGGAAAGGGACAGATAAAAGGCTTTTGTATGTATGTCTTCCAATTTTTCAATCACAATTCTGTTAAATTAAAAGCTTTATAGTACATAAATCTACATCCTTGGAGAGCTTTTGGTGTCAAGAAAGTTAAGTAATCATATTTTGTATCTCCCTTAAGTGGTTTTCCAGGATCCCTCTTGTTTTAGACATGAGGTAGCCTGATGCATGAGAAGCTTAAAAATATTTTACTTTTATTGAGGGACTTTGGTAGAAATGCAACTTATTGGAGGTGGAAAGCCTCCTACAAGCTTCTCTTGTCTGAGAATTTTCTTCGCAAGATCCTACTCAATTGACGTATTGACCTTTTCTCCCTTGCTGAAAGTTCTCAGCCTTACAATAGGGGAGTAAAATATCAATACATGATTAGAGAGGTCAATTTATATTACCGTAATATTCCTTGTAGTTGATATAACATCTAAAGCACAGAGATACCTCAAAGCTGAAAACTACTGTAATTACTGTGAAGTGTAATGTCTGTCTTTGTAGGTGAATGTAGCAAATAGTTTCCACACCGTAAAGTCCTACAGTGAATTTTTTGGAGTGAATTACCAATTTATCTGGATTTATCTGGAAGGCCACATAGTGTTACATCAGGACATAAAGAACTATTGAAATATTATATAAATAATCATCATCATCATCCTTACATTTGATATGGCACTATATATTATTCCTTTAATGTTTTCATGTTCTTAAAGAATCCATGTAACTTTACCTCTAATGTAGGCTTGAGTATTTCTTATTGTTAATAGAATTAAATCAATGATTGTGTATAACATACACTCCTAGAACAAAATGGAAACTGAGACTAAACACTTGTTTAGTACACATGCTGGCTCAATCAAAATTTTCAAAGATTTCTTAGCCTACTGAGGAACAATCCAGCATAGCCTGAAACAGTTTTGCATTACCTCCTGTTATTTGAAATAAAGGTCCCAGATTGCAACAAATCATGCAGCACAAATTGGAGTTGAGGCACGTGATCTGAAAGAGCATCAGTCCATCCTCAGCTGTCAAAACCACTTTAAGCAGTACATCAATTGACACTGCTGTACCATAAAGTGGAGATAGTGCAACCAATTCAGGCTTTACTCGGATGTGGTCCCTTAAAAGTGGTATGAATTTTAATGGCATTAAATACAGTCCATGGAGCCACCCATTTAATAACATTAACTCTGGCTAGAGACACATTTTGTACACAAATAATTTTTCCTAGTCCCTGATTTGAATGATTGTGAGTGAGAAGTACAAATTCTGCTCCCAACTCCAAATCCCTCTGTTCCTGGAGGCAATGGCACATTGTTTTCAGCAGTGTGACAATGGTATCAGTGATGACAAAAAAAATGGTCATTTATAAATTTGTAAATTCCAATATAACTTTATTAAACAAGTGCTACAGACAAGTAATGAAGATACAGAAAGATCGTAACTCACTTTGAGAAATCCATGTCTTTCAGTAAGGAATGAGGGCTAGTGACTGCGTTTTGACTTAAACTAAAACGGTGAACTCAAATAGTTGCCAAATGCAAAAGCTACAAACTATTTGAAATCAAATATTTTAGATACTCGTCACATTTACAAATTTATGGAGTCAGAGAAAACGTAATCACTTTTACATTTCAGCTTCTGGCCATCTGGATGCCATTTCAAATCTCGGCGATTCATCTATCAAGGACAAAAATAACCCTGATCAGCAAGTTTCAGCTGAAGGTTATGTGCAATGATATTGGTCGGAGAAGACTGGAAAGTCTGTGAAGTTTCAACAGAATCACTGCTTTATTGCATAAATATGATGCCTTAGAGCAAAAATGCAATTGAAATGCTTAGCACTGGTTAGGGGAAAAACATTTCAATTCCATTTACAGAGCTTGAAAGATGTCCAATTTGAGTAGGTTTCTAAGAGTGATGTATAATATTATATATCCATCATGAGTATTTATATTCTGCCCCCATGTTAACACAATGTAGTGACTTGTCCCTTAATTAGACACAGTGTCAATAGCCCAATTGAATGGTAGCTTAATTTCAATTCATAATGAGTATTGATTTCAACTGAATTCTGTCTTGTCAGCAGTTAAACACATATCATCCCTGAAGCTGTAATTGCATTATGGAATTAAATCACTGTCTGACTGACACATGGCCATGAGAAACAATATCCATCAGAGATTCAACTCATTTTAATTTGTATATAATGTACAGCACAGAAACAAGTTTTGGGCCCAAGACTGCACATAAGCCTCCACCTCTCCAAATTCCATCTCTCATCCCCTACTATTCACTCATTTTCAAGCCCTTGGTGTAATATATATATTTTGATATTCTGTGAACTGGCCAGATTTTCAATGTCTTTTGTCATTTTTATAGATATGTATTACACAAGTGTAGAAACACATGCAATTAATTGATTTGAGAAAAATGTGGTTGCTGGATGTGCAGTAGCAGAGATATGGATAGCATTGTGTGTTGAAATGAAAATACAAAACCTCAAACGCCAAAGTTTGGCCTTGCTGGTGAATTATGTTGCAGCCATCTACTTATCTCTCAGTTGTTCTCTGACAAATCTCTATCTCTTTAAAATGCAGCAAATTTGATGGATAGTTACCAATGTTTACTGGAACAGATTTCCTAGGAAGGGTGATTGAGGCCAAAACATTGGACTCAACAACAATAATAACAATATGCATTGTTTATATCTTCCAATTTATAACAGTTTAAAAAAAGTTTCTTGCTGTCATGGGAAGTAGTTTGGGTGGGTGATCTGGAAGGATAAGATCAATGAGCCTAAGCCCTTCTTCATCCAAATCAATCTTATGATCTTGTGAACCAAAACAAAGTCAACTCCAGGGTGAGTGATAAAGAGATCGCGATTTTGAGTAGTACAGCACATAACATGCTCCGCTTAGAAGGGTGTTACTTATTTTAGTTGCAAAAAATCAATGGGCTGGTCAATGTAGGTCACTCATGTTGAACTGTGGGGTGACTGCCTCAAGCAGATAATAAGCAGATGGCTGGGAGGAGAATGCTTGATCTCACATTCCATCAAAGAATGAGGATGACACTAAGCTATTTAGAGGAGTTAAACAATCAGCTAAATTTCCCATAACCTTATGTACCATACTTATTTTGATCAGCTGGATGTCTGACACACTTGGAAACCCATCATTAAGAGTATCCAAGCCAAACTAATAGGAGTTCCACATATGCGTGGAAATTTCCATTTGTCTAGAAATAGAATGTGCACTCCCTCTGCGGTGGACACACTTTGTTCACCTAATCCCAGAAAGTATCAGGTGTAGGTTAGCAGTTTAAGTAGCTTACCATTTTGAACACTGATTGGCAAGCTGCCCACTATTTATCCAGCTAAGACCAACCTACTCATTGGAACTTTGACTTGCAGCATTATGCTGTGTCTGACACATGAATAAATGAAAGAAAAATTCCAAGTTTAAATCATATGGTATATTATTGCAAACAAGTATGCAAATGTTGTTTCATTGTGGTTTTTTTTGTTCTGATTTTGCATGTATGACAGCAAAGCAAATAAGATGAAAACAGACCAATGGAATTGAAAGCAATTGAGCTACTAGGATCTTCATAGAACTGCAGAGAACAATTTCTATTCTGTGTTCATTTTTGCATGGAGTTTTTATCAATTACTGTCCATAACAAATCTCTCTAAATGCACATACATAGAATTGCATTACATTCTCTCCCAACTAGTAGTGTATCAGTGCATTTTATTATGTTTACTAATAAAGCACATAGAGAAGCAGCAATACAAGGCAGCACATACTCTAATCTCGGCGAACAAAAAGGTTACAGACTCAATTAATTCCTGGTTAAGAATAGGGTCCCATCTGTTCATAATCTGTGTAGCTGGGCCATTCAGGGAACACACCATAAGAGCACCTTAGACCCCCATCCTGATCAAACTCCATCCATACCTGGGCAGACGGTGGGCTTCAGCTAATATAACATCCATTGGCTGATTGGGTTTGGTTGTCTCTGGAGCATATTTCAGTTCTGATCTTATTATTCTGTAATTTTACCACATATTACTATCACATCATATTTTCCCCTCACTTTCATAATGGATCACAAATTCCACCCTTTCATGTGGGCATTGTATTCTGGCAAATCAATCAATCAATCAATTAATCAATCAATCAAAACTTACTTTCTAGCCAAATGGTGTAAGGTATCAGACTTTTCTCAAATCCATGTAATCTGCTGTTGATTAGTCAAAGTCCAACCACAAACTGTCTTAAGGCCTAACAAATTACGGATCGGTTCATTTACACAAAAGGAGATATTAAAATCATTCAGGTCAAAGAACTTCAGTGGCTGGCCCTTACTGTCGGTGAAGGACACCCTCTTGTGCTCCTGTGATTTGTTTCTGGTGAATCCTCATTGATGTGAAGATGGATACATGGCCGTAAAGGCTTGATTAAATACATAAAATTGCATTACAACTACTGTGAGATCCAGCAATTACCACGATAAGGAGCTATAAAATGTGGTGTGACTGTGGGCTTTCTCACCTTAGGTGCTGACAGCATCAATCTGCATGGTTTTATGCACTTTAGAACTGGTACAGAACCCAAATTTCCTTGTTTAATTCTCAACTTTCCTTAAAATCCCACATCCATACTCTGACCTGCTCAGTTTTCTCTCACCTACATTTCATTGCCCACCTCTAGCACTACCTCTGTAAAGTGCTCTGAGACGCTGTCCGGCATGGAGGGCACTTATAAATAAATCCATGTTGTTGTTGTTATCCCTGGGCTGCCAAGATCCTTAACCATCCTTTCATTGTACCAAGACAGGAGAACAAATGTTAACCATTTTTCCTTATTCCACACGCCTCTGTTTGCCTAGTATTAAGTAGGAATCCAATTATTAGTCAATTGTCAAATTTCATTTCTGTGGATAATAATTCCTTCAAACAATAAATAATAATAATAAACTGATCACTCTATCCATGATTGTTTGGGACACTGTTGTAAGCAATTTTCTGCTGCTTTACTCCCACAAAATATACAGTCAATCCACTTTACAATATATTCTGTGAAGTGTTTGAGACAAACAAACAAACAAACAAAACTTACATTTATATAGCGCCTTTCACGTCGAGAGGACATCCCAAGGCGCTGTACAGTCAGGTAGGACAAGACCAGGGTGGGAAGGATCAGGGCAGGATGAAGAATAGTAGGAAAAGTAACTGTATATTAGTGGGCGAAACGCGGCAGCCAAATTGCGCACAGCAGTGTCCCACAATCAGTCACGGAAGTGGGACTAGGGGCAAAAGGGGGTAAAGAAGCAAAAGGGGAGGGGTGGAGACAGAGGGAAGAAAAGCAGGAAAGTCGACTGTATACTTGTGGGCGAAACGCGGCAGCCAAATTGCGCACAGCAGTGTCCCCACAAACAATCGCGAAAATGGGGCCAGGGGAGAAAGGGGGAAAAGAGGGTAAGGGGGGGAGAGGGAGGGAAAGGTGGGATGGGATAGGGTTAGGGAGGAAGAGGGAGAGAAAGGGGGGTAAGGAAGAGAGGGAGGGAAAGATGGGTGGGGGCAAGATCAGGAAGAGGGAAGAGGGAGGGAAGGGGAAAAGGGAGGAGAGAAAGTGGGGAAAGGAAGTGAGGGAAGAAGAAGATGGGGGCAGGGGTGGGGGGAATCAAACAACAATAATAAACAATAATAAACAACAAAAGCAATAATATTAACAACAAAAACAGCAACAAACAATAACCAACAATCGTCCAACAATCGTCCAGCAACCATTCCCTGTCCTCGCCGCCCGGACGATCCCTGAGATGGCGGGAAAAAAAGGGCGCGGAAAAAAAGGGCCCAGTGTGGTGTCAGGCCCCAAAACCGACCGGCTCCTCAGTCGATGAACCCGGGGACTCTGTGATGGCCCTGGCACCTCGGACACGGTGTGTCTGGCCAGCTCGCACAGCAGCAGCAGCAGCCCGATCGCCGTCTGGATCTCCCGTGACGAGATGATCCGTCGCTTGCAGCACCTGGGCGCTCTCCCCCTCGCGGAAGACGTGCGCCACCCGCTGCCTGAGGAAAGTGCCGAGGTCGCGGCCTTCCAAGGTCCTGTCGAGGGGCCACTCTTCGCACAGCCGGAGGAAGCGCCGACAGCGAGTGGCCGCCATTCCCACCGTGATACTCCCCGTCGTCCAAAAAGATGGTATTCGTTGGCCGACCGCCCATAGAGGAAGAACCGGCAGCGATGGAAGCCGGCTCCAGCTGGTGGGCTGAGCGGTGCATAGCGTGAAAGCTCTGTCCCCGCGATCGTTCCAGCCCGAAGATCTCTAGTCTCGGGAGCGGGTGGTCCTTGTGAAAAAATATCACTATATATCTAATATCACTATTAGATAAAATATTAGATTAAATAGATGATATAAAATATCATCTATCGCCAGGCGAGATGGAGAGAGTGCAGGATAGCACCTGCACTCTCTCTACCTCACGGACAAATCAAAGACGTGATAAAACAACAAGTCAAATGTGAGGGTTATTATTAAAAGAGAAGGGTAAGATATGAGCCAATGAAGGTCTGTAAAATTTTGACAGGGTAGTCATAGAGAAGATGTTTCCTCTTGTGGGGGAGAGTAAAACCAGATGCCATCGATATAAAATAGTCACCAATCAATCAAAGAGGGAAGTCAGAAGAAACTTCTTTACCCAGAGAGTTGTGGGAAAGTGGAACTTGCTACCACAAGGAATAGTTGAGGTGAATAGCAGAGATGTATTTAAGGGGAAGCTAGATAAGTACGAGGGAGAAAGGAATTGAAGGTTATGCTGATAGGCTTAGTTGAGACAGGATCTGGATGAGAGCTAACTTTCTACAGTTGCATGTCAACAAGACAGAGGCCCTACTGATTGGCTCATGCCTACGCCTTCATGCCTCACGCTCTGACAGCATCAACCTCCATGGTTGCTCACTCAACCTCTCCAAGCCAGTCAGGAACCTAGGTATCTTGTTCGGCCCTCAACTGTCTTTCCTCCCCCACATCCAAGCAATGACTCGCTCTGCTTTTCCCCATCTCCGCAACATTGCCCAACTCCACCACCACCTCACCCCCAAAGCTGCTGAAACCCTCATCCATGCCTTCATTACATCCTGGCTTGACTTTATAAATGCCCTGCTTGTCGACATTCCCAATTTCTCCCTCCACAGACTGCAGACGATCCAGAACTCTGTGACCAGTGTCCTCTACCATTCCAAACTCCATGACCCCATCTCCCCCATAGTCACCCGACTCCATTGGCTCCCCATCATGCAGAGGATCCAATTCAAGATCCTGGTCCTCATATTCAAAGCCTTCCACAACCTCGCCCCCACCCACAGACCTCTAGATCTGTGACCTTCTAGCCCCTTACCAACCTGCCTGCCCCCTCCACTCAGCAGGCTTTGACCTGCTCCATGTCCCCCGAATCATCTGCCCACCATCGGTGGACGAGACTTTAGCCACTCTGCCCCCAACCTCTGGAACTCCATCCCACAGTCCCTCCGCCTTGCCTCCTCCCTGGCCTCCTTCAAGACCCACCTAAAAACTCTCCTCTTCAATAATCCCATTGGCAACTCCTAATGCCCCACTTCCCTTCCCACTCCGTCCCTAGCTCGGTCTGACACAGTGACTGTCCAGCACCTTGGGACGTCCTCCTGACATGAAAGGCGCTATATAGTGTAATTTTGTTGTTGTTGAGGAAAGGCAGGATGAGGCTCACGTGGAGCATAAACACCAGCATAGACCAGTTGGGCCGAATGGCCTGTTTCTGTGCTGTATACTCCATGTAATTCTCTGTAATTATTAACAAGAAAGTTGTAGGTTTAGAGTTGTAAAAGATAATTTCAGAACAGATGTCAGGGAGTTTTCCTTTAATCAGAGGGTAATCAATGACTGGAGCAGATACAATTAAGGGTGGTTGAGGTCATGACACTGGAGTTATTTAAAAAGCAGCTTGATGCTATGAATGGGAGGATAGTAGGGTGGGTGTTCTGGAGGAATGAGATTGGGCCGAAGGATCTTCTTTATCCAAACCAATCTTGTGATCACATCCAGGCTTGACAATGCTAATGTCCTAGTTGTTGTCTTGTCAGTTTAACCACCTAGAATTGGATAGCTTCTGCAAGTGTAACCTAACAACCCTGTCAGAAACTTTGCTTACAAAGTGAGAATCTGTTTGATTTACGTCCAAAAGATAGACGTAGAAGTAGGATTAACATACAAACATTTATTGGTCCTAAAACTTAATCTATATATGATAGTACAGTACTTGCAAACAAACCTTCACTTTCCCAGTTAACCAGTACAAACACATATTGGGGATAACAGGTATAGATCTATAATAATCCTTCATTTGTTATAGCAGATGGACTTTGGACCTTATCAAAGCATTTGGAACTTATCAAATATTACCGTTCCACCTTTGTTTTGCTGAATCCTTCTTCTACTCCAAGACAATCATGAAGGCCAAGGTCACTCCAGGCTCCTTTTCTCCATCACCAACCGGCTTCTCCACCCACCCTCTCATGCCTCCCCCATCCTCTCCTCCAATGCCAAATGTAGGGAGATTCTGAGAGATTCCGCTCAGCTCTCTGCCCTCTTGACTGCAACCCCCTCCCCATCTCCGCCTCACACCCTCACCTCTACCCATTCCTCCTCCACATCTTTGAACATGTTTCCCCTTCCTCTTGCACCACCAGGATAACCCTGTAAAACTGACCATCTGCTCCTTCAACCCAATTCCCACCACTTTCCTTTCCTCTCAGCTCCATCTCCTTGGCCCACTACCCACAAACATTGTAAACCTGTTTCTGTCCACTGGCACCATTCCCACCCCTTTTAAAACACCATTCATGACTCCTATCCTTAAAAAGAAACCCTCCTTGGACCAATCCCTGCTTTCAAACTACTGCCCCATCTCCAACCTCATTTTCCAAGGTCCTGGAATGATTTGTTGCTTCCCAGCTTCGCTCCTTACTTTCCCGCCCTCCCTTCACAAACCTCTCCAATCGGGTTTCCGTGCCACCCACAGCACAGAAACAACTTTGGTCAAAGTGACAAATAACATTTTGTCGATCCATGACTAGGGCTCCCTCTGCATCCTCTGCATCACCCCCCCCCCCACCCCTCCCCACCCCACCCACCTCTCCGATCTCCTCTCTCCTCAAAACAGCACCCATTGCCTTCGCTCTACTGGGTCTGGCCTCTTCCTTATCCCCAGAATCTCCGTTCAACCATCAGTGGCTGTGCCGTCAGCAACTACACCCTGAGGCTCTGGAACTCCCTTCTTCACTCCTTTCACCTCGACCCTCTTTTCCCCGTTTCAGATCTCAGCTAAAGACCTTTGTCTTCGACCGCACCTTCAGTCACCATTCACCTTTCTCCCCCTGCCCCTCGCTTGCCCCCGGGATCTGTTTTTGTGAAGCATCCAGCATGGAGGGCGCTATATAAATTGAAGTTGTTGTTGTTGTCCTTCTTGACCTCTGCTGCCTTCTCCCCTGCCTCTCTTGTTACCTCAACCTTCATGGTTACTACTGTTGAATGGTTCATATCCTACTTCTCTCACCAATTCCACTTCATCGCGACAAACGACGTTTCCTCTAACCCCCACATCGTCTTCTGCAGCATTCCTCAGGGCTCTGATCTTGGTCCCCTCATTTTCAATATCTATATGTTGCCTCTTGGTGACATCATGGTGACAGGAGTGGAGCACCTGTAGCTCAGTGGTTAGAGCACTCACCTTACAAGCATGAGACCTGTGTTCGAATCCAGGCAGGTCAGAGCGAAACCTTGGGCAAGTTTCCTTATTCTACATGCCTAATAATAATAATATTAATAATAATAATAATAATCCCTCCAAAAAAAACACAATAATAAAATTGGTTATTTCAGTCCATGACTGTTTGTGGCACACTGCTGTGGGCAATTGGCTGCTGTGTTTCACCCACAAATATATAGTCAATTCACTTTACAGTATATTCTGTGAAGCGCTTTGAAACATCGATAAAATGTGAAAAGTGCTATATCAAATACAAGGATTATTATTGTTGTTATTATCATCCCTAGGTATGTGATCAACCTACACATGTATGCAGATGACACCCAACTGTATCTCTGCCTCGACCCTTGACTCTAGGACCACTGGTGTACTGACAGACTGACTGTCGGACATCGAATCATGGATGAGAGCTAACTTTCTACAGTTGAATGTGAACAAGACCAAGGCCCTTCTGATTGGCTCATGCCAGCGCCTTCACACATCAAGCACTGGTAGCATTAACCTCCATGGTTGCACACTCTACCTCACCGAAAGCCAGTCAGGAACCTAGGTGTCTTGTTGAATCCTCAAATACCTTTCCTCCCCTACATTCACACAATGACCCACTCTGCCTTCTCTCACCTCCGCAACATTGCCTGACTCCACCACTACCTCACACTTCAGACTGCTGAAACTCTGATTCGTGCCTTCATCATGTCCAGCACCAAGCTCAGCGATCCTCATCTCCCCCATTCTTGCCCGACTTCATTGGCTCCCCATCATTCAGAAGATTCAATGCAAGATCCTGGTCCTCACTTTTAGTGCTCCATGGCCTTTCCCCAACCTCCCTCTGAGACCTCTACCAACCTGTCCGCTCCCTCCGCTCAGCTGGCACCGGCCTGCTCCATATCGATCGACCCACCAGCCCCACAATTGGCGGGCGAGCCTTCAGCTACTTGGCCCCCAACCTTTGGAATTCCATCCTGCAATCCATTTGCCACGCCCCCTCCCTCAAGCCTCCTTCAACTTGCTGTTGTCTTTGTCATTGTTGTTGTTGCTGTGGTACTGCATTTAGCACTGCTTATGTAATATGGTTGTTGGCTGTATTCTTCCTTTTTGTGCTCAATTAAACCCAATCATAATGGATTGGTGCAAAACTATTAAAATGTCAATTAAACCAATAATGATGGCAAAACCAGACTAGTGTAATCCATACTGCCACATCTGCACTTTTGAGCATTCAAAGGCAATTTCAAATAGATGTTAATACCTCCTGTTCTATTTAACTAATTGCTTATCCATAAATCTGTCATATACATTTTGCTCCACACAAAATAGTGATTCATTTACCGGTATATTGAAAATGATGCAATCACAGGCAAGTGTTGGCCCTTGAAAGGAATCTTTAACATTCAAACATAGCTGGAATTATTAACTAGGTTATAGAGGTTATAGAAGTGATTTAAAGGGACAAAAGCACATACGATATAAATAGAAATTGCACTGGCTCAACTTTTTGCTTGGCACAAGACTGATCACTTCTTACTTAAATATTACCAAGTTCTGTATTGATGACCTATATGATAATGGCAGAACACTAAAGTGAAAGTTCACCAGTCAAGGCAGCTTCACAGTATAAAGTTTAGAATTTTTGTCTAATGTTTCTATTAGAAACAAATAACCATATTTTTTTCATTGCTGAAGGGGAAAGGTATGATTCTGAAAATTATTTCATTTAATTAAAGAGGCAAATAAATCTTATTGAAAATTTCTATTGCTGCTAATTATAACAGGGTAATTTTTCTCTGTAATGAAGAGCGCATGGTCAAAGTCACTACACTAAATAGGAAATAAAATTTCAGCTCCATTAATTTTACAGCTGTTAAACTATGTTACAAAGCGCCCCAAAAAAACTATTGAATCAGACTACTTATTACTGTATCCTTAAAATGGGAATTTTTAGCAGTATAATAATAATCTATGTTTTTATTTTTTTTAATGGTGTGCAATTGGCTGCAGTGTTTTGCTCATGAATATACAGTCAATTCACTTTACGGTACATTCTGTGAAGTGCTTTAAGACGTCTAGAAGTGCTATGCCAAATGCAAGGATTATTATTATTGGGTTTGATATAGTCCCTTTTCATGTCAGTGAGCAGCTCAAAGCACTTCACAGAAAATATTGTAAAGTAAATTGACTGTATATTTTGTGGGCGAAACACATTTTTTATTTTAATGATATTCACACCGGCACCGAGGGAGATCTGTACAGCCATATAACATAGAAATGACTGACCACCCACCATAAAGTACATCCAGAATGTAATTTATGGAAGAAGAATTATTGGAACAGTCCTTCATGTCCTTGAACCTGTCTGAGCTATCCCGGCAAGCTGGACAGTTGGAGTTGCAAGGTTTTGTCTGTTGACAAGACAAGACGGAGGCCATACTCCTTGGCTCTCGTCAATGTCTCCATTCGCACGGCTCTCACCTCCTCCACCTTCCCAGCCTGCCCCTAAAACTCTCTGAACCTGTGCACAACCTAGGCATCAGATTCGACCCCCAACTGTCCTTCCTCCCCCACATCCGGTCCATTACCAGCACTGTCTTCTATCACCTCCGACGGATCGCCCGTCTCCGGCAATACATCACCCCAAAAGCCGCTGAAACCTTGGTCCGTGCCTTCGTCACCTCTCGGCTGGACTATTGCAATGCCCTCCTCGCCGGTCACCACTCCACCACAATCCACAAAATCCAGCTTATCCAAAACTCTGCCGCCTGCATACTCACCCGCACTAAGCTTCGCTCCCCCATTACCCCAGTCCTTGCCAGACTTTACTGGCTCCCTATCGCAGAGAGGATCGACTCCAAGATCCTCACCCTTGTTTTCAAATCTCTCCACTCCTCTGCACCCCCCTATCTCTCTGATCTACTCTCCCCCCAACCCAGCACCCGCTGCCTTCGCTCCTCTGGGTCTGGCCTCCTCTATGTTCCCCGAGTCCTCCGCTCCACCCTCGGCTGCCGTGCCTTTAGCCACTACGCCCCGAGGCTCTGGAACTCCCTTCCTCACTCGCTGCGCCTCGCCCCCTCTCTTCCCAGTTTCAGGTCGCAGTTGAAGACCTTTCTCTTTGACCAAGCTTTTGGTCACCTTCCTGCCCCTGCCCTGGCTTGGTCCCAGGATCCGCTGCTGTGAAGCGCTCTGAGATGCTGTCTGGCATGGAGGGCACTATATAAATCGAAGTTGTTGTTGTCTAACAATATCCTAAACTGCACTGTGGGGAAGATTGATTGTAGATTCATGCAGTGTGCTTATTGCAATTGAATCCAATAGGCTTGGTGCTCTCCACCAGTCTAGCAAGATGCAAAATAAGGTTTTAATATAACTATTGCTTCTAGTTCAATGCAGCTTGCGCAGCTTTCAAAATGATTTCAAGCAAATTAGTTGTGTTCAGATTCCCATACGTCATATTCAGGCTTTACAGAGCTCTAGTCAAGCTGCACCTGGACTACTGCATATGGTTCTGATCACTGTGATATAAGGGGACTAACCCGGCCCCACAGGCAGCACAGAGGAGAGCAATAAAGATGATCCACAGTTTTCGAGGAAAGAGCTATGAACAATTAGATAGGTTTACGACTCTTCAGTCCTGAAAGGTGATGTCTCATCTCCATTCACAAATTCCAGCTCATACAGAACTCTACCACCCTCATCCTTACCTGAATCAAACTTTGTTCTCCGATTACCTCAATCCTCGCCAAATTTCACTGGCTCCCTGTCACAGAGTGGCTTGACTTCAAGATCCTCACTCTTGTGTTTAAATCTCTCCATTCTTCCTCACCCTCCTACCTCTCTAACCTGCTCCCTCCTCACAGCAACACCTGCTGCATTTGATCCACTGATTCTGGCCTCCTCCTTGTCCCCCGAATCCTCCACTCTACCATCGGCGGTCGTGCTTTCGGTCACTACTCCCCGAAACTCTGGAACTCCCTCCCTCAATCGCTTCGACTCACCCACACCTTTTCCATTTTTAGGTCATGCCGGAAGACCTTTCAGTTCGACCAAGCCTACTGTCAACTTCCCCCTCCTCTTGGCCTGGCTTTAGGCTTCGCTATTGTGAAGCGCTCTGAGATACTGTCTCGTGGAGGGCACTGTATAAATCCATGTAGCTATTGTTGTCTCAGAAATGACACTATAAAGATAAATCCATTTTAAGTAGGATTGAGAAAGTAAACTCAGAACATTACTTTTGGATGCACCAAGACAGTAGAATAAGAAGGCACAGGTTTAAAGTTGTAATGGGCAATTTTAGATTTTGTTTTTACCCAGAAGGTAATTTGTAACTGGAGCAGGTTGTCAGGAAACATTGTTGAGCTCCAGGACACTAAGATCAATGTGAGAATTTAAAAACTCTAGGCAGACCATGGATTGAAACCCTATCTTCCTGGCCTGTATAATTCAGTGACACACCATGCATTGCCTTATCAATTGAGTTTCTGGACAAGCTTTCAAATTGTGGAACTACATTATAAATCTTATTTGGCATTTGGGTTTTTCATAAATTTTTCTACATTTCACACCACATTTCCATATAATTCACATTGTACTTGTTAGGAAATGTCAAGTGAGCCATTTCTAGTAGTTAATTTGTTTAATCTGCATGAGTCTATGATATTTCCATAATCATCCATCATCAAATTATCTATGAATTCTGTAGTGCTTGAGTAATTCCTAATGAAAGTAATTCTAAAGCATGTTTAGATATCTAATGACAATTTATATAGAGCACCATTATTTGCTGTATGCTTAAAAGTACTGTTCAGTATATCTGGCCCTTTGCTAAATTAAACAATTTATCCACACCCTCATCCATGCCTTCATCAATTCAATGCTTGATTATTCTACTAACTTACTGGACTTCCCAGCTCCTATTTGTACAAACTAGAACTCTTCTGCAAAGGCCTCAGAAGTTCATCACTATATCCATGCTTGTTCCACTGGCTCCCCATCCTCCAACTAAATTCAATCCAGGAAATTTGGCATCAATTTCAAATGCCTCCATGGTCTTGCCCCAACTCTATCACTGTGACCTACTACCCCAGCTACTCTCTCTATTCAATAAACACTGGTCTATTCCTTTGCATGATTCACCCCACCGTCATGAGCCTTCAGTCATTCTGCTTCCGTCTTTTGTGATTCTATCTTGCTTTTTCCCACTTTTAAAACTCACTCTAAGCTCTACAGCTTGCTCCTCCCTACCCTCTGTGACCTTCTAAACCCCTACTAACCTGTCTGTTCCTTCTGCTCAATGCGATCCACCCTGCTTCACATCCCCTGCCTTGCCCACCTTACCATTGGCAAGCAGGCCTTCAGCTTCTCTGCCCGCACCCTTTGGTACGCTATCCCACAGTCACTACACCTCGTTCTATCTCTTGCCTCCTTCAAGACCTGTCTCAAGACCCTCCTCTTCAACCATGCCTTTGGGCATCCTTCTACAGTACCCTCGTACCTTCCAATCCTCTGGATCCCAACCACCATCTTTGGTCAGTGTTTGGGATGTCCTCCTGATGTGAAAGGTGCTTTACAAATGTAATTTGTTGTTGTTGTACCTTTTTGTAGAAGCATAGGAAAAGGAGTAGGCTATTCAGCCCTTCAAGCCTGTTCCACCATTTAATTAGATCATGGCTGATCCGTACCTCAACTAATCCTTTCAATTCCAATTTCCCACTGCCAAAAATCAATAAATCTATCAACCTCCCTCTTGAAGGTGTGAATTAATTTAGCACTCACAACCTTTTAGGGGAGAGAATGCTAGACTTCTATCACTCTTTGAGTGAAAAAATGTTTCCTGATTTCACTCGTAAATGGCCTGGTTCTAATTTTAAGACTATGCCCGTTTGTTTGGGATTCTCGCACCAGAGGAAATAAGTTCTCTGTATCTACCTTGTTGAATCCCTTTATCATCATGAATACTTCAATCAAATCAACCCTCAACCTTCTAAGCTCAAGGGAATACAATCCTAGGTTATGTAGCGTTTTCTAGTAATTTAACACTTTCAGGCCTGGTAACATTCTGGTGAACCTGTACTGCAGCCATTCTAGGGCCAATATATCTTTCCTGATGTGTGGTACCCAAAACTGAGCACAGTCTTCAGGTAGGGTCTGACTAACGCTCTATACAACTGAAGTATCATTTCTTCCCCTTTGTATTCCAGGCCCTTTGAGATAAAGGTCAACATTCCATTCACCTTTTTGATTACTTTTATATTTGGGAATTAGGTTTTAGTGATTTGTGGATATAGACATCCAAATCTCTTTGCTCCTCCACAATTCTTCATTTCTCCCCATTGAGAAGATATTCTGCTTTATCTTTTTTCGGTCCATATCTTGTACTTCCCTACATTGAACTTCACTTTTGGCCACAGCGTTGACCACTCACTTAATCTGTCTAAGCTCCTTTGTAACTTTCTACTCCCATCTACACTACTTACTGAGCCTCCTATCTTAGCGTCGTCTGTAAACTTGGATATAAAACTTGCTATTTCTTCATCCAAGTCATTTATATATAGTGTATGTGGCAAGTAGCTGAGGTCCCAGCACAGACCCCTGGGGAACACCACTTGTCACATTCTGCCAATCAGAGAACACCTAACTTTGGTCCACTTCCCCAACTCCATTAACTACCATCATCTACTGTATTTGTAGTGTACTTACAGTAGCTTAAGATCAAGTAAGTCATTTCTGGAAGTTAATTTGTTCTAAAACTTTATTGTACGTAACAAAAGATTTTTAATGCTTTATAGATATTGTTGTTCATTTAATCTAATTCTTCGTTCATTAGGATGTCCTCCTGATGTGAAAGGTGCTATACAAATGTAATTTTGTTGTTTTGTTGTTTATGAATCGACTGTTTTTGACATTGTAAGCTATAATTGATCAGCTAAGAAAACTTTATTGTTTATTTGTCCTGAAACCCTCTTTTTTTAACCTTGCCTTACACAGCATAATATAACATGCAATTTAAATATTGCTGTATTTTTGTCTCTTCTTCTTTAAAACAACCATTAGGGGTTATTGACACATTGATTAATCGACAGTCTTGGTTGATCTATGTGGATGCACACTCCAACCCGCCAAGCCAATTTGAAACCTTGATTTTTTTTTGGTCAGTTGGGTGCCTGACACATGTGGAAACCCGTTACCCTATTTAAAAATATCCCAAAAAGCTGAGAATTCCATGCATCCCACCTACACATGGAAATCCCAGAGATAGACTGTTGGATTGAAATGCGCACTCTCTCCTTGGAGGGACACATCTTGATTACCTAATTCCGTGATGTATTAGGCCCAGGTTGGCAAAAGCCAAGGCTTGGGGATACCAGAGTGTGCATTGAGGTACTGCTGGAGTCTAACCAGCTAAAAATTCTTAGTTTGTCATTGATACTGCTATCTATCAAGCCAAACTATGAGGGCTTTGGCTTGCAGGGTTACAGGAGCTGAGTGGGATGACTCCATGTCCTCAGTGCCTAGTCTGCCCTTCCAGGTCCTGCTGATAAAGCAGGATGGCTTTACTGTTATCAGCAGTGCCATGAAATACTATGGACCTGCCTCGCTCAGGAAGCAGACCACTGCAGAGTGCTGGCTTGATTTTGAATCTTGATATCAGTTCAACTTTCAACTGTCCTATAAATCCCACATCCATGCCTTGACCTGTTCAGCTTTCCCCATTTCTGCAACATTGCCCGCTTCTACCACTACCTCCCTCCTTGGGCAACGAAGACACTTATCTGTGCTTTTACCATTCTCAGGCTTGACTACACAGTGCAAAGAAGGGACGAAGGCCACTCTGATCATAATCGTCTTTCTTCAAGGACAGCAAGATCCCAATACACATTAGCTTGCATCTTATAAGACCTGGGTACAAATAATTATTCTTTATGGATGTGAGCTCTTGTGAATGCAACAGAAGGGCATTCTCTGGCCATTTGAAAGTCCAGAATCAAGCAATGGGGTGGATTTGTGCCAAACATGGCAAGTGGATGCAGGGAAGGAGGGCTCCAGCTTACACTGGCTTGTTGCTAAACACTCTGGAGGCAGAGTTAGCTTCAGACCAAGCACGTCTATTTGCCCTCACTTGGCGACCCCGATTAAGCAGTAGATGCTGAGTACAACAACAATGTTGATTTATATAGCGCCCTCCATGCCGGACGGCGTCTCAGAGCGCTTCACAGTAGCGGATCCCAGGACCGAGCCAGGGGCAGGGGCAGAAAGGTGACCAAAAGCTCGGTCGAAGAGAAAGGTCTTCAACTGTGACCTGAAACTGGGAAGAGAGGGGGCGAGGCGAAGGGAGTGAGGAAGGGAGTTCCAGAGCCTCGGGGCGTAGTGGCTAAAGGCACGGCCGCCGAGGGTGGAGCGGAGGATTCGGGAGACATGGAGGAGGCCAGACCCAGAGGAGCGAAGGCAGCGGGTGCTGGGTTGGGGAGAGAGTAGATCAGAGAGATAGGCGGGTGCAGAGGAGTGGAGAGATTTGAAACAAGGGTGAGGATCTTGAAGTTGATGCTCTCTGGGATAGGGAGCCAGTAAAGTCTGGCGAGGACTGGGATAATGGGGGAGTGAAGCTTAGAGCGGGTGAGTATGTGGGCGGCAGAGTTTTGGAGAAGCTGGATTTTGTGGATTGTGGTGGAGGGGAGACCGGCGAGGAGGGCATTGCAATAGTCCAGCCGAGAGGTGACAAAGGCATGCACCAAGGTTTCGGCGGCTTTTAAGGTGAGGTATTGCCAGAGACGGGCGATCCGTCGGAGGTGATAGAAGGCAGTGCTGGTGACGGACCGGATGTGGGGGAGGAAGGACAGTTGGGGGTTGAACCTGATGCCAAGGTTGCGGACAGCCTCGGAGAGTTTTAGGGATAGGCCGGGAAGGTGGAGGAGGTGAGAGCCGTGCGAATGGAGACGTTGACGAGAGCCAAGGAGCATGGCCTCCGTCTTGTCGACATTCAGCTGCAAGAAGTAAGGCTGGAGTAAGGCTGGAACATAGCATTACTTGTGGAAATGTTCGTGAGAACATCAATGTGGCTGGCACATCACAAGCCGTCCTGTGAAAGTTCCTCCCAACTTGCTAAAGATAGATGTGCAACAGATAACTGATGAGGAACTTCTGAGGCTTGGGGCGACAGCTGCTGGAAGATGTTACCTGGAGTCCGGCATTAGTATATCCAGCACTTAGAATGATTGGTTTGCAGAGAGGTTAGCAACTGCTGCTTAAGTGCCACACCTTTAGCTGATGGAACCATTGCTCATTGGAAGGGACGTGTGTCTGAGCTGCCGATAGGAAAATGATGGCAATGCTCTCACACATTTCACGATGAGCTGTGTTGACCACCAGGAAGCTCGCAGGGAGTACCTGGTATCTATCATCTACCTAGTGAGAGTTGAACCCCTGCTTGTCGAATGACTAACAACTGGCAGTCTCGTTAGTCTGTTCTATGAGAATACTGCCTGCCAGGTTTTCTCACTGCTTGGCTTCTAAAACCATACTAATATGCTCACACTTCGCAAGCACTGGTTGTGCCATCAGTTATCAGCTCTTCAGCCTTTCTGCCACTACTCTCTGGAACTCCATCCCTTCACTTCACTGCTTCCCTCACATCGTTCAAGGTCTGTCTCAAGACATTTATTTCACCATACTTTAAATCACCTTCCCCACCCCTACCAAATCCAACCCCCCCAGTTTGGGTGCAAACCATCCATTGATGAGTGGCTGGGACATCCAATGTGAAAGGTGCTATATAAATGCAATTTGTTGTTGTTGTTTTTAGCAGTGAATTACTCAATTTCAGGTGCATTCAAATCTCATAGTTTTTATAATATAAAATAATATTCCTTGCATTTTGATAAAGTGCCTTCTAAAATCATTCAGGTTTTCAAATAGAACAAGTTATTTTATAATAAATGCTTTCATTTGATATAGAGCTTCATCGTGTCATCAAAACTTGCTTTGCAGAATTTACTATAGAATCCAGTGACTGCATATTTGTAATGGATGTTGCGATCAATTTGTATACAGCAATGTCCCACATACAGTGAAAGATCAATTTTTTCCTCTGGTGGTGGAGTAAGTAATCTCTAATCTTCCTTTCCTGCTTCTTCTGGAGCAAATAGATTGGAATCAGGTTAATGGAAACAATCAGGTTCAAATGATAATCCGCCTTTAGACTTTTACCTTGTCTGATACAAGAGGATAGGCCCCAGACAGGTAATTCGATAGTGTGGTTGGTGTATCAGTCTTGGTTCAGGGCAAAATTGAGTGTAAGTACAAGGGAGATCAAATCCATCTCAAATTTAAAAATCCAAACTAAATTAGATTGCCCAATACAAATAAGGTACAACTGTTTTTCTACTTGACTGAAGTTTCATAATCTGCTTTATTATCTTTGTAATTTATCACAAATTTCAACTGCAAGCAATTGTAACAGTCCCGTTAATTAAAACTGTCACTTGGTCTGCAGCCTAAAGGTTCAAAAGATAAAGCACTTCAGATTGCATGTCTCTGAAGAAGCTGAGCAGTCAGAACCTAAATTAAATAGATATAGACAGCCACTATTCCCAAAGGAAACATTTAATTTTGTGTGGGGTTCTGGTAAAGTTTTATAAACTTTACAGTACAAGAAAATATCTGTATATTGGAACTTTAAGATCACATTATGAGATAAGACTCCGATGGATTACCAGAGTGGCGTCCTTTGGATGAATGTTAAACTGAGGTCCTGTCTGCCTGTGGGCGGAGGTCGTGGAGGAGTTGAAAGGACAGGAATTGCATCCAGATATTGCATCCAGCCTCAATATCCAACAAATAATTCTCCATCATTTCCAACACCTTCAGTGTGATCCAGCCACAAAACATATATTTTGCTCTCCTCTACTAACAGCATTCCAAATGGACTATTATCTCTGTGACTCCCTGGTTCATTCCTCCATCACCACCAACAGTTGCTCTCCTTCCCACAGTACCTTCCCATGCCAGCGAGGAGATGCAGTACCTGTCCTTTCACCTCTTTCCAGACCAAGTCCCCAAACACAGTTTTCATGTGAGACAGTGAATGTAGTATACAATACTACATTTGGTGATCACATTGTGGTCTCCTCTACATTATGCAGACCAATTGCAGATTGCGTGACCAATTTGCTAAACACCTCCATTCTGTCTGCAAGTACAACCTTGATCTTCTAGCTTCTTGCCATTTCAACTCTGGTGGTCTGACCTTTCCATTCATTATCTCCTATACTGAGGAACAGCACCTTATCTATCTGCTAGGGACTTTACAGCCCTCTGGCCTCAATATTGATTTCAACAATTTTAGATCATAACAGTTCACCATCCCCCTCCCCTTCCCACTCTTCTGTGATGATTATCACATCATCTGGGTCTTAGACACACTTATTCCCTCTTTGATTTGGGGAAAAAAAACTGAAATGTTGACTCACTTTCCTTTCCCCATAGATACTGCCTGACCTGCTGAATGTTCCCAGCTATTTGTTGTCTTGTTTCAAATTTCAGCATCTGGAGTATTTTGCATTTATTATGGTGCCCTGTTGTTCTATGAACATTTTATTATGTCCATTGTCAACTTCCCGAGCTCTTGCGTCCCCTTGGAATTTGTATTACGTCAATTTGAATAGATGAACCTAAACTCAAATCACAAACTCACCATAGTGTTCCAGAATTTTGGAGCGTAATGGCTGAAAGCACACCCTCTGATGGTGGGGTGGAGGCTACAGGGGACAGGTAGGAGGCCAGTGCCAGGCGAGCGGAGGCACCGGATGGTGGATTGGGGGGTGACGAGGTCGGAGAGATAGGGAGGTGCCAGAGAGTGAAGAGATTTGAACACAATTGTGAGGATCTTGAAGTCAAGCTCTTGTTATTACAAATTGATTTTCACTCAGAGCCAATAAAATCACATTAAAAATACTCTGTTTAGGTTTTCAACTGAAATAATAATCCTTTTATTTGATGACAATTTATACTGTAATACTCTCTTCTTTTAATAATTTGGGGGATGATGGCATTGTGGAGAGGAGCATTGGGCTATCAATATGGAGTCCTGCAGCTCAGTGGTCGGAGCACTCGCTTTACAAGCGAGAGACTTGGGTTCAATTCCAGGCAGGGCGAAAGCTTGGGCAAGTTTCCTTACTCCACACGCATGATAATAATCCCTCAAAATAAATTGATAATTTCAATTGACGACTGTTTGTGGGACACTGTTGTGCTTAATTGGCTGACAAGATTCCCCCACAAGTATACCGTCAATTCACTTTACAGTATATTCTATGAAGCCCTTTGAGACATCTAGAACATGTGAAAAGCGTTATATCAAATGCAAGGATTATGATTCTCATTATTATTCTAATATTCGTAACAGATAAGGGAAACTGGAGAAATGCTGATAAAGCAAAACTCAATTTTGCTAAAAACTCAAATATTATCGTCACGTATCGATTCCTAAATCATCAATATTAGGCAGTCTTTTAGCCTTCCATTTTTATGTTGCCACTTTGCTTTGGCTATTGCCAGCCCATATCTGTGTTCTGTATTATGGAGTCCTATATCTCAGTGGTGGGAGAACTCACTTTGCAAGTGAGAGACCCTGGTTCAATTCCTGCAGGTCAAAATGTTGGGTAGGTTTCCTTATTCCACACATATCTGTTTAACATCCCGCCCGCACACTCACCCGCAGCAAACTTCGCTCCCCCATTACCCCAGTCCTTGCCAGACTTCACTGGCTCCCTATCCCAGAGAGGATCGACTTCAAGATCCTCACCCTTGTCTTCAAATCCCTCCACTCCTCTGCTCCCCCCTACCTCTCTGATCTCCTCTCTCCTCAAACCAGCTCCCGTTACCTTTGCTCCACTGGATCTGGCCTCCTCCATGTCCCCAAATCCTCCGCTCCACCCTCGGCAGCCGTACCTTCAGCCACTACGCCCTGAGGCTCTGGAATTCCCTTCCTCACTCCCTTCGCCTCACCCCCTCTTTTCTCAGCTTCAGGTCCCAGTTGAAGACCTTTCTCTTTGACCGCGCCTTTGGTCACCTTTCTGCCCCTACCCTGGCTCAGTCCCGGGATCCATTGTTGTGAAGCGCTCTGAGACACCGTCCGGCGTGGAGGGCCCTATATAAATCAAAGTTGCTCTTGTTGTTGTCGCTAGCAGTAAGCAGGAATCCATTGTTAGTTGATTGGCAGAACGCTTTCTGGCAGTAATCATTATTTTTTTTTAAATTAGTCACTGAATCCACAACTGTTTTGGGGACACAACTGGCTGCCACATTGTGTCCACAAAATATGCAGTCAATTAATTTTATAGTGTTTTCTGTGAAGTATTTTGAGATGTCTTGAAGATGTCTTGAAGATGCGCTATATCAACAACAAAATTACATTTATAGAGCACCTTTCGTATTGGGAGGATATCCTAAGGCACTGAACAGTCAGGGATCAGGATCCAAGCAAGGGAGAGGGGCAGGGTGTGGGGAGGGGAGGAAGAGAGTTGGAAGGGCGGCAGAAGGCCGGATCGAAGAGGAGGGTATTGAGACCAGCCTTGAAGGAGGCAAGGGACTATGAGCTGGAGTTCCAGAGTGTGGGCGCAGAGAGGCTGAAAGCCCAGTCACCGATGGTAAGGTGTGTCGGACGGGGGACATGGAGCAGACCAGAGCCCACTGAAAGGAGAGGGCGAGCAGGTTGATAGGGAGTCAGCCGGTCATGAGATAGGAGCGGGTAAGACCATGAATGGCCGTGAAAGTGAGGATGAGGATCTTGAATTTGATCCTCTGAGAGATGGGGAGCCAATGGAATCGGGCGAGGGTGGAGTGGTGTGGTGGCAGAGCTTAGTGCGGGATGAGGACATGAACTGCAAAGTTCTGGATGATCTGCAGCTTGTGAAGGGAAGAGCTGGGAAGGCCAGTGAGGAGGGAGTTTCCATAGTTGAGCCTTCATGTGACAAATGCATGGACGAGGGTTTCGGCGGCATGAGGGGTGAGCCAGTGGCGGAGACTGGCAATATTACAGAGTGGGGATCAAATGGGAATCAAGGATTATTGTGCTCAGTAAATGGAACAGGAGACTGTAAGTACACAATCTTCTTTGTAACACATCCAGAAGACCAATGAATTTAATGACAACATTAGGCAGCGTTTTGCTATCAGTAGTAAAGCAAAGTTCAGAGTCAGGTTCAAATAAAATAACACATTGTCTGGTAAATTCATTTTGGGTTACCTCAGCACATAATTTCAATGCTACATTTGATGCTTCCTGATCAGTAAGTCGGTAAAAGCATCATCAAAGTGAGGTACTACCCACACAGACCAGGCATGACAGTGTAATTCTTTGCATTTGATGTAGCGCCCATTTGGGTTGCTTCACAGATGTGTAGTCATTATGTATTTTGTAGGCAGTTTCAGCAGCCAATTTGCATGTAGCAATATCCCACAAACAGTCATGTGAAGTGAATGATCCATTGTTTTGTTTGGGGGATTTTGGGGGCCAGAACATCAGGAGAAACTGGCTTCTCTTTCTGAGTTGTGCACATCCGGCAGTATTTCCGAGTGTTAACCCGGCCCTAGACTTGGTCATTGTGGGTTGCTAATCCTAACGCCCAGTTTGAACCCGTACCCTTCGGACTCAGCTGCCATGTGACCCGGGCTGGCACACTTAAAGGCGTGATCGGAAAGTCAGATCACTTGTATGATTTTAGTTATTGTCAGAAATAAACTCTTCCTGCCCTGAAACAAAACAAAATCAGGAACCTGATGCTGGTTTCATTGTGGCGGATTTCTCCAGCACACGATACATACACACTGTGCTGTTAGTGGATGGGATTAACGAAGCTACTTCAGTATGGTCAGACGCAATGCGGACAGACACATTTGTTATCCTTGCTTTCTCTATCCGAGCAAGTTATTATATTATATTTTATTTTATTTTTAAAAAAATTCTATTTAAAAGCCGGACAAGACAACATTCGATTCTGGTTGAATCCCAATGAGGTTTTATTTTTTAAATCCGGTGTATAAATAAATGTGTGTAACGAATTAACTGGAACAAACACTCTAAATAATCCTGGATCAGCGTTGGAGTCCAATAATGCAGAGCGACGTGACACTGTCAGAAGCCCCCAGCACGTTTGTGTATGAGGCAGACTGCAGAGGCACGAATGCAAAGGCAGGCAATCTCACTTCCGCATTAGGGCTCCTGCAAACCACAGCAGCGTTCACACCGGACTCCAGCCACCGACTCGCACATCGCATTGTCACGTCCCCAGTGCATCGCCATCCGAGGGGGGGGGGGGGGGGACCACATTCCTCTTGTCCAGCCCCGAGAGGAACAGGGGAGAGGGAGAGAGAGAGAGAGATAAAATAAGGAAGGCGTTTAAAATATTGTCGCAGAGATAGAGAGAGAGAGAGATACAGAGAGAGGTGGCTGGCTGGCTGCTCCCAAGGTTAAAGTCGAGCTGAAAGTACCTTTGCAGCTGAGCGCTGACTGACAGCTGGGCAGATTGTATGATTGACAGGCGGCCCAGCCAGTTAGCGGCGAGTTCTCGGGGATCCCATTGTTGCCATTGGGTGCCCGGGCCCCCCTGGGGGAGGAGGGGGGCGGGGGCTGAGCCGCGGACAGTCTGCGGTCCTGACTCCGCTTCCCCGGCTCACAGCTTGGACATGGACATGTCTGGTCATTTAACTTCCAAACCCACACCGTAAAGGCAAAGCGGATCCGAGGCCTGTCTGTCTGTCTGTCTGTCCCCCATCTCCTTGTATTCCGTCTCAACGTTTCCTGCGGTGTTTTGAAACTCACATTCTCCATCAGGACTTGTCTTTCGAGGTGTTTGTGTTTTCTTTGAAAGAAAATACAGACAGGATCAGGTAAGATTGTGAAGATACACAGCTGTAATTTGGTGGTGGTTGTTAAAGTGAATGCATGCCCTGGTCTGACTGACTAACTCACTAACTCACGAGCGCTATTAGTTGTGGTGGCTTTGCTATTGAAGGACGGTGCGCTGAGCCAGCAGTGATATGAACATGTGTTTGGCGGGGACGGCTGCATCACCTCCCCCCATGTTACCGGGGACTGTAGGTTAGGGACCATGTTAATCTAACAGTGAGTGCGGCAGGGATGCTGAGGTTTGTGGCTGCGGTCCCCCCCCTCTCTCTGCCTGGCTGCCTGGGCTGCAAGACTCGATGTTAATCCAGGATTTTCTCCCCTCAACCGGGTCGTCGTTTGACTCCAGACCCTCGCCGCGTCCGGGGATCACTTGTATTCCTGAAAGTGTGGTTTGGTGCAGGTTCCCGCATTCACTCCCAGTCGTGAGCAACCTCGGAAACTTCGACAAGTAGCGGTACCCAAGTATCTGAGAAGCAACAGAGTCTCACTGTCCAGGCTGCTGGCGGATGCCGCTGTTTTTTCAGTACTGTACAATGTAATAAGTGGTAGTTTCCTTTCCATGCGGTGAGGGCATCATCACACACTGATAACATTCACAAAGTGTGAGGCATCGCCCACACTAATGCATTTCATTGATTACTGGAGCACGCTAAGAAAGGACAGAAGGTGGGCATTAGGCAATTTACTCCATTTCATTTTGCAGTGGTTTGGGGATTGGAGCTTCGCCGATTAATTTGCTCTTTAATTTGCACCTTGGCAACAAGTTCAACAGCTCACTTCTGAATAAAACGGCTGCACACTGCATTTAACTGGAGATGAGGTGCAATGATAGTCATAAGGACTGAAGGGCAAAGTGACATAAACAAGTTTATTCTCCCCCTTTTTAAATCTCTATTTGTAAATCATTCGATACCAAATCACAGAGAGCTTCCATGGAACATGATTAGCGCCAATTTATTTCCAACATTTTATTATCAGAGATAATCATTCCCAAGATCCCTAACCAATTGTAGTTGTTCCCCAATCACGTCTAGTTGTCTTGAATTGAACTTTGCAGTTTTATTATTTGTAGTTTATAGAGTGCAAGAGGTATTGAAGGCATTTCATCTTCACAGTTGGTGTAAAAGTAGCTATTTGAAGGAGGAAAATGGAATTCATATCTAGATTTTATCAGCAGAGGTAGATCTTACACGAATGTTGCATCCAGGGTTATTTTATACGGTAGTATATTATAAATAATATAATATACAGTTATTATAAACAGTATATTTATACATGGTTAATACTAATGTAGAAGCTTGTGAGTATCTTAAAAGGTTAGTGGTGGGGGGAGGAGAACAGAAGAGACTATATATTCAACAAGGAAGCAGAGCAGATGTGTGTGTATTTATTTAAATGTACTTCAATCACCAGTAAAGTCTTCAGTGAGATCTGAATAAAATTAATTTTCAAGTCTGTGGTGAGTGCTGCAATGACCTTAGATTGCCAGAATTCCACTGCTGACAACTTCAAGCTTCAGAGGTGACTGAGAGACTGAGGCAGAAACAAAACTTCAATGATCGGTCTTTCATTTTCTTCACTTAATGCTTAATTATTTTCTTTCTTTTCCATGTTATCAACCCTGATGCTCAACAATCCACGTTGCAATGTGCCTACGTTTCATGTTGATGGTATCTAACCTGGATTTTGGACATTTTTCATAAATGTGAGTACTTTATTGTACGTTTTATCTGAGCTTAATTGTACAACATGAATAACAAAAGACCAGTACTGTACAGTAATAAACTTTAGGATGTTCAAATACTGTATCTACGGGGAGATTGGATCTGGTTCTGCCTCTTTCACAACTGTTGCCGTAAGCATATTTTGAAATGAGTTTACACAGTACAATATAGATATTCTTACTGGATTGATGTTTGGTAGTGTGAAATTTGCACACAATGGTACAACTGACTATTATTGTGATTTGCAATTACTACAGAAATACATTGTCCTTTATTTAATATGACTTGGCTTTTCATATTTTTAATGTGCATACCAGAATGTAATACTGTATATGCTACTAAATATGAATTGTAAAATCATCTGTGGCACCGTGTCCTCTAGAACTAATCGTTTATTGATGATGCTAAATGACCTGATGATTTTACATTCTTTATCTCACCAAGCCAGTCAGGAACTTGGGTGTCTTTTTTGATACTCAACTGTCTTTCCTCCCCATATCCAAGCCATTACCTGCTCTGCTTTCCCTCACCTCCACAATCTTGCTCGAATCCGCCACTACCTTACCCCTGAGGCCGCTGAAACCCTCATCCACTCCATCAAATCCAGGCTCGACTACACCAATGCCCTGCTTGTCGGCCTTCTCAATTCCTCCCTCTATAGGCTGCAGATAATCCAGAACTCTGTGGCCGTGAACTCCACCGCTCCAAGCTTCATGACTCCATCTCCCCCATCTACGACGGACTCCATTGGCACCCCATCACCCAGCGGATTCAATTCAATATCCTGGTCTTCACATTCAAAGCCGTCCATGGGCTCACCCCATCGACCTCCTAAACCGCCTATCAACCTGCCTGCCCCCAGCCTGCTCCACATTCCCCAACACACCCACCCCACCATTGGCGGGCGAGCCTTCAGCCACTCTGCCCCTAACCTCTGGAACTCCATCCCGCAGTCCCTCCTCTTCGCCCCCTCCCTGGCCTCTTTCAAATCCCACCTCCCTCCTCTTTGACGGTCCCATCGGTCATTTTGTTGTTGTTGTAGTTGTTGAGTTCTTAGTCAGTTGCAGTGATTCACTAAATAAGTGGTTTTCAGTGGACATAACAACAACAACAAATTGCACTTGTGGAGCGCCTTTCACGTCGGGAGGACGTCCCAAGGCGCTGCACAGGAGGCGTGTGTCCCTTAAATTAAATTTACTCTTATGCATCTTGATTGGTGTGCATTAAAATTACAGGCCATTCCAAAGTCTTCGCTTAGAGCATTTGCTATTATTAATGCTGAATATTGCAGTTCCAATCAGTAACGAAAAGTACATTAAGTGTTTTTAATTAAAAATGCCAGTGAAGCAGAATTTAAATCACAATATTAGCTACACACTTACTCAAACTGTTAGCTGAATTTAAAGGAAACATGTACCAAATAGATTATGTGCAGAAGGTGAGAATTATTGCCACAATTCAAACAAAGATCAGAAGTCAGCATGTCATGAAGAAAACAGAAGAAAAGAATCTCAATATAAACTTCAAGTTTTCTTATATTCTTTGCATTTTATCAGAACTGAAAATTAATCCCATCTAAAAAAAACCTGGCAAGTGAAATTTTCCACTGTAATTCTAATGCCGTATTACCTATATATGATATAAAGCATTATAATGTATAAGGCATTATAATAAGTTCAATTTATTTAAAAATACTGTACTGTGCTCATTTGCAAAATCATGAGAGGTTCGAATAAAGATTTCATCCTTCCAGAATACCATCCCTACCATCTTCCCTTCACAGTGCTGATACGCTAAAATGATTTAGAATAAGATTGCTATTGGCAGGGTTTTATAGAAAATGGTAGATGCTTGGATCCATGATAACATGAATGCAACATTTACGTTTAAGGTTCTAAAATACTGTGTTGTAGGAAATCTTTTGTGAACAGTGATAACATGGAATAATAGTTGTAAGTGGAGGATTATTGTGTTCATAGAAATATATTTTCTGCCTAGACAGTGTATACAGATTAAAACGACAGCAACGATTTGCCTTTATATAGCGCCCTTCAAGCTACATCTCACAGCTCTTAAAATCATATTGCTGAGGAAAGTTGTGTTTTCATCCATTGTGTCTGGATTGTTAATTTTAGGCATACATGCTAGGATGTTGTTTGATGACTAATCGTAAATATCCAAATGCTGCAATATTTGGATTTATTAGCTAGTAAAGTTTGCCACTTATGGTGGCTCTTATAAGCTCTTGTATCTTAATACCAATATCTGATAGAAAAGTATTGCAAAATATATTCATAATTTCTTGGGTTGCACAAGTAATTCAACAGTTAGACAATTCTCTACAGTAACTTACTGTTGACTTTGATGGTATATCTAATTTGGCTGAGCGATTCTGTATTAGGAAATTTTGTCCTACAATAAAAGAAAATAAACTTGCTGGGATAAAATAGTAAAGGGAACCTGTTTTTGCTTGGTTTCTCTTTCACTCGCAGTTCGTATAAATTCCCAATCCAATATTTATTCATTTGAGAAGAGGTACAACATTCCCAAATTGTATTTGCTTCCAAACATTTTTTTTGCTGTGCACGGGATAAAAATCTAAGAGCCAATTTTTCCCTGTCAGTGACTCTTCTGAATGCATTTTGCCACCTTCATTTAGACCCTGGTCATCCTCTGCTACCTTTATTAGGCCATTATTAATTTGCGAGGCTTGACACTGAATGAACTTGGAATTTTCCAGGTCTGTTTCACCTAGATATTTACAAGATAAAATCACTGAACTGTAGGAATGTTTCTGTGAAATGATGGTCAAACAAACATTATGGAAAACTAAAACTTAAATATGAGGTGACACGGGTTATTAGTGTGATCTCAGTTTGTAATTATCACATTGCTCCAGTCTAAATTCATTATAATAAAAGTATTATTTCAATTCCTGATTCAACTGTCATCACCTATTGATTCGTGAAAGAAAGTAGAAAAAGTTCACATTCCAAACTCTTTTTATAAAGAAAGTTTTTGTCCATCCAGTATATTATACATAGAATCCACATTGGATACCAATGATTCCCTGAAAATAAATCACTAAATAGTGAACACATGGCTGGAGATGTATAATCAATAAATCACGACCCTGAGATGTCTTCTTTTTAAAGAAAATATGTAGTTTACTCTCTCAATTACATCTCTTTTAATCTACTGAGAGAAGGTTCCACACAAATATTTTTCAATAGTGGTCAAGAAAAACTCTATAATATTGATCTAATAACAATATTAAACAATAATAAATTGGTTGTTTCAATCCACGACTGTTTGTGCGACACAACTGTGCACAGTTGACAGCCTTGGTTCACCCACAAATATACAGTCAAATTCACTTTACAGTATATTCTGTGAAGCACTTTGAGACATCTAGAAGACGTGAAAAGCATTATCAAAATGCAAGTATTATTATTAATTACTTGATAATCAATTACCACCTAATACCCTAGTACTGTACAATGCTAATCACTCCAAGACACTACCTACGTGAAGAGCGCTATATAAATGCAAATTGTTGTTGATATAAAGCGCTCCATAGTCTTCCTCCCGCACTATCAATACAAAACCTTTGTGTCCCAGGGTGTATCTGGCAAATTAAATGCATTTATCCCTGTAGTCTTCAGTTCTCTCAAGCTACTTTATCTTTGTCATTGCATTAAATGAAACTATCGATCTGTGTTTCATCCAGGAATCTTCTTGGTATGTGTGTGGAAAAACATTTCTTCTAATCTGCAATCTTGCATTGATGATTGTGAATTAAAAATTTGTGCCCTATAGTGGGAGTTAGTGTTTCCTTTGTGGTAAAAGCACTGACATTTGGTGGCAAGTGTCTACTTTTCCGCTTAGGTCGGTAAATTTACTGATAAGAAGAGAGTAGACTCTAGACTTGATAAGAGTAAAACTTCAGTCAACTTTAGTCAAATTACTATTCTGTTTGTCATGTAGTTTCCTCAGCATTCTGAAGGCCAAGGTTCCCTTCCAAATCCTTCTGCAATGAAAATCACTTTAGCTTTGTGAATCTTTCCTCAGACCATAGAGCTCAAATTCTGAAATTATTCTGTGTACTCTTTGCTGATTCTTGCCAAACGTATTGATATTCTTTTGAGGGGAGAATACCAGAATTGCAAATAATATTCACTAGTCGGCCTCACCAGTGATTTAAACTAAGTTAAATAGCTTGTGATGACTAGTCAGTTGCCTTGATACATTTAAAGTATTAGATTACCTTAGTTGATAATGACATATCATTGATGGGAAACTTTAATGACTGATCAATAACCACTCTCAAATTGTTCTCTTTTTCCGTATTTGCTAATGGACATTTCTTCATCATGTATACATTTATATTTTGCTGTTCCAAAATGCATTAACTTGAAAAAGGAAAGCAACTGTGTGGTTAATGCAATGGACCAAAAATCCATTGGAGTCTTATGACCACATAAAGGTCAAATCGCGCCATGGATGAATCCAGCTTTGTTGCTTAGTTTCTATTTTCTTTTCCCAAATGGTACATTTTTGCATTAAATAGATCTGTTTAAACCTCTGGTACCAGATGTTTTCAAACCATAGAAATATATTGCAACACAGGAAGCCTTTTGGACCATTTTTTCATTAGTTTTTGCCCCTCAAGAGGCCTAACAATGTAATTGAATTCCCTGTTCTTTCTTAGTTCACTCTAATATCCTATTTATGTTGAATGTATTCAAATTTTGTTTCATCCTATGCGAACTGATTGATAGAATTTATTGATAGGCCGGGTGGGATGGGGGACTTATGCTGTATTATGACTCCTCATTTAGGCTCATTGCCCCATTATTGGAGTATAACATCTGGATCCAATTCCGAACAAACATGCTCCGCTGAATTATTGCTTTCATTTTTCATTGCAAAAGTTCAGGAATTTGTTTTCCTGATATTTAAGTCTAAAGATTAATTTGACTTGCTGCATTGCTATAATTTCAGTCAGCGCACTGAGGTGAAAGCATGTTTCTACGGCGGTTTTGCTGACATTGAGTGCAGTTCTGCCTGCTTTCTGCTGCTGCTGGTGGTAGAAATGATCACTACTATTTTGATCCTATTGTTCCATGTTTCTTTTGCTTCATTTATTTGGCTGCCTCCCGAATCTCCTGCTGAACCATTTGTGACCTTCCCGTTTTCCCAAGGTCTCTAGTACTTCTCATTCAGATGAACGTTTCATACATCTGATTTTGTCTTATTGTCTGTGAATCTCTCTCTGAACTTACCTTTGCAACCCAATTTCTAGGACCAAATCAGCTGCTTCACTTGGGTGGTTGGGATGCAGTGCAATACTTTCAATGTAACAGAGCATGCAATACTGTTGGTTGAATTCAATTGGCCTCAAAAAAGGTGTGAGATTAAAAGGAACATTCTTTCTCCCTGCATAGTAAGTGGATATGTGGCGCTGACTCACAGTTAATGCTTTTTAAATTAACGACTTTTAAAAAGAGCTGGATATATAAATGATTAGCAACAAGATTGACGTTAAGTACAGAGAGATGATTAGATGTTGTGTTGAAAGATAGTTCATGAGTTGGCAGGTCAATGGAAATGCCATATCGAGGAAGGTAGTTGTTCTTGAATGGGAAATGGAGGACATAAGGATGTCATTTTGTGTGAAGAAAATGTTTTTTTGGTGAGATCCATTTGAAGAGTAGATTCTCTATGCTGTTTGATAGTACTGTTGTATAGAAATTTACAGCACAGAAGGGGGCCATTTGGCCTATTGTGCTTCCTTTTCTAAATGAAGAAAGGAGAGCTCGAGGTTTAGGTGGACCATTGCACCTTGGTGTCAATTAAGGTTTTATGGATTCCTAGTGTGTTGAGTTCATTTTCGACACATTTAATCTCTCAGGGAATCTGCAATTCATCAAGTTGTTTTTATGAGCCCTATTCTACAGCATGACAAATTTCTCAGTTGCTAACTTATTCTTTCCTCCGGGTAGATGAGTTAGCGTTTGCCATCACACATCATTTGTCTACTATAGATTCTGCATTTTCTATCCTCTAGGCAAAACTGGCTGATCAGTTCTCTTTGAGTTATGTCTTCATTTGTCTAGCATACAGTTCATGTTTCCTCAACCATGTTTCTAATTTTTTTAGAATAACTTTCCCAATTGTGTTCAGCAATTTGACGTGATACATTTCTGTCCTTAGTTGATTGAAAGTCTCTGACAGCTCACAGGCTATCTGACTGTCAGACAATATGCTGTGGTCTTCAGATCATGGTCAGGTCAATGAAAAAGCAATGCCGATGGTTTCCTAACATTCCTGGTGATGTGAAGTATAAACAAAATAATATTAGAGAGGACAGGGAGATGGCAAATTAGGATTGGGATGGATAGTATATCTGAGGAGCAAACATTGACATGAAAAAATAATCTGAAAGACCTCCTATATCATGACTATGTGGTTCATTTCTAAAACTGAGATAAAATGCTGAATTCCTGTCTTATGAACCTTTACAAAATGTTAAGTCCATTTATTGATTTTAGTGTAAAAATTTTGCAAGTGAAAAATCAATTCTTCAGCAAGTTACTTTGTTCCATGAATTTATGCTGGTGCGTGTATTATTTTCTGGTAAATTATTTAGAAGAATGTCAGAAATTTTATATTAGTGTAATCGAATGCTGTGTTCAATATCTGAAACGGGTCAGGCTATTGGGGCAGCCTTGCAATGCACTTACAGTATTTATTTCTGCTGTCTTATGTATGGAATCTAATGATGACAATAGCATTGAGGATTTCAGATGGTGTCAATTGTGAAGGTAAGGCTAAAGTGCGACTGCAAAAACAATCACTATATTCAACAGTAATCACTGGTTAAGTGTTTTGAGAAATTTGGACTTGATATCAAACATAATAATTTTTCTTTCTTCTAAACAATTGAGAGAAGGCGAGAGATGAGGATAAAACCTTGAATTCACTCCTTGGTATCAGCTGTTTTTGTTAAAAAGGCAATCTTGCTACCTTTATGGGTTTTCCTGCCAATCCAGGGGTGAAGAAGTATGCATTCACCCCAAGTTGCCAATCATTGCTAATTGCAAATTGTTGCTATAAATGCATTTAATAATATGTACAGACATGTCTATGTAACAAACACTTGTTTGTGTCACTGATGCCAGAAGGGTTAATCGTCCTCTGGGACTCAGTGACCCTTGCAAACCAGTGGCTGTCCTCAGCAGTCATTGTTTACACAAATATATGCAAATGATCAACTGAACAAACCAAAAGGCTGCTTAATAGATCATAATTCTTCTATTGTTTTCAAAAAGTCCCCCTTTAAAGATGGAAACGTAGGTTTCTATTTATCATTGCTTGGAGAGCTCCAGCTTCTCAGTGCTGGGTACTTTGTCTGTGACGCCCACAAGAGGGTATTAACCTCCTTTGTGATGTAATTACTACTGTATTATAGAGGAATCATTTGCTGTAGACTGCAGGGGCGTTCTATAAATAGTACATTTAAACGATGCAGCTCTTGTAAATGGCAGGCAACCGTTGATTGTGCTGAAGCTTCCATTAACGTTCGCTTCAGGGAACTGAGCTCTTGATTTTAAGCTTAGGAATACCTTAACACTAAACCACTGAGAAGCTTGCAACGACCTAGTTCATGAATAACAAATACTGGCAAATCCAATTAAAATAGTATAAACTGATGAATTTGTTGTTGTTGCATTTTTGTTTAAAAAAAACATAATCATTGAAATAAAAGGTGCTTTAGCTGTTTAGAGCAGGTGAGGCGGCATCTGAATGAGTTTTGATCATAATCCTTTAGTGAAACTGAAAAGTGTACTTTTAAAAAAAATACACGAGGTTATCCTACTGTAGTAGTTACCTGAGTCCAATGTCTCAGAGGCCATATCATAAATAATAACAATCATCCTTGCATTTGATATAGTGCTTGTCACGTCTTCTAGACGTCTCAAAGCTCTTCACAGAATTACTGTATATTTTTGGGCGAAATGCAGCAGCCATTTGCACACAGCAGTGTCCTACAAACAGTCTTTAACAGGGGTGGAGGGAAAACTAAAAATTACACAGTAGGAAGACTGTCAGTCAATTGGATGGATGAAAAGTATATTTGGAACAAAGAAAGGTGTACATGATAAATCATAGGTAGCATAAGTCATAAATAGAGCAGGCAATAATGGCCAGATTCCAATTCAACAGGTTACCATTGATGTCACTTCAACGGGTTGTTGAAGTATGTGTTGGGAAGCTGCTATATCTGTTTCAATCTGGTTCAGTTGATAGCACACCTGTCTGTGACTTAGAAGGTTATGGGTTCAGGCGCTGTGTTACGACTTTGAACTCGCATAGTGAATTACTAGGCTGACACTCCAGGGCGATGCTGGGGGTGCACTGCATTGTTGGAGGTGTCATCAATTGGAGCTTCTGTTTTTAAAAAAGCTACATTATTCTGAGGCTGAGAATATTACAACTGAAAGTTATTGTCTTGAAAGCTTAAGTCGAGTGGCCTCAAAATGTTGCACTCTCTAAACTATGCTGCATTTCAGTATGGGAGTACAGTACTGTATTATCATTGTAGAGGGGATCTCAAAGCTATTAAATCTGGGCACTATGCAAAGGTTTGATACAGTAAAATGTACTGTGGAATATGTTAATCAAAACTTGAACTTGCTTCTTCAATGACATTTTATTTAGTTATTAAAGCAAATAGAACACCATATTTATCTAGGCAAAAAATACAATTATGATCTGCCTAGTTATTTTTTGAGAGTATTGGGATTGTTGCAGTGCAACTGGTGATTTAACTACATAAGGTACATAAGTTACACATAACTAGATTGTGAGTGTTTTTTTATTCTTTGTTTCATACCTAAGGAACAGACGATCCAAATTTACTGGTTGCGAGCTTGTATTTATTCATAGCATAGAAGCATTTATGGTGGTCAAAATGCAGAGGAAGTTAACACTGCAAGCCTATTATAATGCTTGCCCAGTTTAATGTGTTTGCTTATACAGCTGGTGTCCTATGCACCTGTGCTAACCTAAAGCATGGCATACTCAGCATCTGTTACTGCCTGCTGGGCTCCCATGCTAAACAATGACTAGCTTCCAGACTGTAAGGGCACTTTTCATGTCACTCACTGTGCACTCTACAGGAAGTGCCACTGGAAGTGACATCAGTGTGATTTGATGACTCAGAAATTGGCCAATTTAGCCCACATCATTGATAATTTATAATCAGAGATATTGGACTCACATGACCATGTTACATTAGGGTCACCTTATATCCCTGTATTTTCTTTTTTTTATGCACCTTTTATTGTAAGTATGGTGCTCATTTCTATTGAAATGGATCGGTCTTGAGTGCAGTCCAGTGATAGAGACCCACATGTGCATTCTTATAGAATAATCCTGCACTTCAGTTCAGTTTATGACACTGGCTCCAATGTGTTGTACTTCTGTGCACTGATGACTTTTAAGGAGTATTGATACTCTCTTGTCTGCATTTTTGAAACTCCATCTCAGAATGTTTCTGTCTCCTGCCCTCCTTTACCACTTAATGACCTTTCTTTTCAATCATGCTTTTGGTTGCTTTTCCCCCACCCTCTCCTTCATCAGCTTCTCCCACTCCCTGCTTGGGTAACCTACAGTGTCTTGAAACATTTTGAGAATTACTCAGCTATTCGCACTCAATAGTATCCCACAACAGTCGTTAAATGAAGTGACCGATGTATTACCTTTTTTCTTGAGAATTATTCTCAGGAGTGTGGAAAAAGGAAACTTGCCCATGGTTTCGCCCTGCTGGGAATTGAACCCAGGTCTCTTGCTTGCGAAGTGAGACAGGACATGAAGTGAGCATCCATGCAAATCGATGAGATCAGAATGTACTTTCAAAGTGTACTTTCTGCAAGTTTCTGATTACTCAAAGAAGTCATTTGCAACTTGGATAACTTATTAAGAAATGTATTTTAAACTGACACAGACTAACAACAAAAACAACTAAATTACACTTGTATAGTGTCTTTCACATCAGGAGGACATCCCAAGGCGCTGAACAGTCATTGTTTCAGACCCATTCTGGGGATGGGTCGGGTGGAGGGAAAGGGGGGGATTTGGGGTGACCAATGGGACTGTCAAAGAGTAAGAAAAGATTTAGCACAGCAAAAGCAAAATATAACAGGTACTATGATTTACAACTTTGGAACTCCATCCCACAATCCTTTCAGTTTGCCTTGCTCTTTCCCTTGCCTTCTTCAAGACTGGTCTCAAGACCCTACTCTTCAACCGTGCCTTTAGTCGCCCTCCTATCTCTCTGCCCGCCCTCATCTCAACCCTGTCTAACCCCCCCCCCCCCCCCCCCCCCCCCCACCTCCCCCCAATGCTCGGGTACTGACCTCTGACTGTTCAGCGCCTTGTGATGACCTCCTGACATGAAAGGCACTCTACAAATGTAGTTTTGTTGTTGTTGTTGTTACACAATAAATACAAAAAAAAAGCATTTCATAGTCTGCTGTATGTAGTTATGATGTAACATGTTCTATCTTGTACAGCAGACTATGAAATGCATTTTTTAATATTTATTTTGAACCTTCAACCACCTGTCTCTCTGAGTGAGATTATAATAATTCTTGCATTTAATGTAGTGCTTCTCATATCTTCTAGATGTCCCAAACCGCTTCACAGAATGTATTGTAAAGTGAATTAACTGTATATATTTGTGGACGAAACAAACCAATTGCGCACAGCGGTGAACCACAAAAAGTCGTGGTTACCACTTTAGGCCAAGCTATAGATCATTTTGGGTTGCAGAATGCTACCTTTAATGCAATTGGCAAGCTTTCATGCCATATGCCTGGGCTTCAGTAGAGCCCTGATCTCAGGGGTGCAAGGAGAGTCTGAAAACTGCTGCATCATCAAGGCCTATTGACCTTGCTATTTTGCCAAATTATTAGTTCATGTTAAGGAGTTCTGGTTGAATTGTAGGCAATAGAGTGAAACAGAATAGTCTTCGGAAAAAACAGCAACAATATAAATTGTTTCCTGCAAGTTCTGACTCACAAGACCTCAGCTCTGACCTGGCATCTCTTCAGAGTCCAGGTCTCACAATCCAAGTGATTTATATGAGATTCACTGTCACAGACACAGTTTGCTTTGAAACAGTACAGCTCAGACTCTTTGCATTTCAAACAGATGAGATCTGTTTGAGATACAGTAACCCAAACTTTTTCAATTAAGTTTATCAATTAAGATTGATGTTGTAATTTCATAGCTCAAGGTTACTTTAAAAATTCAATCCAGCTGTGAAATAATTTGTTTCAAAGCTGATACCGATAGCTTTGTTGCTGAAGTAAAGTGCTTGTATCTTGATGATGAAACTAAAACTGACTTGTTAACTGACTGACTCCATTTCATGGGATCTAGGCCTTTTTAGTACACTCTCATCTAAATTGCTGGTAATGCTGGTTTGACCTGAAAACGGAGTGCAGAGCCTATTCTTAGAGATAATCAAATAGTTTATGGCTGACTGCTACACCTGTTCAAAGGTTAAGAGCAACCTGTTGTAGTTTGATGTCAGCATAATATGACTTGCTGTTGTCGCTTTATTACCCAATAAATTGATGGGGCAATAATGAGTTTGTCAGCAGAAATCTCTTAACTCGAGACAAGGATTGCAATTTGCCTGTGCGTTTTTTTTACCTCTTGACATTCACGTTCAGTATCTAGTAATGTACAAGTTCTGGGATATCGGGAAATACTAGCGTGAGAATGACTTTATCTTCCAGTGTTAATAGTTTGGATTTCAGATAGCTGCATGGTGGATGATAGCCATATAGTGTTATCTTCAGCAATGTAAGACTTGCATACTTCAGTGAAGTAGCAAAGATAGTTCAATTTGCTGTTGTGTTCCTTTTAAAGCATTCATTACGGAAGCTATTTTTAAATTAGTGGACTGCGTTGTGTCTATGAAAACCTGGTGAAAGTTTTTCCTTTAGTTTCCTTGTAAACTTGTGTAATCATCAATAGTCTAAAGCATAGCTCACGGTGAGCAGTGATAGTTCTAATCAACTGTGTAGGATCCCAGATTTATTGTAAAGTATGTGTTTGTAGGTACTGTATTTTGTAATGAAATGTAATTGGTAGGCAAACAAGACAGCCAGTTTGAATGCAGCAATGAACCACAAACAGTAAATGACCAATTTTATTTGGGGATTGTTGATCAGGACTTTAGGAGGAATGCCTTTCTTTTTTCAAATTGCACCATGGGATCTTTAACGTTCCCCTCAATAGCTACAGACGGGACTGCGTTTTTTTTTGTCCCATTTGACTGAATTTCTTTCGTGTAATAAAACTGAACCTGGATTCGTGTGTTTTGTTTTCTGTATTAAGTTTGAAATGGATATATAACAATACAGCTTATTCTGGTTTAAGATGTAACAATCTGTACACATGCAAACCTCAGTTCCGAGAATTTTTGCAGAACTATTTCTCCTTGTCTAGGCTGACATTCCAATACAGTGTTGGGGGAGTGCTGCATTGCTGGAGGAGCTGTCTACGCATGAGATATTTAACTGAGATTATGTGTGCTTGTTCACGTGGACTTTAAAGATCCCCTGGCATTACTTAATAAAATTGATCATTCGCTTCATAGCTGTTTGTGGGACATTGCTATGTACAAATTGGCTGCCAGACAGTCCTCAATGGCAAACTATATGTTTTAGCAGGTTAAATTTAGCAGTTCCCCAACACACATCCTGTTGTCCCCAAGCCTTAGCTCTTGCCAGCCTAACAGAAAAGTCAAAACTTGATTAAACAATTTGCCAAATTCTGCAAACTCAGAAATGTTGTGTTAAATAGAATAAATCTGGACCCAGGTGGAAATTTACCTTAGGCACACTATTTGCAAATTCGGCACAATTTTGAGGACCTGATATTGAGAAAACATGCCTCTGTGAGCAAATGTACTGTATTTTCATTTGTAGTTTGAGGTAAGTAAATCATTACCACTTTAAACTTCAGTTTTGCACAATTTCTTCTGACCCATTCGAACTGGGATGGGAGGGGGAATAATCCAAGAGTCATGTAGCATCCGACTGAACTGTCGATCTACTTATTAATTCTGATTATATGTGGAAAAATACATTTCTATTGGGTACTAATACACAGAATTTTTTTTATAGCAATGTTTAATGATTGCCTCAGAACTGACAAAATTAAAGTGTGATTAATGCATTTTCTGATGAACTGATTTTTATGATCAGTAATAAGATCAGCCAGCTAGAGTTTGGTGTCTGTTCATGGATTGATTGTCGACTTCTAGAATCCAATAAAGTACTGGTGAATCTCATCAGATAAAATGAGGAATTGAATACTACAGTATATTCCTGTAATGTTAAAAAATATATTCAATATGACTAAGAATTTTTCATTATAAAATGTGAGTCTCATATACTAATGTGGAAGAATGACTATTGATTGTGTAGCTCAGTGTCTACATATGCATATTCTAAACTTTTTCTATTGAAATTATTTATAATACAGTACTGTTGTCTAATAACCTTGCATTCTTATCACGTCACTAAAACCTCTAAAAGTGCTGCACAGAATTTACTGTAAAATGTAGTGACCGTGTTTTGTCAGTGAACATAGTAACCAATTTGTTCACAATAATATCCCACAATCAGCCATGAAGTGAGGTAATGAATGATTAATTTTATCTGGGAGTTTGTTGGTCAGGGCACCAGGAGATTTCCCTTTTATTTGCGAGTAATGCCACGGGATCTTTAACACAAATCTCATTGTGGAGGCAGAGGGCATGGCTGATGTATTGAATGAGTACTTCGCCTCTGTCTTCACAAAAGAAAAGGATACAGCCAATGCCATGGTATTAGAGGAGAGGGTAGGAGAAATGGATAGAATAATTATAACCAGAGAGGAAGTTCTAAAAAGGTTGACGTCGCTCAAGGTGGATAAGTCACCTGGTCCGGATGGGATGCACCCTAGGTTACTAAGTGAGGCACGGGAGCAAATAGCAGGGACTCTGGCCACGATCTTTCAATCTTCCTTGGACACAGGGGTCGTGCCAGATGACTGGAGGATAGCTAATGTTACTCCCTTGTATAAAAAGGGGCAGAAGGACAAGCCTGGTAACTACAGACCAGTCAGTCTAACGTCGGTAGTGGGCAAACTTCTAGAGTCCATAATCAGGGACAAGGTAGATCTTCACTTAGAAAGATATAGGCTAATAAAGGACAGTCAACATGGATTTGTTAAAGGCAAATCTTGCCTTACAAATCTGATAGAATTTTTTGATGAGGTAACGGAATGGGTGGATAATGGTAGCGCAGTTGATGTAGTTTACATGGACTTTCAAAAGGCATTTGACAAAGTGCCACATGAGAGACTTATTATGAAATTAAAGGCCCATGGCGTAAAAGGGACAGTGGCAGCGTGGATCCACAACTGGCTGCGAGACAGAAAGCAGAGAGTTGTAGTGAGCGGCTGTTTTTCAGATTGGAGGGAAGTGAGCAGTGGTGTGCCACAGGGATCAGTTTTGGGACCATTGCTCTTTGTAATCTACATCAATGATCTGGACTTGGGTGTACGGAGTACAGTTTCCAAGTTTGCAGATGACACTAAGTTAGGGAGAATAGTAAATAGTGAGGAGGATAGTAGCCATCTGCAAGAGGATATAGACAAATTGGTAAAGTGGGCAGACACATGGCAGATGAAGTTTAATGCAGAGAAGTGTGAGGTGATGCATTTTGGGAGAAGAAATGAAGGGAGGCAATATAGGCTAGATAGTAAAATTTTAAATGGTGTGAAGGAACAGAGAGACCTGGGGATTTGTGTTAGTGACTCGTTGAAGGTGGCAGGACAGGTAGACAAGGCTGTTAAGAAGGCATATGGGATACTAGGCTTTATAAATAGGGGTATAGAGTACAAACGTCAGGAAGTGCTGACTAACCTCTATAAGACTTTGGTGAGGCCTCAGCTGGAATACTGTGTTCAATTCTGGTCACCACACTACAGAAAGGATGTGAAGGCATTGGAAAGGGTACAACGAAGATTTACTAGGATGGTGCCAGGATTGAGGGACTTCAGCTATGAGGAGAGGCTAGATAGGCTAGGGTTATTCTCTCTGGAGCAGAGAAGATTGAGGGGAGACCTAATAGAGGTTTATAAAATCATGAGGGGTTTCGACAGGGCAAATAGAGAAAAACTATTTCCACTCGTGGGCGAATCTGTGACTCGTGGTCACAGGTTTAAAATAGTTTCAAGGTGAAGTAGAGGGGAGCTGAGGAGAAATTTTTTCACTCGGCGAGTTGTTCGAATCTGGAATGCATTGCCTGAAAAGGTGGTGGAGGCTGATTCGATAACAACTTTTAAAAGGGAATTAGATCTTTATTTAGGGAGAACAGGTCTATTAGGCTATGGGGAGCGGGCAGGGCAGTGGGATTGAATCGCTCTTTTCAAAGAGCCGGCACAGACTAGATGGGCCGAATGGCCTCCTTTTGTGCCGTAAAATTATATGAATCTATGAATCTGTCTAAAGAGCCAGTCAGAACCTCAATTTAAAGTTTCGTCTGAAGGATGGCATCGCTATCAATGCAGCATTCTCTGAGCCTAGACTATGTTCAAAATCCTGACATGGGCTTGAACTTAAATCTTTTGACTCAGAGATGAGAGTGCTGCCAACTGTGCCAGCCTGAATTTTTATGTTCCCCAGGGCAGCAATGTTTCATGTGCATAGGTCAGTACTGTTTGTTTTCATGACTCCAGAAACTGAACTACGTTGGATTAGAATTATGATGAACACACATCGAATTAATTCTTAAATTGATCTTCACAATACAGTACAACTTCCTCTGTAGATTTTTTGATCCTCCAAGACAGATATCCAGTGTTTCTGAAGTTGAGCATAGCCTCATTAACCAGTTGGGAATTGATTGAATTTTAGGAAATATTAAAAATTGAGGAGTATTATTTTGTTCCAATTTTAATTTCATGTTCCAAATTGTTGAATCATTACTTTGGTTTCCAAATCTGTTGTGCATTATAAATGTTTTAGTTCTTAATGCTCTCACATAGCAAAAGTGCAAAGTACACTGTCAAGCACTTTGGGATATACCCCTGATGTGAAAGGCTCAATGTAAGTTTTATTGTATTGATAAAAGGGAGTTCAGTTTAGATTTGGCACCAATTCTCGGTGTTGCATTTCCCCAACAGCTTCGGATCTGATGTGTACCATTACAAGTTTGTCAATGCCCTGTATAGACCATAGAAATTTACAGCGTGGAAGAAAGCCATGGATTGTCCATGTCCATTGTCCATGGATTGTCTCTGTGCGCCAAACAAATGTTGATCTTTATCTGGTGAAAGATGTGTTGTGTTATAAATAAATAACTGAACAGAATTTACGCTTTAACTTAGTTTTAGGGCGTCTTCTGTGAAGCTTAGAAAAGCATTTTCCTCCCCTTTACTTATTTTAGCTAGTTTTGTTTCGTCTTACTTCAACTTCCTGTGTAGATTAAAAAACTAGCCCTGAGAGAATTGTAAAGCTGTGTCCAGTTGACTGCTGGTATTTACAACTCTGCCACTTTGCTCTTATGTCTCTATCTATATTAAGCTGTCATTACAGTTGATACTATATGCTGTGAAGGATTTTAAGATGTCCCACCAACTGAAAGGATTCTCCCTAAATCAAATGCAAGGATTATCTTTATTATCATTAATGTATTTTTAAAAAATATTTATCTTCAAACCAATGGTCAACTATAACATGATGTAACAGTCAATTGTGCTGCCTCGCCCAAACCCCCCGGCTCAAAGTCAAGCTTCGCCACAGTTAAGCACTCTGAGGCGTCACCCGAGGTTTGGAGATCACTATATAAGAACAAATTAATCATAGAATTATACAACACAGAAAGAGACTATTCAACCCACTGCATCTGTGCCGGCAAAAAAGCTGTCCAAATCAGTTGTTTTTGTTATTGTGCAATCTTTGGTTTACTTATGGGATGCATTGTTTATTTAGTGTCAGTATTGCTTGTGTTGTATCGTTCTCACCTGTGTGTCAGCAGGTTGTGATCCTATGTCAGAACTTGAGCTCATGGTGTTTCTTTATTGACAATTTTATGGATTTTCCAGACCAGCAATCTCTGTACATACGTAGAATGATCTGATTCAGTTACCGAAGCTTAATGCTTGGTTTTAATTCATTTCCATAAGTTAATTAAATAAATATTGCAAATAATATAACTAATGTACTTTAAGTTTTTAATTAATTTCAGAGAAGCATTAAAATATTATGATTTGATTTTCATTCCTATTTCATTTTTAAAGTGTTTTTAAATATTTCTGTTAGAAATGCGTCAGTAATATGGAACGAATGAGAAACACCTGTGAGCATGTAACCTAATTGCTTTTTTTCAACATTATATCTATTATGAATACATTCAGAAAAATGTTCCCTGTTCGCAATGGGAGAAAAAGAAAGTTCCAGTAGACTTAATCATAGAATCATAGAATTATACAGCACGGAAGGAGGCCATTTGGCCCATTGTGTTTTTGCCAGATGTTTGAAAAGAGCTGTTCAATCCCACTCTCCTGCTCTTTCCCCATAGCCTTGCAAACTTATCCTTCCCAAATAATGATCTATTTTTCTCTTAAAAGTTGTTATTGAATCGATAATGTTGTGTTCATCTCAAATCGTCCGTCACATTGTAAAAAGAAACTCAGCTAGTCCCTGTTATCTGTTATCTATTCCAATGTTGAAAATTTGGGCATTGTATATCTACAGGATATGGCACAGAATATGCTCAAAGTAACTTAAACAATTACTTATGTGCTCTGTGATATAATCTGCATACTAGGCTCATGGTCAGCTGTTTGAAACAATTTGAGCCGTCCTCCCAACGAGAAAGGCATTATGAAAATGTGGATGATCAAAATGTGTCGGGTGTGGTTCAAAAGTATTGCTAACATACAGTAACTCAATGGAAGCAGGGATTATTGACAATGCACCATAAACTAGGCAGGTAATAGGTTAATGTTGAAAACTGATTGTCAATACAACGGGACCCTGAGTTTCCTTTCTGTCAAGCAGTTGTGAAGACAGGGACTATAATTTGCAAGCAAGTGAAATTGCTAGACCTTCTGTTTATGAAATTAATTCATGAAAGTGAACAGGAATAAAGAAGGCATTTAAAAGCAAGATATGTTGTATGAGATTGGAGATGAGACTTAATGTAGTCTGTTTAGTTTTGGACTTGCCCCTTGTGGATTAGATACTTCAGCTGGTTAGGATCTGTTAACCATTCTAGGACGCTACCCTGTGTTGTTGGGCATTATGGAAATGCAAGTTGTTATTGTTATTATTAAGTAATGCTCAAGGCTATATCGACACACACGCTCCCAAAAATCCAATAACTACAATCATTTACTTTCATTTGCATTGTATATTTCTATGAAGACCTGTGTGCAAAGCTATATTGGGATAGGCTAATTTTAGGATACCTTAAGCAACATTGCCATATTTAGTAAGCTACTAGTTTGGATGTACAGTATTTGGAAAAGATGGATTATCTGTTTTTATAATTATTTATGACTAGAGGCAAGCAGCAGTCTGACATGTAATATGGGGAACACTGGTTTCTGGCATTCATAGTGTACAGATTTTACGCAAAAGTATGCTGAAAAGAAAAGTGAGACTTTTGTTAAATGAACTGCTGCTCAGTGTTTCGTTTTGGATTTCTAATCATGTCATATCTCTCACGGCCAGGAGATGTCACATTCTTCATGTATAATGAACATAAAAGGCATCCTTGCAATGCTTTATTTTGGGCTCCATCTGCTGCTGCTGTTAAGTCAGTTGTGCAGCAGCTTTTCAATGTGCCCTTGAAGCCCCAGTAGAGGAGATAGGTAATGTGATTATTTCAGCAATGAAATACTTGCTGAATTTAATTTTAGAAGAAATAGAGGCCTGTATATTTAGCTTCATAGCCCCGTGCATTCAATCTTACCTGTATGGTGCGTCTAGCTGTGTCGGCTCCAAATTGTGACCTGGATTTTGAACCCAGAGATGCCACTGATTCGACCTGATTGTTTTTGTTGCTTTTGGTGTGTCTAATCTGCTTTTCTGCAGAGGTGGGAATGTGAAATCGACCAACTTGCCCTGTTAGCTAAACCTATCTGCTGGCCTTTCACAGTCGCTGTGGCAATGGAATAACAACCATGGTCTACCTAAATGCAATAGAATCAGTGGTATGAATATTATGCATTGATTTGTAAACAAAAGATAAAACCTGAAGCAATCCACTAAAGCCATTGCTTAAAACGTCCTCCAAACTAACAATAAAGATCAGATCTATACCTTAATAATTAAAAACAGTGGTATTTCAAATGTCTTGCTTTCAGCATCTATCTATTCTATATTGCTTGCTAGTTTATTTTATAAAAAAATGAAATTACTTAGTGTTTAATTAAACTTTCTTAATCCCCCTTTTCCCTCAACCCCTCCCTGGCCCGACCCCAGCTCGGGTCTGAAACAATGACTGTCCAGCGCCTTGGGAAATCATCCTGACGTGAAAGGTGCTATACAAGTGTAATGTTGCTGTTGTTATTGCATTTATTTGAAAAGCAAAATGCTTAGGACTTAGTACACTAACTTCGCCAAGGAATGTTCAATTAAAATATTGAAAATGTAGATATGTAGAGGATAGCAATAACATTATAGACTATCAGTCGATTCAACCCATGCATCCAATTTCCATTCATTGTGTCTGCAAATGTAATAACCACAGATCATATTAGTTGAAAGTACAGTCATTGATTTTATTGCTTGAAACCTTTTATTGTTTCCAGTTCCATTATTTGTGCTGGTAGTTCCACACGGCCTGTAACTGAATTACGTTTTGTTATTTAATATTCTCTTTCATTGTACTTCTTTTGAAGATATAATACAAAGCCGTGTTGATTTCAAACTTAAACTGTGTATTGGATTTGTAATGTGGCAAGGTCTCTGGTTCGATGCTGTTCATCTTTGTGGTATAAAAACTGACCAACAATCTTAAAATCCTAGTATTTCATGCCGGGACAGGTCCCTTAGTGCTTCACGGGATTTACTGTGAAATGCAGTGGCTGTGTATTTTGTAGGCAAATGGATTATATGGGAAAGGGAGAAATTATGAGTTCATAAATAAATAGTCTTGGTGTTACAATTCTCTGTGGAGTTTAAGTAAATTTAACTTAAAAGATTTGCATGTATGTTAATGTGTAAGCAGTGCACAAATGAATTTCATAGTTAAGAGTTTTAGCTCCACTCCAGAAATTTCCATGCATATGTAGTAGGGTCCGGCGATATATCGATATATTGCTAAAACCCGATATAATTTTCATATCGATACACCGATATAGGCATTTCAACAATATCGATATATCGAGGTAAAAAATCGGAATGCGCGCACAATGAACTACAAGTCTCAGAATGCTCATCTCTATACACAATGCACAGACCGAGGTGCAAAGCCGCCATATTGTATTCATAGTCCTCGAATACAATATACAGGTATGCAAGGGGTGGGGGGGGGGAGAGAAGGCTGGGTGGGGGGGAGGGGGAGAGAGACGGCTGGGGGGGGTGAGGGGGAGAGAGACGGCTGGGGGTGGGGGGAGAGAGACGGCTGGGGGGGTGTGGGAGAGAGACGACTGGGGGGGTGTGGGGAGGAGAGAGAGACGGCGGGGGGGTGGGGGAGAGAGAGACGGCGGGGTGGGGGTGAGACGGCGGGGTGGGGGTGAGACGGCGGGGGGGGAAGGGGGAGGGGGAGAGAGATGGCGGGGGGGTGGGAGAGAGACGGCTGGGGGGTGGGAGAGAGACGGCTGGGGGGGGTGGGGTGGGGTGGGGAGAGGGACGGCGGGGGTGGAGTTGGGGGAGAGATGGGGTGGATGTGATAATATACAGATAGATAGAGATGGGGGGTATGTGAGAGAGACACAGACAGAAAAACACAGAGATGGAGAGAGTGAGAGACAAAGAGAGAGAAAGATATTTACCTTGTGAGGAGATAGGCCCTGAATGCGCGCGCACCCGGAATGTGCGTGCACTCGGAACGCGCGCGCACTCCGAATGCGCACGCCACACGAGCATGCGCAGTACGAAAAACCCGAAAATGTCGATGTTTCCATATATCTCGATATGAGCCCATCGATATATCTAAATCGGAAAATTTCCATATCGACGGATCCTAATATGTAAATAGTTTGGTTTGGAGACCCTTAAGGTATGGTACTATGGGATTTAAACTATGTGGTCTTCAGTCTTCTTTTCCAACAATACATTTGCATTCCTACTTTCTTCAAATGAACTCAAGATTGGCCTGTGGATGGGGCTGTTGTTCCATTCCTTCTCAAGGCTCGATCATCCCAAACTCTGCAGCTTGTGTCCTCTCCTGCATCTGGCTGCACAACCCCATCACTCCCAACCTTGCCCCAAGACAGAAGGCATACTCTTTAGCTCTCATCATCGTTTTCAGTCAAACGGCTCTCACCTACTCCACCTACCCGACCTGCCCCCAAAACTCTCCGAACTGGTACACAACCTTGGCATCAGGTTCAACCCCCAATTGTCCTTCCTCCCCACATCTGATCCCTCACCAGCACTGCTTTTTTCCACCTGCGACGTATTGCCCGTCTCCGGCAATACCTTGCCACAAAAGCTGCTGAAACTCTGCTTCATGCCTTTGTCACCTCTTGGCTGGACTATGCAAATGCACTCCTCGCTGGTCTCCCCACCAACAACAACTGGCTCCCTGTTCCGGAGAGAATCGATTTCAAGATCCTCACTCTTGTTTTAAAGTCTTTCCACTCCTCTGCACCCCCCTACCTCTCTGACCTCCTCTCTCCCCAACACAGCACTCATTGCCTTTACTCCTCCGGTTCTGGTCTCCTCCGTGTCCCCGAATCCTCCGCTCACAGATCGGTGGGCATGCCTTCAGCCATTATGCCCCAAAACTCTGGAACTCCCTTCCTCACTCCCTTCGCCTCGCCCCGTCTTCCAAGTTTCAGGTCTCAGCTGAAGACCTTTCTTTTCGACCGCGCCTTTGGTCACCTTTTCCCCCTCCCCCTGGCTCGGGGCTGGGATCCGTTATTGTGAAGCGCTCTGAGACGCCGTCCGGCATGGAGAGCGTTATATAAATCAAAGTTGTTGTTGTTCCATTGGCTTACCATTCCTCAGAGAATAGAATTCAAGATCCTTGTCTTCACTTTCATGGCCCTCCACACACTTGCCACCTCCTACCTCTCTGACCTGCTGACCCCCTATCAACCTGTCCTCTCCCTCCATTCAGCAGGCTCTGGCCTGCTCCCGCCTGACACGCCCTACCATCAGTGACTATGCTTCGCAACTCCATCCCACAATCCCTTTGCTTTGCTCCCTACCATACCGCCTTCAAGACTGGTCTCAAGACCCTCCTCTTTGACCTTGCCTTCAGCTACCATCCTACCTGACTGCCCTCCCTCATCCCAACCATGCACCCACCCCCCAATGCTCAGGTCTTGACTGTTCAGCGCCATGGAAGGTCTGGCCCGATGTGAAAGGCACTCTACAAATGTAATTTTGTTATTGTTGTTATTCCATTCCCTCTGCCTCCTCGTCCTCCTCGGCCTATCCGCCACCTTCAATACCGTCTACCACTCAATACTCCTCCACCGCCTCTCCTCCGTCCTCAACCTTCAAGGCTCTGTCCTTGACTGGTTCCGGTCATACCTCTCCCACCGCCTTCACTTCGTCTCCTCCAACTGTTTTTGCTCCAGCACTCTCAGTCACATGCAGTGTTTCCCCAGGGCTCTGTCCTTGCCCACCTGCTCTTCACCCTATGCATGCTCCCCCTGGGAAACAACATCCGCAAACATAGGTTAAACTTCCACATATATGCGGATGACACCCAACTCTACCTTTTCACGTCCACCCTCGACTCCAGGACTACTGGCATTCTGAACTGCGTGTGCGGCATTGAGTCCCTCAGCGCTCTGAGATGCCGTCCGGCATGTAGGGCGCTATATAAATCAAAGTTGTTGTTGTTGGACAAGAGGCAATTTACTCCAGCTCAATGTCAACAAGACGGAGGCCCTCCTGATTGGTTCGCATCAGCGCCTCCGCACCTCAGGTGCTGACAACATCAGCATCCAAGGTTGCTCTCTCCACCTCTCGAAGCCAGTCAGGAATCTGGGTGTCTTGTTCATCCCCAAACTGTTCTTCCTCCCTTATATCTGCTCCATGACCGGTACAGTCTTCCACCACCTCCGCAATATTGCCAGACTCTGCCACTACATCATCCCCCACGCCGCCGAAACTCTCATCCACGCCTTTATCAATTCCAGGCTTGACTATGGGAACCCTCTCCTTGTCGGCCTCCCCAGCTCCTCCCTTCACAGGCTGCAGATCATTCAGAACTCTGCAGCTTGTGTACTTTCCCGCACCAGATTCCACGACAACATCATTCCCACCCTCGCCCGTCTCCACTGGCTCCCCATCCCCCAGAGGATCAAATTTAAGATCCTCGTCCTCACCTTCAAGGCCATTCACGGCCTTGCCCCCGCCTATCTCTCCGACCTGCTGTCTCCCAATCAGCTTGCCCGTCCCCTCCGCTTAGCAGGCTTTGGTCTACTCCGCGCCACTGCCCTAACCGCCCAACCATCGGTGGCCGGATTTTCAGCCTCTCTGCTCCTACACTATGGAACTCCATCCTGCAATCCCTTCGCCTCACTTCCTCTCTTTCCTCCTTCAAGGCCGGTTTCAAGACCTTTCTCTCCAACCGTACCTTCTGCTCCCCTCTTCCATCTCTCCTACTTTCCTTCCCCTTCGACCTACCCCAACCCTTCTTCCCGTGCTTGGGTCGCAACCTGACTGCTCAGGGCTTTGAGATGTCCTCCCGATGTGAAAGGTGCTCTATAAATGTAATTTTGTTGTTGTTCATGGAATGGTAGGGAACGGAAAGATGTCATTTGACCTAAATAGTCCATGACAGTTTTATATTCCACAGGAACCCACACCTCTGCTGTTCCCCTCTTCTATATGTCTCTATTATATTCTCCATCAACTAATTAATTCCTGTCAGGAGTGGGATTCTAATCTACATCTTCAATGGTGACTGTGACCTAAACAGCTTGACACTGATTTGGTTAGAAATAATTTTGGAGCATGGGAGAGAAAATCAGATGACTGAATCTCTCAAGAGAATTTCCAAAGAGTACAAAAGTGTGGTATTTGGCTGTCATTGTTAATGGATATTGAATCTACCTGAAGGATGATCAATCTTTTGTAACTTGCATGTATAACAGGGAGGAATAAACCCATTTGCTGTTTTCTGTAGATATAGATGCTCTACTTATGTGTAAAGGAGCGTGTACTTTTTTTATTTGTTAAAAATATGTGCGACAACCAATGTTGCTGGTTTCCAATCAGAGTTATTTGAAGTTAACTGTGAACTGGGCACTAGCAACTGGTTAATGAATCTGACCCAGTATATAGCTGGATGCTGCACACGAGAGAGAGAGAGAGAGAGAGAGAGAGAGAGAAGCTCTGTCGAAGATGGCTGTAAAAAGTCATATTTTTCTTATCGAAATAATAATATCAACCTTTCTTTTTCTTGTTAAAACCATTGGTAAACCATTGTTTTCTGGGTGCAACCCCTGCCCTCCTACAACATTTTAGGAAATTCTTAGCAGTTTATTCAGCATTGTAGGAGCTCAATTAGTTTAGTGAGTATTGCTTTTTTTTCTTGTTTGCATGTGTTTTAATAGGTTCTTCCTGAGTTACCTTAGGGGTAGAATTAGACCATGATCCCTTGGGAACATGCAAAGTTGGAACTGGAGATGGCAGACAATTGCTCAGTAATGATAATAAGCCTAGAGTTAGTGCCAGACATAGCAACACTGTAAAGTATAGACATGTAAAAGATCATTTGATCTGATACCAAACCCAAATGTACAGCACTTTCAAACACTCAAAGTAGCTAGCTGTTGCCATTACCTTAATAGATGGCAGCCTGTTCCACATGTTCACTGCTGTGTGTGAAGTGATGAAATCATGACTGATCCTGTGTCCTTGATCCCTAGTTGTACAATCTGATACCATGTTCAACATCTTATGATTGTCTATATCCATTGAGATCTTATAATATTTCAAAATCTTCCCTGAACCATCTCATTCCCAGTATATGCACTTCCATCTTCCATTTTCCTCTCCCACTTAACTCAGTTCTTGGTTTTGCATGATATATTGGGCATAAAAATTATATCTTAAAACAAAAAAAATTGCTGCCATTGGAGATGTGGTGCTATTGTGTGAGTTATATTCTTGTTACTGGAAAAGTAATCTTTATAGCTGTTGGGAAATATAGTAACCAGAATTTATTTCTGAGTTGTCTTTCAAATGGGCATAGTGATGAAGTGCTAACTTCAGGATAAACAGAGTGTTGCATATCAACCTGTTTTCCAGTTTAATCCCTCTCAAAAAAAATGTATTGCTAAGATTCTTTTTGAAAATCAGACATTAATTGTTCTCCTGTCTTTTGTTGTCTATCGTGGTCCATTTAGTTTGTCAAATGGCTTGCTTTTTTAATGGATATTTCGAAAGAGTGCAGATGAGCTCATCCAGCAGCTCACTAAAAGGGTCATTTTATATCCTAATGTTCCCTCAGTGCCAGATTGTACACAGGTCTAACATGAAGGCAGCATCAATAGTAGTAAATGAAAGAAATTAGAGAGACTATCTTATCTACTGATGGCAGGTATTTTAACTGCTTCGAGATACTACCCCTCAAGAATGGCCCTACTAAATAATTGTTGTTATTGTATTTAATGTGGTATATTTTAATGTGGTATATATGTGAAATTTGAAGATGTATTCCTTGGAAGTACAGTATTCTCTTTCTCCCCTTCTGCGCCCCGCCCCCACCCTTCACCCCCCACTCCCCCATACCTAATATTAGGGTCCGGTGATATATCGATATATCGCTAAAACCCGATATAATTTTCATATCGATATGCCGATATAGACATTTCAAAAAAATCAATATATCGAAAAATCGATATATCGAGGTAAAAAATCGGGATGCGAGCACACTGAACTACAAGACCCAGAATGCTCATCTCTATACACAATGCAAAGACCGAGGTGCAAAGCCGCCATATTGTATTCACAGTCCTCGAATACAATATACAGGTATGCAAGGGGTGGGGGGGGGGGAGAGAAGGCTGGGTGGGGGGGAGGGGGAGAGAGACGGCTGGGGGGGGTGAGGGGGAGAGAGACGGCTGGGGGTGGGGGGAGAGAGACGGCTGGGGGGGTGGGGGAGAGAGACGACTGGGGGGGGGGGTGGGGGGGAGAGAGAGACGGCAGGGGGGTGGGGTAGAGCGACAGCTGGGGGGAGGGTTAGAGAGATGACTGGGGGAGGGGTAGAGAGACGACTGGGGGAGGGGGAGAGAGATGGCTGGGGGGAGGGGGAGAGAGACGGCTGGGGTGGGGAGAGAGACAGCTGGGGGGGGGAGAGAGACAGCTGGGGGGGGGAGAGATGGCTGGGGGGTGGGAGAGAGACGGCTGGGGGGAGGGGGAGAGAGACGGCTGGGGGGGAGAGAGAAACGGCTGAGGGGGGGAGAGAGACAGCTTGGGGGAGGGGGAGAGAGACTGCTGGGGGGAGAGAGATGGCTGGGGGGAGGGGGAGAGAGACAGCTGGGGGGAGAGAGACGGCTGGGGGATGCGAGAGAGGGACGGTGGAGGGGTGTGGGGGAGAGACGGGGTGGATGTGATAATATACAGATAGATAGAAATGGGGGGGATGTGAGAGAGGAGAGAAGGAGAGAGGGAGAGAGACACACAGACAGAAAAACACAGAGATGGAGAGAGTGAGAGACACAGAGAGAGAAAGATATTTACCTCCTGAGAAGATAGGACCCGAATGCGCACGCACCCGGAATGCGCGCGCACCCGGAATGCGCGCGCACCCGGAATGCGCGCGCAGTACGAAAAAACCGAAAATATCAATATTTCGGTATATCTCGATATGAGCCCATCGATATATTTAATCGGAAAATTTCCATATCGACGGACCCTACCTAATATGCAGTAATGACAATGCACTATTTCACAAGTAGCACGTTGACTTGAGCAGAATTAAATGCCAATACTTAAGTTACTTTGCAGATGTCAAGAAACATGTCCTGTTTCTGTTCAATAACTGGCAAGTCTGCTGTTCCTGCAATGAGTCAGGTACATTTTATCTTATGCTATATATTTATTAAATGGCATCTCACTAAATGAGCACAGCTTGTGTATTTTTAAACCACGCTTGCTCCAAGTTTCAACTTCTGTAAACCTTGTGTTTTGTGCTGGAACATTGACCTAATTGCCAGAGGTTCTCAAGTTTTATCTCAAATGCTAACTGACATTTTAAGTTATCTGTAATTCCTATTTTGGGGTTTGAATAGGTGAACCACTGTTCAATAGTACTTCAGGCATTCTTCAGAGTGATGCCACTGTTCTGGAGCAATCCACTTTTCTCCTGCTTTGAGAAAGAAATGTGACTGCAGAAATTAGGTCAATAAGAAATCTAAATACTGGGAGAGTGGAAGAAAGAAATGTCTTCAGGATACAGTTCATCTTGAATTTTATTTAATACTGAAGAATAACTCATTTAAAACATCCAGTTAAATTTACTGCTTGTTGCAAGATATTATCTGTGTGAAGGATGCTATATATTTATATATAGCAAGTTGTTGGCATGGATAATAGCACACAAGTGTTGTCTGTAAGCCGGGCTCAGTTACAGCACTCTCAACTCCAGAACAGAAAGTTATGGATGCAAGAGCCACATTCAGTCTTAAGCTCATCGTTTCTGAGTCAATAAATTTTGCTTCATTGTTATTTGTGGGATTTTCCTAGCACACAATGTCCAATGTCCAAAACTTCACTTTTGGACTTCACAAATAGTTGTATGGGATCTCTGATGTCCTATTGAACAGGCAGATGGGACCTCAGTTTAAGCACCTCTGACAATGCAGCACACCTCCAGCTTTGCATTGCAGTGTCAGCCTAAACTAGAGTGTGAGCTCAAGGTCCTGATACGAGGATATAGAACCACAACCTTCTGACTTGGAGGCAAGAGTGTGACACACTGAGCCGGGCACGTTCTTTCTTTAGAATTAGAGTAGTGACCTTCTTTGTGTATTTATTCATCTTTAACGTAACTATAGAGAGGGTCACAGGTGAGCTTAAACCTCTTCCTATTTGCCTGTCACACAACTGCATAACCAATACAGGGTCTTGAAGAGGGATCAGGAGCAAGAAACATGGCTGGTGTTCCCTGCTCTCCGCTGCAAAAGCCAGGGTCAATTTAGCCTCTTCACACAGATGAAACCAGCAAACTCAGCATCAGGGCTGTAGGACTCGAGTCCTGGACTTGGACTCGAGACCGGTCTCGAGTCCTCATTTCAAGGACTCGGACTCAGACTCGACAGCATAGACTCGAGGACTCGGGCTTGAGACCGCCGCGAGTCCGGCACGTAGGAGCCGAGCTGCAGGATTTTCTGCAGTTCGCGCAAATACTACACCGGCTGATTTACCGGAAATCTTGCAGCGAAAGTTGCTTGTGAATGAACTGTGACGCGGTATCCCACGTGGAATACTACTTCCTATCTCTCACATGTCAATTTTCTATCTAATGAATAAAGCCCTTTAAAAAGTGACGCGTTTAAATCCAATGCCCTGGATTGCCACATGTTCCAGTTCCATTGTGCGAGTAGTAACACTGATTTCTACTGAGACTCTGTGAGTATTTTTTTGTACATTGTCTTGTGTACGAACTACAAGGGCTACCGTACTATGCTTATATCGCGTGCTATGCACTGAAACCTCCCTGATTCTTACCTGCCCGGCGCGTACGAGCATCACCATGTCTGTCATGTCCCGAGTGATTCGGTACAGGTACACAGATCATAAGGAATTCACAACAACAGGGGGGAACAAACATCACGCAAAATGTAAGTTTTGCAAATGTGTTGTAACTGAAACGTGTGGCACCACATTGAATTTCACACGCCATCTGCAGCGACGTCATAATGAAAAGTAAGTTTTGTACTCATTTACGATTAGACTTTACAATAAATTAAGTGTATGTGTGGACTTTTGTCGGAACGCGTTACTCATGAATCACGATAAATTTTATCATGTTAATAGTCTTGAAGATTTAATTTAATAAAGACTATTTTCTGAACTATGTTGGGTAGGCCTCAGTCTACAGAAAAATCCATCTGATTGGAGGAGTTGTCGCTCTCCTCCAACACAGGTGGAAATCTCATATATAAAATACCGCAATGTGCTGAAATTGGCCTTATTAAGGGTAGATCTTAGGTCTATGTAGTAGAAATATATACGGGGACAAAAATCTAGCCCCATAGAGATACGCATAAAAAGTAGAGCGCGAGCGCTGTGAAGCAAAAGGAAAGGAGAACGGAATTAGAAAACACACAAATTTAGGGGACTCGTAAGAGGAATTCACTGAATTCTAGTCCACCAGTTTGAATAAAGCGTATACCACAAGCCAGCCAAGTTACTAGTTCCAAGTCAGCTTTAAACTGCAAAGTCTCTAAATTGCAGTCAGACGTTTGAGCTAGCATTTTTTAATTCGGCAAACTTATCAATTTGAAGCACTCCAAAAGACAAATTTAATAAGGCACAGGTTACTGCGGAACTACTGCTTAACTGTATGTTTGGAGAGGATTAACATCAACTTTCTAGACACTTGTTTTTCATGCCCGACCGCGTTACCTTCCTCAAATTAATGAACGCATATCACTGTCTTATAGGGTCCGTCGATATGGAAATTTTCCGATTTAGATATATCGACAGGCTCATATCGAGATATATCGATATTTTCTGATTTTTTGTACTGCGCGCACAGCGCGCAGCGTGTGCATTCAGGGTGTGCACGCATTCGGGGCCTATCTCCTCAGGAGGTAAATATCTTTCTCTCTATGTGTCTCTCACTCTCTCCATCTCTGTGTTTTTCTGTCTGTGTCTCTGTGTCTCTCTCCTCTCTCACATCCCCCCCATCTCTATCTATCTGTATATTATCACATCCACCCTGTCTCTCCCCCCACCACACACCCCCTCCCGCCGCCGTTCCTCTCTCTTCCCCCCCCCCCAGCCGCCGTCCCTCTCTCCCACCCACCCCCCGCCGTCTCTCTCTCCCCCCCACCCACCCCCAGCCATCTCTATAACCCTCCCCCCACCAGCCGTCTCTCTCCCCCTCCCACCCCAGCCGTCTCTCTCCCCCTCCCCCCCCCCCCCCCCCCCCACCACCCCTTGCATATCTGTATATTGTATTCGAGGACTATGAATACAATATGGCGGCTTTGCACCTCGGTCTGTGCATTGTGTATAGAGATGAGCATTCTGGGACTTTTTGATATATCGATATATCGATATTTTTGAAATACCTATATCGGCGTATCGATATGAAAATTATATCGGGTTATAGCGATATATCGATATATCGCTGGACCCTACTGTCTTAGTATTTTGTGAATCTTCATTTCAGTGAATATCAGTGCAATGGCTTTATCAGACAAGTGACTGACGACTTGAGAAGTCAATATTCCTTGTACTTCAGGGACTAAAAATAGAATTTTAATTTGTTCTTGAACCAAACCATTAAGCACTTGAACTTCGGGATAATGAGTCAATTTATTGCATAAAGCCATGAAGTAAGAACCCAACCCTTGTAAACAAAGCGTAGCAAGCAATATACATCAAAAAAAGGTACAAGACTGAAATTCTAGTATGTATAAATTGGTGATGGGCGTGAATTGTTACATGGAGGACTCGGACTGGGACATTGAGGACTTCGACTCGGACTCAGACATTAAAAAGTGGCAGGGACTCGGACATTGAGGACTTCGACTCGGACTCGGACATTAAAAGGTGGCAGGGACTCGGACTCGGACACCAGGGACTCGGATGAGGAGGACTCGACTACAGCCCTGCTCAGCATAGACCAGGATTCGAACTAGCGAGCTCCTGAGCTGTACTCTGCCGCTCTACTATATTCTTGAGCCATTGATGTTTTTATATTATTTTCTCTATTAACAATTTCACTACATGTTCTCACTTTTATCCACATTTAGGAGGAAAAATGCAAATATTACTAAGAAACACATTCTAAGTTTACAATTACACCTACAGCTCTGCAGATCAACTGCTTATTAACCCAAAGTAAGATCAATAATAGAGGAAAATATGCTTTAAAATTCCCCTTCTATTGTCTTGTCTATTCAGTACATTTTATATAATGGCCATATATGTATTGTATAATTTTATCTCCATATTCTAGTTTAGAATATATTTAGAGAATATATTTTCATTTGTGCAAATATATTGATATTGTTTTACAGTAACAGCTTTTAGCATCTACCAATGGCTGTATCCCCTTGGGAATATAGTTTATTAGAGCCAGGTTGGGGTGGGGGGTAGTGATAGGATATAAGAACATCTTTTTTCCACTCATAATGGGCTCACTGTCAGCATAAATATGCAAAGATACCATCATCTTTACCCTCCCAAGTCTCTAAAATGAAATGGGAGTAATTTGCAATAGAATTCACTGCATTATGGATGTTTCAGGGATAACAGCGGTGACAGTTTACCGCATTTTGAATTACAGTACTATCTAGCTGAAGATTTTGGTGCTTTAGACACCATTGATCGGTCCGTCCATTTGGTGCACACTAATTCACTTCAGATGTTGGAAATAAATGTTTGCAGTACAGGGTCATTGGTTGCCCAAGAGTATCTTTGACCCTGCACATTCATATTGACGCAGACACTTTAAAGAGTGTTCTCTGACCAGGAGGGTGCCCTGGGCATATTATGAACAGTTTAGTTTGTTGGTTTCCCAAACTGCAATTAGAAAAAAAGGTCGATCTTTGTATCATAGTACAAAGTAGTCTACTGAACAGCAGGGCTTGAACCAGGGTCAATGGGCTTGTAAAGAGGTGAAGTTCCTAATGCTGATTTTAGTGGTGATTTTGAATTTAATAAGAGTTGGGAGCCATGAAATAAAAACAGAAGAAGCTGGGAGCACTCAGCAGCCAGGCAGCATTTATGGAGAGAGGAAAATGTGTTAATGTTTCAGGTCGATGATCTTTTGTCAGGAGTTCTGATGAAATGCAGCATTTGGTTGGAAGCCATGGTCTTGCTTTGACTTTCATAGTTCATTTATGCTCCACACTGTACAAGATGGTAATATTCTGCATATGTTCAGCGGGCTCTTGTCTGTTCCATGTGCCCCGCCCAACCCGCCCTACCATCAGTGGATGGGGTTTTAGCCTCCACACTCTGGAACTCACAGTCCCTTTGTCTCGCTCCCTTCCTTGCCTCCTTCTAGGCCGGTCTATTGAATCTCCTGTTTGATCATGCCTCCTGCTGCCCCCCTAACTCTCTCCCTTCCCTCCCCTCTACCCTGCCCCTCCCCCTTGTTCAGTTCTGACCTGACTGTTCAGCGCCTTGGGACGTCCTCTCGATGTGAAAGTCACTCTATAAATATAATTTGTTGTTGTTGTAGATATTTCTTTTGATATTCTGCCAGATTATCTGATAGGTATACAATGAATTTAAAGCCTTAACAGCAAGTTAAGTTTTATACAGCACAATATGTTGTAAATGGTGGTTAATTTTTTTTTACCATGTCTCATCATGTCTCATTCAGTTTTACCAAGTATTCCTGACAGCAACAACAATAACAAAATTACATTTGTAGAGTGCCTTTCAGGTCACGAGGACATCCCAAGGTGCTGAGCAGTCAGGGATCAGCACCTGAGCATGGGGTGGGGATCAGGGTTTGGATGAGGGAGAGCAGAGAGGTAGGACGGCAGCTGAAGGCATGGTCGAAGAGGAGGGTCTTGAGACTGGTCTTGAAAGAGGCAAGGGATGGAGCAAGGTGAAGCGATTGTGGGATGGAGTTCCAAAGCATAGAGGCAGAGAGGCTGAAAGCCCGGCCACTGATTGTAGGGCGGGTCAGATGGGAGACATGGAGCAGGCCAGACCCTGCTGAATGGAGGGAGGTGGACAGGTCAGAGAGGTTGGAGGGGGCAAGGCTTTGCTGGGCCTTGAAAATAAGGTCGAGGATCCTGAGTTCGATCGGGGAGCCAGTGGAGCCGGGCAAGGGTGGGGGTGATGGGGTCACAGATCCTGATGCGGAAGAGGATATGAGCTGCAGAGCTTTGGATGATCTGCAGCTTGTGGACGAAAGAGTTGGGGAGGCCATCAAGGAGGGAGTTACCAGGTACTGTAAATAGTACTGTAAAGATATAGTCCTTGCACTTTATGTCAGAAGGACATTTCATATGATTCACTGAAAGTGTAATGAATGTATTCTGCATTGACGTCCAATTAGTGACATCCAATTAGGACCAATAATTAAGTGAATTGACCACACATTTAAACTATATCTTGAGTGCAGTGAATAAGTGAATTGTGTTTGTTTACAAGCAGCTATCTGAGTGAATGAATTACATTCTTTTCAGGCAATTATTGAGGTGTCTCTAACATTGAATAATGCCTGATAATGTAGAATAATACAGGAGATGTCTGAACACCATTTATTACTTGCTGTACATTTATAACAGATGAAGAGATTTGCTTTAAAACCAAACGTTTTCAAAGTTTATAGAAAGTTAGTGATTTGGCAATGTCAGAAAATACAGGCAGTCATTCTCTCCAATAATGTGAATTTGTGTAATGTATCTGCGCTGGTTCTCACAATTATCTGTTGGTGACTTGCTTTCATTTGCTGAACAGTAACTGTTTTAAAGAGGACCTTCTTTTGCCAATCAGTTCTGTGGGCTCCCAACTCTTCAGATTAAAACCGTTGCCAAATGGAGCCGGAGAGCTTGCTTTGTTTCTGTGTGTGGCATTCAAGATGATTCTAATCTGCAATCACTGCACTATAATTACTGTTGATCACAATTACTGTAATTTCCATTGACTGGAGACTGCGCTTCTAAGAACAGAGACAAAGGGAAAAATTTGTGGTGGGGCTTTCAGTGCAGGGAGAACCCAATCAGAGCAAAAAATGGTTTCAGATGGTTGATATAAATAGTATGGAAAAAGAATGTTTGTGCAACCTTGGATTCTTCCATAATGATCTTATCAATAGAGTGATTTTACTTGGTTGTTTGCATTTAGCTCTATTTTGTACCAGCTAGAGCTTGTCCTGTAAGCAATGCCGCAAAAGAACCATGGCATAAAAGTGCATCCTGCCTCACTCCCACCGTCTGCCCTCACAATGATGTTTCAGTCTTGTCACTGTCTACATTCAGTGTAGAATGGAGGCCAGGCATTTCTTCACAGGAAAGAAAGATCGGAGTTTAGCAACCAAAATAATCTTTCATATACTCTTAGCGGAGTACTACAAACAGGCATTCATGGAGACTAAGAAACAGATGTTTGGTTGTCGTTGTGGATGTACAGAATGACCTAGATTCTCAATCTAATCCACACTGTGCAGAATCGAAGATACCATTCTTCCAGTACCAGGGATGAACAAGAGGCAGAGCCCGAATAGCTGAGTGGATAAATGCAACACGTGATGAAGTGCTAAAGTCAACACAGCAATAAATCTAGTTTCTTACCTTGTGCAGATCAATCGATTAATCTAGGATAGCAGTGGGGATACAACATCGCATTTGTATAGCAACAACCACAACAACAATATTACATTTATATAGTGCCTTTCACATCGGGAGGATATCCCAAGCGCTGGACAGTCGGTGTTTCGGACCCGAGCTGGGATCATGATCAGGTGGTGGGGAATGGGTGGGGGAAGGGAGGTGACTGATGGCATGGTCAAAGAGGAGGGCCTTGTGGTGGAACTTGAAGGAGGCAAGGAAGAGGGCAAAACGGTACGATTGTGGGATGGAATTTCAAAGGTTGGGGACAGAGTGGCTGAAGGCTCGCTCGCCAGTGGTGAGGCGGGTGAGTTGGGGGACATGGGAGCTTGCTGAGCGGAGGGAATCGACATATTGGTAGTGGGTTCGGAGGTCGCAGAGGGAGGGTGTGGCTAAGCCATAGAGGGCTTTGAAGGTGAGGACCAACAACAACAACAAAATTACGTTTATATAGTGAGTGATAGGAAGTCAGGCGAGAATGAGGGTGATAGGTTCGCAGAGCCTGGTGTGGGAGAGAACACCGGCTGCAAAATTCTGGATTATCTGCCACCTATGGAGGGAGGAATTTGGGAGGCCGACAAGCTGGGTGTTGGTGTAATCAATTGAGCCTGGATGTAATGAAGGCATGAATGATAGTTCGACCAGCATGAGGGATGAGGTAGTGGTGGAGTCGGGCAATGTTGCGGAGGTGAGGGAAGGTAGAACTGGTTATGGCATGGATGTGGCGCAAAAGACATTTGGGGATTGCACAAGACTGCTAGGTTCCTGACTGGCTTGGTGAGTTGGCATTATTTCGCATCGGAAGGATATCCCAACGCATAGATACATTGAATCCCTGAGCAAAGAAGGAGTTTACTTAGCCTCCCTGGAAAAAGGAGGAAATAAATTGCAGAGTTCCTAAAACAAGTCCCGAATTAGTGTTAGCCTGGGTCACTTGGTGGTACTCTCACCTCTGAATCAGAAGGTTGTGGATTCAAATTGTGACTTAGTGGAGTCCTGTAGCTCAATGAGTAGAGCACTCGCCTTACAAGCGTGAGACCTGTGTTCGAATCCAGGCAGGTCAGGGCGAAACCTTGGGCAAATTTCCTTACTTTCCACAAACCTAATAATAATCCCCCAAAAAACAATAATAAATTTCAATCCACGACTGTTTGTGGAATGCTGCTGTGTGCGATTGGCTGCCACATTTAACCCACAAGTGTACAGTCAATCCACTTTACAGTATATTCTGTGAAGCGTTTTGAGATGTCTAGAAGACGTGAAAAGCACTATCAAATGCAAGGGTTATTATTATTTGAAGGCATGTGGTCTAGGCTGACACTAAAATGCTGGGGAAATGCTGTATTCTTGGAGGTGCTGAGATACCAAACTGAGGTCCCATCTGTGATGAAATTGTTGATTCTGCAACACAATTCGAGAAGGGACTTTCACCCATTATCTTATCCAGCAAGCTGCCTGATATAATTCAATTCATGGCTGTTTGTTTGTCTACAAAATCTGCAGTCACTATAATTTATGGTAGATCCTATGAAGCAGTTTGAAATGCCCTCTTGATGTGAAAGACACTTTATCAAATGCAAGGATTATTATTACTATTTTGTGACATCTGTTGAAAGTGGCTGTAAGTGGGCAGTGAATAAGTATTGCGGATTGGCTGTGATGGGCCACACTTCCTGTGGAACTGGACTCCAGTAAGAGCTCTTAAGGAAGACAGTGCAAGGAGAAAAGTGGGAGAAGGAAATAGGTAATTACTGTATTTGTGAATCTCAGTTTTAAATACTTTAAAGAAATAAAGTATCACTAGCAGTTAAGATGCAAATTGCAGTGTTTTGAGTCATTCAATGCTTTGTTGAAACCTCCAATTTTCCACGTGTAATTATAGTTTGTACATATCTGATGCTGCTTATTGTATCATAACTACTTCAAAACAATGGGTTACAGCATCAGAGTGGACAATTAAAAGTAAAGTTTCTGAAGTAAGCCTTTGTCTATGTCATGGTGGTATGGTGTTATGAGCAGTTAAATGTAAATTTAAACAAATGATTTATGCATTCTCCAGTCAGCTCATCTCGAAGTGCTAAAATACTTTCTCTTATTTAGCAACTGATCACAGAGTGACATTAGCAGATGACTTACAACTGAATGCTGGTCCACCATTACCTTTGCAAAATAATTAAAGACTGAGGAAATAAAGAGACAAAGTAATAAGAAAATTAAGCAGCTGCATTTCTTTTTGATGAGTACCTTTGAGGAAACTTTGCAATAATGCATAGATGCAGTTTGCATTAGTTAATGGTAGCTTTTCACCACATCATATCTTTTTTCTTTAACATTAATAATGCTCACTAGAATAAATAGCCACCGTTAAGTATCATAATAAAATCGAATTTTGCTAAAATGGAAAGTTTGCTGAGTTAAATTTAAAGTCATTATCTTTTTTATTCATGTGATCCTAACACGTTATGTCTTCATTTCACTGCTGGTTGAGCAAAATTGAAAAACCATTTTCAATTTCCAATTCTATTTAACCTGAGTACATATCCTGCATTCTTCATTTCCTTATTGACCAAGGAGGTGGGTGAGAACTGAACAGGGACACTGAAGATTTGGAGGAAATGAAGCAGAGTGCTACTGAAATTAATTTAATTAAATTATTTCAACCATTGATTGCATATGTGGAGTCCCGAAGAGTAGTGGTTAGCATCGTCGCCTCGCAAGCGAGAAGACCAGGGTTTAATTCCTGGGCAGGGTGAAACCTTAGACAAGTTTCCCTACTTGATACCCTCTGGTTTACCTAGCGGTAAGTAGGAATACCATCGTTAGTCGATTGGCAGATCGCTTCCGGGGGTAATACTCCTTTCAAAAAAAAATTGGTCACTCAATCCACAACTATTTGTGACAGTGCTGTGTACAATTGGCTGCCAAGTTTTGTCCACAAAATATACAGTCAATTTATTTTGTAGTATATTCTGTAAAGTGCTTTGAGACGTCTCAATGACTTGATAAGGCACAAGATCAAAAATGTAAGAATTATTATATCAGGAACAGGATATTCAGACAGTTCGTCCATGTGGGTCCTTACACCCCTCATTATCCTGTCTCCCCTTATTACCCCTCCCTTGTATGATACACGTTCTAATTTGGATTAAGTTGTTTATCAACATTCAAATAATTTTACCAAAAGTACATTTTTAAACCCAGACATTCTCCCTGTGGTCTGGGGCAAATGATTTCTCCTGTTTTATTGATATAAATGCTGATTTCATGAAATCCAACCAGTGTTCAGAAATGTAATTGTGCTGGTTAGCATTCAGCAGATATGAGGCTTCCAGACATTTTACTGTTCGTTATTGATCTTACAATTCCAGTTATAAATCCATTTAGACAAGCAAGACACTAGAGTATATTTTCAGTCTCCCTCCTCTATTGGGTTAGCAGATAAGCTTGTAAAATTATCGGCAAAGCAGGCTGTACTTTAACATTGTGTACAGGTGCTTGAGAATCATTGAAGAAGCCATCTTTTGATGAGTTGTAACTCTTTGTTCGGTTCGGGTTGTTATACTTTGTACTGGAATAGTTTGTACAGTAATATTAATAATGATAATAATAATCCTTCCATTTGATATAGTGCTACTGTATTAAACTAAAGTGAAACTCCATCCTTGTTCCTCTTATCCTTCAAAATGTATCTCAAGATCCTTCTCTTTGACCGCACCTTTGGGCACGTTCCTACATCCCAACACACCGCCGCCCCATTCCACTACCCGCCGCCCAAACACCAAATCCTCCAGCAAACTCTCCACATTGGGATGTTCTCTTGACATCAAAGGCCAGGATACATGAATGCAATTTGTTGTAACTGCAGTAATCCTATCTTGCAGGGACATCTGTATGTTTTACACCAGGAGCTCTCCAGATGGGAGGGATTATTGTTCAATTAAACCATCAATCCACTTGCTGACCTATGATCTTTCGCTGACTCTCTCAAAGCAACTTTATCATGGCCATGCCCAAGTGAGATTGACTGTACAGACTTTAATAGATCGAGTGAAGTTTGCAAATGAGAGAACCCTGGTTTGATTCCTGTGTGGGGTGAAACCTCAGGCAAATTTCCTTAGCCCACACACCTGGTAGAAAATAGGAACCCAGTTACTAGTCGATTGGTGTATTGCTTTCTGTAACTAATAATCCTTTAAAAAAAACACAACAAAAACAACAGCATTACATTTATAGAGCACCTTTCATATTGGGAGGACGTCCCAAGCTGCTGAACAGTCAGGGGTTGTAACCCGAGCATGGGGGAGGGGTAGATTAGGGGGAGGGTAGGGAGAGAGCTGAGAGGGTGGCAGAAGGCACGATCGAAAAGGAGGGTCTTGAGACCAGCCTTGAAGGAGGCAAGGGAGGAGGTGAGGTGAGGGGACTATGGAATGGAGTTCCAGAATGTGGGAGCGGAGAGACTGAAAGCCTGGCCACCGATGGTATGCCACCGACGGAAAATAATATGTTCCCCATCTGTTTGAGGGATACTGAAGTGCTCAATTGGCTGCTGCATTTCACCCATTAAATATATAATCAATACACTTTACTGTATATTCTGAGAAATGCTTTGAGATGTCTGAAATCTGTGATCAGGTGCTGGATCAAATGCAAGGATTATTATTATAAACTCCCTCAAAGTGCTTCACAGACAATCACTGTTAAGTGCAGTAATGGGCAGACTAATAATAATAATCCTTGCATTCGATATGGTTTTATCACATTGTTGTGGCATCTCAAAGTGCTTCACAGAATATATTGTGAAGTGGATTGACTGAATTTAAGTAGCTGTTTTATGCACATTTATGTATGTGTGTGTGTATGTATGTATGTGGGTAGGTGTGCATTCATTCATTCATTTGTGTATTTGTTGTTTGTTTGTTTATTCGGCCAGAACACTAGGAGAAACACTGCACTTTTTGTCATGCTGGCACTTTAATACCCATGCGAAAAATGGGATCAAGGTTTAATGTCTCATTCAGTATCCTCCACAGTGCCCGCACTGGGGTACCAGACTTGATAATCAATTCAAGTCTGATGCACTGTGCAAACTGAAATCAAATGAGTAAGCAAACATACAGATTAAAATTTTAGGTGATATGATTATACAATAACATGGTTTAACGAATGTGTGCCAGCTTTACAGCTACTTCAATGGCATTGCATCTAGGGTGGGATTGAAAGGATCTGGGAATCATTTCTTCTTGCACTCATCAACTTAACCCTCTGTTCAAACATGGTTCTTTTTGATTTATGTTTAGGCTTTGATTTTTAAGTGTAAAAGATTCATAGGCATTTGGATTGTTTATCTTGGTTTTACTGGAGAAACTGAGATCAGCAATTTTGATACAGAGAGAAAGAGAAGATTTTGGAGAGAGTTTTAAACCATAACTATAATGAAACAGAATATGAATAATGGAAAGAGTGACTTCTACACTGAGGTTCACTTTCGCTTGTTAATATAGAGCCTAATCTCTTTAATCTACACAGCGTGCAGTCTCCTTACCTGTCTTTATTTAATTTATATTATTTTTATACAAAAAAAATTACAAGGCACAGTTGCATTTAAATGCAACCTCTTTGTGACCTCTCTGTATCTAATAAACACATGGTAATTTCACTAATCTGTAAATTGATCGAGGTCACTAAATTCATTATCTGTTCTTATTATTTGTTTACTGACAATTCAATTGTGGATTAGATGCATTTGAGATTTTATATGTTGTCATCTCCATTGGGCCGATGAAAGCAGAATACCTTGGAAATCGGGGCTGCAATTAAAAAACATCTGAATAATAAAAAGAATAATTTCAGCGTTGGGATTGATATTCTCTTTTTATTATAGAGCCTTACCCCTTGAAACTACAAAGTGTGCAGTCACTTTACCTGTTCTGATTTTAATTTACAATAATACTTTCCATAAAAAAGGTATGAAAAATATATTTAGCTATTATTAAAAACTGTTGCAATAAAATGGTTATTAAAATCTCTTGGCTATCATGACTATAGCAAGTCACTCTTACTCCCTTACCTGGTAACAGTTAGACTTTTGAATCTATGAAGCCATCTTTGATCAGTAAAGACCAGTCCCAAGTGTGGTTGTTTCAAAGAGCCTTCCCAGCGCCTTGGTACATCCCCCCGACGTGAAAGGCGCTCTGTAAGTGTAATTTTGTTGTTACTGATGGATTAGTATATTGAGGTGATTTGCTATTTGGTTACAAGCTTTAAGGTTGAACCTGACAGTTTGGTAAAAAAGGTTTAGTATAATGTATATTTTCTATTAACCAGCTGTAGATCATTGTTGCAGAAGCCTGGAAGTGGGTCACTGCTCAATACAGGTGTGTGGATTACAAATCTTCTAATATTCTACACAATTCAAAGGTTAATGTTTTAACACATTGGCTATCTTCTGAGTGGCAGGTGCATGCATGATAAATGGGTGGAAATCAAACATAAACGCACAAATTATGGGATCCAGAAGGGAAAATCGGCCAAGTTTCCCACTCTTTACGGTTCACCAATTTGTCTTGATTATCTGGAATAAGCCTATTCAACCCCATGTCTGTGATGGCCGTGTGAAAGAACTATCCATTTTCAATAAAACTCCATTATAAAGTGCCCCCTTTATAACACTGGATTTCTATATTACTTAGAATCCCTGTGGACCATTCAGCTTCCTGCGTATTTAAAAACAACTGAAATTTGTGTAATCAGTTTGTGGCTGGTGTTGCTTCCTGTGTGTGGTGCAGAGAAAACCCTAGAGAGTAAGATTAAAGACATGCATCTCATTGGTCATATGATTGGTAAGACCACTATGTGGAAACACTAGCCAGAGATTGGGCCCAATATACATCTGGTTTGGATTTTTTGAATGCCCAGCTCTTTCCCCATACCCGTTTGTAGGCTTTTAAAATATTTATCCAATTCCTTTTTAAAGATAACATTGAATCTGTTTTAACCTGTGTGTTTGGCAGGGCATTTTTATGTCCTTATAACTCTTCATGAATAAATATTTCTCCTAACCTCTCCTTGTGTGTTTTCAGAGATGATCTTAAACAAAAAGTGTTAATAGTTTCTCCCTATTTACCAAAAGCCCTAATCCTTTTGAACTATTGTATACTATTAATATTGTTTCATTGACTGGCATACCCATTGTTTATTAATTTTGAGAATGTCTTGTCAGAAAAGGGTAAGCAATTGTACGTTGAGGGACTGTTTCTTGCAGCATTTTGCAAACCTGCCACTGCAGCATAATTATTACTGCCCACACAAACTGTCAGAAGCAACTTTAATCAAAGGTTCTGCCAGTGGGCAAGAGGGCATCAATGAGACAAGCATGACTTAATTGCACTGTGTTTATTGTAATTAATTTACCCTGGGAGCCTATTCGCCATATTTTTAAACCAAGATCTAGTGAAATGAAAATATGTTGTATAGCTGTTAACTGTATGATGCATCTTGGTTTGATAGAAAGCCAAATTACCTTTATTAGTTAATGTGACACTCTTCTTTGTTGTACGCCCCCACATAGCAATTTGGCAAAAACCGATACACTACATTAATCTTTTTTGTTCTCGAATTTTGCTCTGTTCCTTCCTCTTATGAGGACATTTGCCTTGTTTTCCTATTTTCTTGGGTTCAGTTCCCAAGGCACATATTGCCCTTTCAGTATATCATCCAAGTAGTCATTAAAGAATTTTAGAACAAAGCGTCTCAACTTTCAGAAAGATCTCCAATGAAAACAAGCTAATTGTGTTTAAGAGCTTGACAAGATAAAGTAATTCATATTCATGTGGACAGTGTGAAACCTAAGACTTGAGTTAATGTAGGCAGCGCTGATTCTTAGCAAGCAGAGTTTCATTTCCCTGAAAGGAACAACAACTAAAAAAATATAGCATTTGAATAGTGCTTTCACTTCGGGAGGACATCACAAAACACTGCACATTCAGGGTTTTGTGATGTCGGGTTGGGCGGGGGGAAGTGGGGTGATCGATGGCATAGTTGAAGAGGAGGGTCTTGAGGCGAGACTTGAAGGAGGTCAAGTAGGGGGTGAGGTGAAGGGATTGCGGAATAGAATTCCAAAGGTAGGGGCAGAGTGGCTGAAGGCTTGCCCGCCAATCCTAGGGCAGGTGGGGGCAAGTGATGTGGAGCAGGCTGGAGATTAGGACTTCACAGAGGTGGGGAGGCAAGGCCACGGAGGGCTTTGAAGGTGAGGGCCCTGAATCATCTGAGTGATGGGAAGCCAATGGAGTCGGGTGAAAATGGGGAAGATGGGGTCGTGGAGTTTGATGCGGGAGGCAGCACGGGCTGCAGAGTTCTGGATGATCTGCAGCCTATAGAGGGAGAAGTTGGGATGGCCGACAAGCACTTGATGAAGGCATGAATGAGAATTTCAGCAGCCTGAAGGGTCAGGTAGTGACTGAGTTGGGTAATGTTGCGGAGGTGAGGGAAGGCAGAGCGGTCACGGCATAAATGTGGGGGAGAAAAGACAGTTGAGGATAGAACAAGACACCTAGGGTCCTGTCTGGCTTGGTGAGATGGAGTGTGCATCCATGGAGGTTGCCTATGCTGTGCAGGCACTGGCATGAGCCAATCAGGAGAGCCATGGTCTTTTAACATTCAACTGTAGAAAGTTAACTCTCATCCAGGACTTGATGTCCAACAGGCAGTTTGTGAGGACAGTAGTGGTGCTGGAATCTAGGGTGGAGATAGAGAGATAGAGTTTAACCTAGTCAATGATTTTTACTGTGGGACATCGCAAGGCTTTTCTATCATACAATAACAACAAGTTATACAACTTTGAAGTCATTGAACCGATGTTATTGGCACGCCATTTCAACAACAGGGGAACATTGCACACTGCCCTTCCCAGCTCTGCATTTTCAGCAAGGGTCACAATGTAGCATGACCTCTAGCTGATTCCAAGAGCCACCACTTGTCATGACACGTCCATCCAAGATTGTCTCTATTATCCAAACACTCTGCCTCCCAATCAGTTTCAATCCAGTGCCTTGGGACATTCAACCGACTGTTGCATATTGCTTTAACGACATAAACTGCAATTGAATATGGATGGTGTATAAAACGATTTGTGGAGTCTTGTAGCTCAGTGGTTAGAGCACTCGCCTTACAAGTAAGAAACTTGGGTTCAATTCCAGGCAGGACAAAACCTTGGGCAAGTTTCCTTACTCCACATGCCTAATTAACAAGAATCCCTCAAAAATCCAATAATAAATCGGTCACTTCAATCCACAACTGTTTTTGGGACACTGTTGTGTGCAAATGACTGCCGCGTTTCGTCCACAAATATACAATCAATTCACTTTACAGTATAATCTGTTAAGCGCTTTGAGATGTCTAGAAGACGTGAAAAGCGCTGTATCCAATTCAAGGATTATTATAGGAAGAATGACTTGCAAATTTGAAAGAGAGTGCGAAAGAGGTTGATTTGAAAGAGCGTGTAAAGTTTGAATTAAACGACTGAGTGAATCTACAGTGTGGATTAAGCAACATTATACTGACATGGAAGTGCTACATAAATGTAAATTTGTATTGTAGCCAATAATCTCTTATAAAGAACTATGTCAAATATCTTCTGAAAGGGCACATGGATTTCATCTATGGATCCTCTTATCTATCACCTCTGTAATTTTGTCAAAGAGCGCATGGTTTACACACATGACCTACTTTTCACGAAACCATGCTGGCTTTCCTTGATCAGCTTATACTTATCCAATTGCTCAGTTGCTCTGTGCTCAGTGATAAAATCTATTTTTCAATACCAATGTTAAATTCACAGTACAATAGTCATTTGTTTTCTTGCTTGCTCCCTCTTGGATAAAGGTGCAGTGGTTGCTATCTTCAAATGCTCCAGTATAACAGTATTCCCGACTCCAGTGAGATTTGAAAGGTTATAACTAATGCTTCTTCAAAATCCTTGCCAACTCTATTAATATCCTGGAGTGGAAAGTAGTAAGGCCAGAAATGGACCTATTTCAGTCACCCCCAAAAAAAGTTTTTTTGTCTACAGTCATTTCTGTAAGTGTCTCCCCTTCATTAACATCAATTATTTCCTCGCTTTATGCTCGAATTATGTTTCCCCACTGTGATGTCCAAAAGAAAATATTGATAGTATGGTTCTGCCATGTTTATATCCTCCATTATAGCCATTCATTACTTTATTACCATCTGTTTTTAATGGACCTACGTCCTGCTTTGCTTTTTATCTTGATATACAGTACTCACATTTTCATTGTTCAATTTGTACATTTTTTTGTATTTTTGGACTCTTGTTTTATAATTCTCATAATCATCAAGTGTAGCCACTATCCTTTGCCATCAAATAAGCCTTTTTCATTTTTCTCAATGATAATCACAGAAAACACTGCTAAACAATTAGGTTCCAATGTAATATCTGGTCTGAACTGAAACAGTACAGAACTGTATTATAATTCTTGAAGGTATGTGAGGTTTTGTACCAGAACTACCAGAATTGTCTGGTGAGAGATTTGTGAACTGCAGGATACCAAATAAAAAAGATTATTAACGTTTCTGTAATGCCTTTGCAGCATGTCTTGCTGTGTTTTGAAATGCAATGTCTTGTACGTAGATTTGGCACTTAATTTCTGCCCCAAATGACTCAAAAACAGAAATGAAATTATTTGGTGAATTTTAGGTGAGGGAGGAATTGGTCACGACATTGGGAGCATTCAGAATTTCTTTAATACAATGCTTTAAAATTGTAATATTTGATGAATCATTAGAGGTTTGTATCTCTAATAATGCAGTGTTCTGCTGTAGATTGTTCTACTGGATTGCATGACATCATGTCCTGATGTTGAGCTCAAACTCAAAACTGAACCAAAGGAGAGTCATTTCGACTGAGCCAGACTGACACGAAGACAAATAGTCATAATAGGTCCATTCTGTCTAATGTTGGATTTTCCTGCTCCCAATTCCCTCCTGTCATGCAATTGAGTTAGCTCTACAGATCATAATTCTTTTCAATGATTTGATTTTTAGCGGGGGTCTTGAGAGAAAGATTCTAAAACCAATTTGAACAAAAAATCAATTTAGTGACTTTTGTTACAATAATATCCTAATAAATTTTATTTCTGCGAGTAGAACAAATTTGCTTGACTCACTAGTTGATTTCTTCCTTAAAAATGACTAAAGAAGTTGGTAGTTGCCAATTGGACATAAAGACATTCTTAGGCTACTTTAGTCCTTCCATTACAAGTGTACTTGTATGCTGGAGGGTACCTGAATATAATACTTGGGTAAATGGAGAAAAAATAGTAGCCTGAATCCATTTATTATAGAATCTAGTTGTTGCAGCTCACTCTCCTTTCATTCAATTGCTTTTCTTGCTGGTACCATTTACATGACTCACAAAGGCTTTGAGGTCGAAAACTATGTGTGTTAAATGAGACGTTTCTGTTAAAATGACCATACACAGATCTTTATGAAAATACCCCAAGGTTTATCATAAACTATTCCTGAAAACACTGAATCTTCTATGGAAATGTTGGAGTGGGATGTATTTTTATAACCATTTTTTTATTGTCAGTATTTTGAAGTCTGTTTCTCCTTCCCCCCACCCCCTCCTGTACGTTTTTGAGGTCTCATGTGAATTTATTTTGTTCCTGTTCCTCTATTAGTTTTCCTCTTGAGTTAACTTCTCTGAGATGTCTTAAGATTGGTTCAAGGTGACACATATTAATTCCCTTTCTTCTTTCTGGGTGAATCCCTTGCTGCCACTCAGCTAATCTACAAAAATATTGTGAAGAGTAAGACCTCATTGTGTAAAGCAGCCATGGATTCAAATATTTATTCTTACAATTTCCTGTAGTTTTTGTTGTTGGAGCAATGTATTGCACCATACAGTGGCTGGATTATGTTTTATACACCTATATGGCCATTTTTAGTTTTTATAATGAACAGATCATTTTGGCTCCTCACCAAACCCATTTCAACTCTCCTTCCCCTGCAGGAATATCACATCTGTCACAGAGGATCCATTGCATGGGAAACAGGATCAGGCTAAGGTTGAGTAGGGGAATACAATTACTATTCTGGGTGACAGGAGTTTCAAGATAACAACTTGCATTAAAATAGTGCCATCCATGCCAAACAGCATCTCAGAGTGCTTAACAATGTCGGAGCCCGAGGCCAAGCCAAGGGGAAAGTGACCATAGGTGCGGTTGAAGAGGAAGGTCTTAAGGTGTGACCTGAAGATGGGAAAGGAGGGAGAGAGAAAAAGATGTTGAGGGAGATAGTTCCAACATTTTCGGGCATATTGGCTAAAAGCATGACCCTTGATGGTGGATTGGAGGATTCGGGGGACAAGGAGGAGGTTGGACCCAGTAGAGCAGATGCAGTGGGTACTTCTGTGAGGAGAAAGAAAATTAAAGAGCTGCTAACGAATGAAGGGATTTAAACACTAGCTTGAGGATCTTGAAATTGATCCGCTCTGTGATGGGGAGCCAGTGGGGTTTGGCAAGGACTGGGGTAATTAGGGTACAAAGCTTGGTGCAAGTAAGAATGTGAGCAGCAGTTTTGAATGAGTTGAATTTTGTGAATGGTGGAGGAGGGGAGACCGCTTTGAAGCGCTCTGAGACGCCATCCAGTGTGGAGGGCTCTATATAAATCGAAGTTGTTGTTGTTGACCGGCAACGCGGGTGATAGAGTTGTGGACCAGGCAGAGATTTGGTGAGGTGCCAAAACATATTTGTTCGGCTTTGGTTTGGAACTCAAAGGAACCAGTTGGAAGCAATAATTTATTCAAGTTGGCGAGCATGTGTTCCTGGTAACATTGTGAATACATAATAATAATTATAATAATCCTTGCATTTAATGTAGCACTTTTCATGTCTTCTAGATGTCTCAAAGTGCTTCACAGAATATACTGTAAAGTGAATTGACTGTATATATATATGGGCAAAACCCGGCAGTCAATTGCGCACAGCAGTGTCCCACAAACCGTCGTGGATTGAAATGAACAATTTATTATTGTTTTTAGGCATGTGGAATAAAGAAACTTGCCCAAGGTTTCACCCTGCCTGGAATTGAACCCTGGTCTCTTGCTTGTAAGACGAGCGCTCTAACCACTGAGCTGCAGGACTATATAACCCTACATCTAGCTTTAGTTTTATACCTTCTAAGACTTTGACTTCAAGCAGTACTTTAGTAAATCTAGTTTAAGGTATGAGACAATTTTAAGACCTTACCAGTAAATTTCCAGTATTTCACCATTACATACCTTTCTTTTGGGTGGTTGTGGAGGGGGTGGGGAGTGCTGTAGAGAAGCTTATGCATAGCTACTTGTGGCTCAACTTCATATTTACAGATACTTTGGGCTTCACATCAGAACGTAGGGATATAAGCTGTGAATCAAACTGGCTGACATTTATGTTAATGTGTCATTTAAAGATCCTATTTGTGTCTGCTTATATACAATGCATGATTATAGTCTTCAACTTTCTTTGGAGTTCCTGAAGATCTAATTGTCCTTAGAACAGCAATGTGGAGCAGTGGAAGTGATGATTACAGTACAAAAGTATTTTAGATATGTTCTGCTCTATTCTCCACTGTTTTTCCATTTCAGGGTGGGGTGAGGGGGTGGGGTGGGGTAGGGGGAAAGAGAGTAGGAGAGTGGGGAGAGTTAGGAGGGGAGCAGAAAGCACGGTCGAAGAGGAAGGTCTTGAGACCGGCCTTGAAGGAGGAAAGGGAGGAAGCGAGGCGATGGGATTGCGGGATGGAGTTCCAGAGTATGAGGGCAGAGAGGCTGAAAGCCTGGCCACCGATGGTAGGGCAGTTCGGGCGGGGGACATGGAGCAGGCCAGTTCCAATACAACTACAACAATAAAATTATATTTATTCAGCACCTTTCACTTTGGGAAGACTTCCCAAAGCCCTGGACAGACAAGATTCTGGACCCAAGTTGGGAGTATGGTTGAGGAGGGTGAAGTTCGGTGGGGGGAAGGAGGTTGATCGAAAGCACAGTCAAAGAGGATGGCCTTGTAGTAGGTTTTGAAGGAGGTAAGAGATGGGGCAAGGCTGAGGGACTGTGGGATGGAATTCCAAGTATGGGGGCAGAGTGGCCGAAGGCTGGCTCGCCTGTCAATGTGGGGTGGGCGAAACAGGGGACTTGAAGCAGAGGGCCCGGGCAGGCTGGTATGGGGTTAGCAGGTCCCAGAGGTAGGGTGGAGCAAAGCTATGGAAAGCTTTGATGGTGAGGACCAGGATCATGAACTGTATCCTTTGTGTGATAGGAAGCCAGTGGAATCAGGTATGGGTGGGGGTGATATGGTTAAGGAGTCTAGTGCGGGAGTGGACATAGGTTGAAGAGTTCTGGATGGTCTGCAGCCTGTGGAGGGAGGAGTTGAGGAGCCTGACAAGCAAGCCTGGATGATATGATATGAATGCACGTATGAGAGATTTGGAGACTGGTGGTATGAGGCGGTGGCGGAGCTGGGCAATGTTGCCAAGGTGGGGGAAGGCAGAGCAAGTCATAACACTGAAGTGGGGTAGAAAGGATAGTTGAGGGTTGAACAAGATGCCAAGGTTCTGGACTGGCTTAGTGAAATGGACTGTGCATCAATGGATGGTGATGCTGTTAGAATGCTGTTGAGGTGAGGAGGTGCTGACTGGAGCCAAACAGTAGGGTCTCGTTCTTATTGATGTTCAACTGAAGCAAAATAGCCCTCATCCAGGAATTGATGTCCTGGAGTCAAGGATGGAGGCAGATAAATACAGTTGGGTGTCATCCACATACATGTGAAAGTTGACCCCATGGCTGTGGAAGGTTTCGCTAAGGAAGCATGTAGATATTGAAGAGGAGGAGACCAAGGACGAAGCCCTGAGGAACTCCAGATGAGACGCTACAGGAGCGAGAGGAGAAACCATTAGTCAAGATGAAGTGTTGGTGGTATGAATGGTATGAACTGAACAAGTTAAGGACAGAACCATGGAGGTTGAGGTGAGAGGAGCAGTGGTGGATGAGGATGGAATGGCAGCATGAGGTCAAGTTGGATGAGGAGGCAGAGGGAGCCCTGGTCTCAGATGGACAGAATGTCATTTGTCACTTTGTCCAGAGCTGTTTGTGTGCTGTGTGTGGCACGGAAACCTGATTGTAGCAGTTTGTGAAGGGAGTGGTGGGATGACAGAGGAAGGAGTTGGACTGGGAAAAAACTTGTTCCAGGACCTTGGAGAGGAAAGGGAGGTTGTAGATGTGGAGGTAATTTGAGGGCGGGAATTGGTCCAGGGAGGTTTTATTTTTCGAAAATGAAAGTGATGATAGCCATTTTTAAAGGGTTGGAAATGGTGTCGGTGGACACTGAGTGGTTAATGATGTCTGTGAGTAGAGAGGTACCTGTGGGTGGATCTAGGAGGGTAAGGAGAGGAGTAGGAATGGCGTCGAGGGAGCAGGTAGTACTTTTCATATGGGTTAAAGTGGAGACGAGAGAGGAGTGGGAGATAGGTTTGAAGGTGTGGAGAGAGGGATGGGTAGAGGTGGGGTGGGTGGGGGAGATGGAGAGAGGATAGCAGATGGAAGAGAAGAGGCAGCTGGGTGGATTCTCTCAACTTTGGATTCGAGGAAGTGGATCGCCTCGCAGTTGGCATTGGATGAGGATGGGCGAGGCATGGGAGGGTGGGTGGAGGAGCCAGTTGGCACGTAGAAGGGGAGCCTGGAGTTGTCCTTGGCCTTGAAGATTGTCGTGGAGTAAAACAATGATTTAGCGGAGGTGAGGGCGGATTGGTAGGATTTGATGCAGTCCAGCCAGATCTGTAAATGAGCCACAAAGTGCGATTTAAGATGGATATTTCAGCGACATGCCATATGATACAGTATTAAAAATATTCACAAAGTACACTTTGTTGTATCCTTTCTTTCAGCAGTGTTCTTAGACACAACTGTGCCCATCATTCTATTCTACAAATGCATCACATGTCGATTTTATTCCGCATACTGGTGTACTTGAGGCTTAGTGGACTCCTGGCTTAGTGGTTAGAGCGCTTGCCTTGCAAGCTGGGGAGACCTGTGTTCAAATCCAGGCAGGTCAGGGCGAAACCTTGGGCAAGTTTCCTTACTCCACCTTACTCCACAATAACAATCCGTCCCCCCAAAAAAACCACAATAATAAAATTGGTCATTTCAATCCACGACTGTTTGTGGGACACTGCTGTGTGCAATTGGCTGCCACGATTCGCCAACAAATATACAGTCAATTCACTTTACAGTATATTCTGTGAAGCGCTTTGGGACGTCGATAAGATGTGAAAAGCGCTATATCAATTATTATATATTGTATATATTATTATTACTTGTATTTTACTTTGCAATATCAAATGTGAATTTGTTAATTCAATTTAATTTTTCATAACAGAAATTTATTTGGGTGCTGTGGAGGAAAATAATGTGACTGAGTTTCCTGGATTTGGATTGAATGAACCACAACAATGATGCATGACATCATCCTTGCATCTGATCACATCATTGAGATGTCGCAAAGCGTTTCACAGGATATTCTGTAAAGTGGATTGACTGTGTTTTGTTGCATGAAAGCATTAACTGGCATGTACTACTTGATGACTTCTGACTGATTTGCAGTAAGATACTGTACATTTCAATCCAAAGAAATAGCAATTAATGCACCTCTTGTTTTGCACTCAACAACAACTTGCATTTGCGTTCTCTTCACAAGTAAATATTTTCCTTCCATAGCATTCTTTGCACACTACATAATTAGATTAGTTAATTGCATATTTCATAGTATTCTGCCTATGGTATTTCAAAGTACATTACCCCCAATGTAATCATCTGCAAAATGACAAGAATTGGAAGTTTTACGGATGAGTTATTGTTCAGATTGTTTTTTTTCTGCATGTGGTATAATGAGAACAGTCGGCATTGAATTGAAGCAAACAGCTGTGAACAATCTGTAGCTAATAAGAAAGGGAGAAGATACAAACTTATTATTTGTTCAAAGTTCTGTGAAAGTGCTCCTTAGCAATTTGGCAATTGTCTACATTTAGGGAAATGACTACAACTACAGCACATTGCATTTATGCAACACCTTTCACTCTGGGAGGATTCCAAAGTGCTGAACAGTTGAGGGTTTGCACCTGAGCCAAGAGTTGGATTTGAGTGGTGGTGGCCAATGTTGGTGGGGATAGGAAGATAACCAAAGGACCAGTCAAAGAGGGAGCTCTTGAGATGGACATTCAAGGAGGCAAGGGGCAAGATGAAGAGATGGAGTTCCAGAGAGTAGTGTCAGAAAGCCTGAAGGCCCAACCACCGATGGTAGGGCAGGCAAAGCAGTTGACATGAAGCAGGCCTGCTGAGCTAAGGGAGCAGGTTAGTAGTTTTAGAAGGTAGGGTGGAGGAAGACCCATGAAGGGGTTAAAAATGAGGATGAAAATCTTGAACTCGATGCTCTGGGGAGAAGAAGCCAATGAAGCCAGATAGATGTAGGGATGGTAGGCTTGTGTGGGAGAAAACACAAGCCTCAGAGTTCTGAAATGGTCTGTAGCATGTGGAGGGATGAGTTGGGAAATCCAGCAAGCAGAAAGTTGGCTAAATTCAAAAGGTGCTTTTTAAAAAATATAAAATAGTGCTTTTTAGCATGAAATGGTCTTTGAATTTAATGCTTACACACAGCATTATTGTGGTTGACTGTTTGGAGAAAAGCAGGCAATCCATCAATTGTACACTGAAGCTGTAGATATTCACAACCATAAGTTCATTTTAACCAGACTATGGTGAATGCAAAGTTTGTATTAAAGGACAATATGAGCTGCAGCAGGTAGTAATAATAATAATAATCCTTGCATTTGATATAGCGCTTTTCACATCGATGTCCCAAAGCACTTCACGGAATATATTGTAAAGTGAATTGACTGTATATTTGTGGGTGAAACGCAGCAACCATGGATTGAAATAATAATTGAAATAATCTTGATCAGACAAATTTGAATTATTGTTTTGACTACAATTGCTTGTGGGTATAGCCGCATCTTTGTTTTAAAGAAAACAACAAAATTATATTTATAGAGCGCCTTTCACATCGGGAGGACGAAACGTCAGGAGGAAGAAGAGCGAAGAAACATAATTGAGCCAAAAGACAACCCATAAATTAGTGTCAAATAATAGCCCTATTTGGAAAGGATTTTAATGAAGTGACAGGTTTGATAATGGCTATTCATCCACCTAATTTATTATTAAATTTCTACAGGAATATTGGTAATCGCTTCATCTACTTTCCAAGATGTTATTAATTTGTCACAAGGTTAACAAAGCCAGTTTCCTTCCAATAAGTGCCATGTACAGGTTCTCTTTTCCACTTGGATAAAATTAGAGGATAGGGACATTAGTGGATAGGGACTGAGGTCTTGTTGGCTGTGCATAGATCTCTTTAGCTGGGCTATAAATGTGCTATCATGTCATGCATATGTATAGGAGTACTCTTTCAAACAGCTGACACAAAAGGTAACCACATTACCCACTAATTGACTGGCATCTCTGAGCCGAGGAGAGCCATCAATTTTGTGCAGAGATTCTAAGCGACAGAAATAACTTGAATATTAACTTCAATTTTATTCCATATTTTAAATCTGGTTGATTTTCACTAGTGTTCACCAATGATCTGCTGCAAACGCCAATAAGTTTCTTAAATTCATCCTGCTGCTGTAATTTTTCTCAAGCTGTGTGGCTGATGATATGAATTTATTCGGCAGTAATTCAAAAGGGAAACACTGCAGGAATTAAAAACATTAGTGGCTCAAACCTAAAATGTAAAAACAAAAGAACATTTAAATCCTTGCATAGACAATTCTAGAGCAATTAATCTAAGATTTCTAGATTAGCAGCCTTTTGAGATAGTCTGTTCAGATTTCACGACTACATTGTATCCTGGAACAAGTGATCATTTTATCATTTTCAAGTAGTGTACTTCCTGAATATGTTGATTGCTCTTGGATTAGTCTTCCTGAAAAGCCATGTTAATCCTTCTGTGACGCTTCAATTGTCTCTGAACTCAATCCCTAACTCTCACAGCTCTCATTTTTAGTCACACACTCATGGTTCATGGTTTTTCAACTCTGTCGGACAATTTTGTTTACTAAATCTTGTGAGCTGCTACGAGCAATCTGCTTGATCTGCAGCTATAGATAAACACAAACTGTCAGCACAGAACATGCTATCTAAAACACTGAAATCAAATTAGACCATAAACATTGGTCTAAGGTTTCCTTAAAATATTTTCCTCAGCTTCAACTCAACCATTCACTGCCTGTTTGTGCAGTGAAGGAGAGAGGTGAAGAGAATGACATTTACCAGAAGGAAATCTTTCATCCACAACATACACAGTTGCTACACTTTTCAGTAAATCCCAGGAAATCCCATGTCCTCCCAGTATGAAAGATGCCGTATTAAATTCAAGGATTATTATTTGACTTCAACGTTGTTGCCAAGTTAAGATGAAGTACTAGATGTAGTTTGATATGAACTACAACAATAATCTTTGCATTTGATATAATCGGGTGGATGTCTCAAAACACTTCACAGGGTTTTCTGTGTATGTATTTGTAAATGAACAAGGCAGTCAATATTCGCACAGCAGTTTGAGACCATGGATGGTAACTGTTGGCAACCTATTTGAACATGTCAGCATTACAGCCTCACTGAATTCAACCCTCAAGTGAAATCCACAAAGAGAACGGGTTGGTTGTCATAAGGGAGAATCGTGCCTGATCTCCCTCGGTCATTCTCCAAATGACAATTTTGAAATGGCTTGGGATTTGTTTTTTAGAATGCAAGTGCATAGTTACATATTGTTTTGAAACTCTTACAATTATTTTGTTAATTTCTTTAAAAAATTCTACCTTACTCCACATTTCTCGGTTTACCTAGCAGTAAGTGAGAACCAGGTTGTTTGTCGATTGGTGGATCGCTTTACCAGAGGTAATAATTCCTTCAAAAATAGAATCATAGAATCTTACGGCACAAAAGGAGGCCATTCAGCCCATCAAGTCTGTGCTGGCTCTTTAAAAAGAGCAATTTAATCCCACTCCCCAGCTCTCTCCCCATAACCGCGCAAACCCATCCTCCTCAAATAAATGTCTGCCTCTCTTTTAAAAGTTTTTATCGAATTGGCCTCCACCACCTTTTCAGGCAATACATTCCAGATTCAAACAACTCACTGAGTGAAACAATTTATTTTTGCCTCCCCTCTGCTTCTTTTTGAGACTATTTTAAATCTGTGACCACGAGTCACTGATACACCCACCAGTGGAAACTGTTTTTCCTTATTTATTCTGTCGAATCCTCTCATGATCTTAAAAACCTCTATTAGGTTTCCTTGTAATCTTCTCTGTTCCAATGAGAATAAACCTAGCCTCTCTAGCCTTTCCTCATAACTGAAATCCGTCATTCCTGGTACCATCCTGGTAAATCTCCTCAGCACCCTTTCCAATGCCTTAACATACTTCCTAAAGTGAGGTGAACAGAATTAAATACAGTACAGTACTCTAGCTGAGGCCTAACCAAAGTTTTATAGAGGTCAGTCAGAACTTCCTGACCTTTGTACTCTATGCCCCTATTTATAAAGCCTAGTAGCCCATATGCTTTTTTAAAAGCCTTGTCTACCTGTCCTGCCACCTTCAAAGAATTACTTACACAAACCCCCAGGTCTCTCTGTTCCTTCACACCCCTTAAAATTGTACTACCTAGCCTATATTGTCTCCCCTCATTTCTCCTCCCAAAATGCATCACCTCACATTTCTCTACATTAAATTTCATCTGCCATGTATTTGCTCATTTTACCATTCAGTCTATATCTTCTTGCAGATGGCTACTATCCTCCTCACTATTTACTATTTACTATTTTACCTAACTTTGTGTCATCTGCAAACTTCGAAATGGTACTCCCTATACCCAAGTCCAGATCATTAATATAAACTAAAAAGAGCAGTGGTCCCAATATCAATCGCTGGGGTACGCCCCTGTACACTTCCCTCCAGTTAGAAAAACAGCCATTCACCACAACTCTCTAATTTCTGTCTCTATCATTCCACAATATGATAATAAAAGATTGGTCACTTCAGTCCATGACATTTGTACGACATTGTTGTGCGCAATTGGCTCTGCATTTCTCCCACAAAATATACAATGAATTTACTTTACAGTATATTCTGCAAAGTGCATTGAGACATCTCAAAGATGTGATGAGGTGTGGAATCAAATGCAAGGATTATTATTTTATTGTGATTCTAGATCATAGATTGTGAGTAAGTGACAAGACACAAGCCATGATGGTTTGAAGACCACAATGGTTAAATAGAGACTGTGAACATGGCTTTTAAAATAATGAGCGCTGTCTACCAAATGCACCACATTTAATTGAAGGATGAACTAGATTTAGAGGGAGATGGATCGAACGGATATAAAAAGTAATAATAATCCCTACATTTGATTCTGTGCCTTTCGTGTCAGGAGGACATATCAAAGTGCTTCACAGGGCTCACTATAAAGTGGAGTGATTCTATTTTTGTAAGTGAACAAGGACTAGATGGGCTGAATGACCTGATATATGTACAGAAAGGAGTCTGTGTAAAAAAAAAACTCATATTTTTCAGACATCAGTGAAAAAAATGGATATGAGGCTTTTTAAAAATGATTAGTGAATTGAATGTCACAATTATCTTAAAATGGAAAGATAAATACTATACGGTTAGATTCGTTTCTCAAGAATCTTTCCTGGGTCTTCTATGTTTACATTGGATCAGTTTTAAAAAGCAAATCATTTACTTATTAGTTCTGCAATAGTTCCCAGTCTTGTCCTCTCTCCACCCCTGATGGTGTCATCAGGCCTGTGTCATTCGCCTTCCACTGCCAGATAGCGAGACATTGGCATTTTAGACTGCTAATTGAACCTATTATTAACAAAGAATATTGTGATACCCAAGCATTGAGCTTGGCAACTAGCGTATCTAGCATTCAAACACAGACAAGTTAACAACAACAACAGAATTAAGATGTCCCAAGGCGCTGGACAGTCAATGTTTCAGACTCGAGCTGGGGTCGGGATTGTAAAAGGTGAAGGGAAAGGAGGGGATTTGGGGTGACCGATGGGACCATTGAAGTGGAGGATCTTGAGGCGGGACTTGAAGGAGACTAGGGAAGTGGCGAGGCGGAGGGACTCCGGGATGGAATTCCAGAGGTTAGGGACAGAGTGGCTGAAGGCTCCACCCGCCGATGGTTAAATGAATGAACCAAGCAAATGGCATGAATAACTGTAAAGCAAAATGGTTAGAATTAAAAGCTGAAAAGTCTCCAATGGTGAAGGTTAAAAAGGAAGAGTTAGGGTCAATAATCACACCAGTCACGAAGGTATTCAGTCACTGTAGGTTCGTTATTACCTAGATTAAATTCTGTGATGCATCTCAAGGGCATCATTGGAAAAAACTACTCATTTTACCACAGTATAACTCAGTAATAAGGATTAATTTGTAATATTCTTTGACATTTGAGGTGGTATTAATATCGGACTGAGTTTATAGAAGAGCGGCCAGGATCGTTTCATAATTTAGCTTTAGTCTAATGAGAAGTTTATAGCAAGTAAAGCTTTTCAATGAGCGAATAAAAGCTTGAAGGAGAGCACAATCCTGGACTTCGAAACTGATAATGTTTTGTTCAATGTCTTTCGAATGGAAAAACTGTGATTGGGATTCAAGGTTGAAAGGGTAAAGATTGTCTTCATTTTAGTGCCTACCCTCTGTGGTCTGTGGGAATGCTGGCATGTCATCTATAAATAATATTAATATCAACCTGGCTCAATTGGTAGCACTTTCGCCCCATGTCGAGAATTTAATTCACTCTCTAGGTTCAAATCTTGTTCTGGGATTAGTGCTACATTCATTATTCAACATCCTGCAGTGCTATTTTCAAAAAAAGGGTGTTTCTCCCAAAGTCCTGATAAATTGGTCATTTATTTCATGGTTGTTGATGGAGGATTGTTGGGTGCAACTTAGCTGTCATGATTGCCTATAAAAATCCACAGTTACCACACTTTACAGTCTATCGTTGAAGTTAAATAATGCTACTTGTTAATGTTGGATTAATATTTGGAGTATATGGAGGTAAGAAAAGCAAGGATGAAATTGGAGATGTAAGAGCGATTCAGTAATTACCCCCCAGTGGATGTAGGGAGAGGAGTTAAAGTCCACAATGAGGCAGATTTTGTTTGGTCTATTGTAAGGAATGTTTTTGTGAGTTAAATGGCCTTTTCTCATCCATGATTTATTTAATACCAAACCAAATACTAACTGGTCACGATGAATTTGTTTAATTTTTTGCTTAGATTTTTGTAAAACATTTTTAGCGCGCATTAATCATAATAATGCATATTGAACTGCAGCTCTTAAATATTCCTCTGTGGAACTGACAAGGTCGGCAGAACACAAATGTTTCTGGTTTGAATTGCAGTCATCAACATCTGCTAGAAACTAGTTAGCACAATCCTAAAGAATTACTACTGTAAAATATATCACTTGCCAATCCATTTTCAATTCTGCACTATTAATTCAAATGCTAGAATTGTTTTGAACTCTAAAACTGCATGAGGTATACATGAATATTCTTAAATCAATAGAAATGGCACAGCAATACAAGGTTTCTTGATTACACAAAGGAAGAAAATCATAGCCCCCAGTAAAAAAAAACTTGACTGCACAATGATGTAACAGTTGGAGTTTAAATAATTGTTGAAGCACTGATTGGTAAGTAGCTGATGCCTCAGGGTTATGGAAGCAGTACAACAACCAGTTACATGTAAAATGTAATCATTGGGTATCTGGCTCCTATGAAGATGCTGCTGCTCATTTTAGAACGTCATTGTCATCAGACTTAAGTTGTGTGTTCTGGAAAGGTTAACTAGTTGCGAAGAAAGCATGTAATTACAGCTCCAGTGTACAGTATATTGTTTTGTTTCTGTAATCCATTTTTAAAGCTCTGCTAATTTTTTTAATATAACTATACAACTTCCTGGGATTTCTTGCACTGTTCTATAAAATATACAATATGTTCGATGCAAATTGACATTAGTACAGTATAGTAGTTTTCGTGTCAGGAGGACTTCCAAGGTGCTCAACAGTCCTGGATTGGTAACCAAGCCGGGTGAGGGTGTGGTGACTGAAGGAATGTTCAAGGCCAGACCTTGCAAGGGATAATGGAGGGAGTTATAGTGCAGATAGACAGATTTCTACATTGAACTCATGTTTACAGCTGTAATTCTATAATTCTAAAGGCAGTGTTGTAAACATTCCGTTTCTCTGCATGTCTGAATATTTTTCAAGAAACGCTTTGTGTTTTTGTCTTGTACTGTATTCATTTTGATTTGAGATTTTAGCGATGTTTTAGAATGATCTGAAATCTGTGAAATGTTGTGTGGAGCATAGGGTCCGGCGATATATCGATATATCGCTAAAACCCGATATAATTTTCATATCGATACGCCGATATAGGCATTTCAAAAATATCGATATATCGAAAAATCTATATATCGAGGTAAAAAATCGGAATGCCGCACACTGAACTACAAGACCCAGAATGCTCATCTCTATACACAATGCACAGACCGAGGTGCAAAGCCGCCATATTGTATTCATAGTCCTCGAATACAATATAGAGGTATGCAAGGGGTGAGGGGGGAGAGAGACGGCTGGGGGGTGGGGTGGGGGGGAGAGAGACGGCTGGGGGAGGTGGGGGGGGCGAGAGAGACGGTTGGTGGGGGGGGTGGGGGCGAGAGAGACGGTTGGTGGGGGGGGTGGGGGTGAGAGAGATAGCTGGGGTTGTGTGGGAGGGAGCGAGACGGCTGGGGGCGGTGGGGGGGGGAGAGAGACAGCTGGGGGTGTGTGGGAGGGGGCGAGAGAGACGGCTGGGGGGGTGGGAGGGAGAGAGATGGCTGGGGGGGGTGGGGGCAGGGAGAGAGACGGCTGGGGGGGTGGGAGGGAGAGAGACGGCTGGGGGGGGTGTGGGAGGGGAGAGAGACGGCTGGTGGGGGGTGGGGGGGGAGAGAGACGGCTGGTGGGGGGTGGGGGGGGAGAGAGACGGCTGGGGGGGTGGGAGGGAGAGAGACGGCTGGGGGGGTTGTGGGAGGGGAGAGAGACGGCTGGGGGGAGGTGGGGGGTGAGGGATAAAGACGGCGGGTGGGGGGAGGGAGAGACGGGGTGGAGGTGATAATATACAGATAGATAGAGATGGGGGGGATGTGAGAGAGACACAGAGACACAGACAGAAAAACACAGAGATGGAGAGTGAGAGACACAGAGAGAGAAAGATATTTACCTCCTGAGGAGATAGGCCCCGAATGCGCGCGCACCCAGAATGCGCGTACTGCATGCGCATTCCGCAAAAATATCGATATTTTGGAATATCTCGATATGAGCCGATCGATATATCTAAATCGGAAAATGTCCATATCGACGGATCCTAGTGGAGCATAGGTTATCCTTTGTCTGTGGTAGGAGTTGCTATGGTGGGCATACTGACCCTTAAAGTATAATATTTTCTTGTGTTCTGTTCTTAACTTTGACTGAATTTCATTTTAAAAATGCTTCAGGAAGAAACATATTAAATTATGTTGACATACATTGAATCTGACAGTGATTTCACCTGGGCAAGTATTTCATTAATGCAGAATTTGCTTGTACTGCAATTGATTATTGCATGTGATTTTTTAAGATAGTAAAAAAACTCATACAGGTCAAACGTCAAATCTTCAATAGAAGGAGGTAGAATAACCCTGTATCTAGTAGATCAACAGCCACTTATGGCTGTGGAGGAGTGATATACTGTCACTTCGTCTGATGGGTTGAGCATGCCCTCTCCTTGTCATCTCCTAGTAATATATCAGGACGGGGAAGCTATTTTAGAGATCTAATCCTGCCCAAATTGGATAGTGTGTACATAATTAGGTAATTTGCTATATCCATATTCTCAGTGAATCTTTCTGATGCCATTGTAGGATATACTCTACTGGAATTTATTAGCTCACTTATACAGTCACTACACTTCACAGTTGATCTTCAATAGGAGACCCAGAAAGTAGTGCCGTGTGCAATGTTTTTTTTTAGAGAAACATTTAGTTCTATAAATTCAGTGCCTTGGGACATCCTCCTGAAGTGAAAGGCGCTATACAACTGAAATTTTTCTGTTGTTGTACTATAAGTTAATTATTTTGTCAATATTATTTTGCTTCATGATAGAGAAGGATTATCTCCTTTGATTTCTATGTTGACTCTCCAATACAGTGTTGCTGGAAGCTGCTTTGTTGGAGATGTTGTTCATCTGCGTGTTCATATGGACATTTAAAGATTGCATGGCACTATTCCATAATTGAGAAGGGAGTCTCCCAGTGTTCTGACCAACAATCTTCAGATGCAAATAATCATTTCCTTCATGGGACATTGTTGTACACACACTGGCTGCCATGTTCAAGTGGCATCTATGGAGAAAGGAAAGTCTCAAAATACAGTAAATCCTGTGAAATGCTAAGACATATTTTGATGATGTAATCAGGAGTTGTAATCAAATGCAAAGATTATTATTATAGTTTTCCGTGACAAAATGCTGCCGTGCTGAAAGCATGAACTGTAACCTCTTACCACATTGGAATGTCTCAAAGCTCTTCACAGATCATTACTGTTGTATGTGGTGACTGTTTGTAATCAAATATATTGGCAATTTGTACCAGAGAGGTTCTGAAACAGCCATGAGTTCAAATGACTAATTGATCTGCAGAATTGGAGGAAGAAAAGTGGGTCAATGTTACAGGTCCATGACCCTTCATCAGAACTGGTGGATGTGGGGAAGGGGAGGGTTTTAATGACACAATGGCACAAGATTGGACTCTAAACTCCCTGGGGGAAAGGGGGAAAATGGTGCATTGGTCCATATAAATCAATTTGACAGGAGAGAAGGATATAAAAACTTGAGTCTAATGGAGAGAAAATACAGTTTTAAAACAAAATCTACATATGTAAGTAGGAAACAAAAGTGATATTCCACTTATACCCACTAATATGGTCAGAAGTAATTGCCCAAGAAGTTGAAAATAATTGACTTCAGTTTAAATTTATATGCTATTCAAAGATGAAGTCATTTAGAACCCCAAAGTCTCTTTATTACAGCTTTTTTATTGTAGATCTGGTTTCTACTACAGCTTATTCTATTTCTGTAAAGTTGAAGCTGCTCAGGAAAAAAAGTAGTCTAACTTATTAGTATGATATCTGAGAAAAAAATCATTATGTCAACATTTGCTATGACCTGTGTATCGTGTTCAGTTTTAATAGAATAATCGTTAAAATGTAAAAAGGGAAGAAATCAATTTTACTCTCTGGCATAAAATTCAACTCGTGAATAAAACTTAAATCCTTTGGAGAAAATCAGTACAAAAATGGTTGACCTTTACATTTTTAGGTTAAAGCTTTATTCTCTCTTGCCCTGCCAGTCCTTCTTGTTTCATTCAGAACAGCAATATGTGGCAATCCAATAGACACTGAAATGTCATTAACTGTGGAGTAACCATAGAGCCAAACCTGACTGGATATAAATAGCACGAACATTGGACAGTTCCTGGTTTGGAAATTCATGCTATGGCCTAAAAGTTATGACTTTCAAATAAATTGTGTGTTCTGTTTTATCCTCTATCTCACCAAATGGCAATCAAAAGCTTGGCTTTTCTTGTTTTATTAATGAAAGCTGTGTGGGTGGAGGAGGTGATCTGGATGTTGGCCTCTGGCCCATGCGGTCTGATAATTATCATGTAGGCTGCAAATTTAATTTGACCCCATTTGGTCAAGAAAATATGTTCATTAAATTCTTCATATCTGTAAAGAGAAATTAGATGGAAAAGATATGCATTATTTCCATTGTCATGAGTTTGAGGTCAATTAATACAATGTGATTTGTGTTGGTTGTCTATTATGTACCCTGTGTGAACCTCATGGAAATGCAGTATTACTGCATCTTCCATAAACCATTTGTGTACAAGTGGAATTAAAGATGCTGTTAAATATTTGAATTACAATCAAGAGAAAATATTAATTTCATAGTTAATAAACTATTTTTATTGTTTAATTACATAATTAAGGAAACCTGTAATTTCTCCGTACTAGTATGTACATTTGCCAATTGGCTCAACTATGGCAACTCCCTACTTGTCGGCCTCCCCAACTCTTCCCTCCACAAGCTGCAGATCATCCAAAACTCTGCAGCTTGTGTCCTCTCCCGCACCAGGCTCCGTGGCGCCATCACCTCCACCCTCGCACGGATCTACTGGCTCTCAATTCCTCAGAGAATAGAATTCAAGATCCTCATCCTCACTTTCATGGCCCTCCACTGCCTTATCCCCTCCTACCTCCCTGACGTGCTGAGCCCCTATAAACCTGTCTGCTCCAGCCATTCAGCAGGCTCTGACCTGCTTCATGTCTCTTGCCTGACCTGCACTACCATCGGTGGCCGGGCATTCAGCCTCTCTGTCCCCACACTGGAACTCCATCCCACAATCCCTTCCCCCTGCTCTCACCCTTGCCTTCTTCAAGGCCGATCTCAATACCCCACTTTTCGACTGTGCTTTCAGCCACCCTCCTACCTCTCTGCCCTCCCTCATCCCAATTTTGTTCCCCCTCTCCCCCATGCTCGGGTTCTGACCCCTGGCTGTTCAGTACCTTGAGATGGTCTCCCGATATGAAAGATGCTCAACAAATGTAATTTGTTGTTATTGCTGCTCCTGTTTTTGTATTAGACACCTGTAAATGAAGTTAAAATGTTTTGTTTGTGAAGAGTTACCACATGTTTGTAAATATGTAGTTTGTGACCTATTTTAATTAAAAAACAATTCAGTGATATAATAATAAATAAATTGCTTTTGATATGGTGTCTTATCATGTCATTGAGATGTCCCAAAGTGCATCACAGGCTTATAATGTAAAGTGAATTGACTGCATTTTTGGATAATTCTATTTCTGAGTTTGGAACAATATCTCTCCTATCTCTGTGCAAAGAGTGGCTTAATGTTTCGTTACATGCTATTTGATCAAACTTATGCACTCTGGTGTATGTTACTGCCAACATTTTGGATTGATCTTCATCCTGAGATGTGGATACATGGGCTACTTGACTTGTTGCAGATGAGGCAATGGCAAAGCTCTATCGTATGGCATAGAGCAGCTCTTAATGACATCTGACGAGCACTGAGATTTGTACAGATGAAAAGAGCTAACTGTCTTGTGACTGGTTCTTTAACATTTAAAAGTCTTTCAATGTTTTTAGTAGTTCAATGTCTCATTGTCTCAAAACCTTTTAATCCGTGCAAACAGTACAATACATGTTGAAAACAGTCTTACATCCAATTTAAAATGGCTAATTAAAGGCGGGCTTTTCATTGGAATTGTATGACATCTGGCGCAAAGCCAAATCACTGGAAGAACACCTGGTGAAATTAGTTTCCCTTTTGTAGCTGTAAGCTTTCCTCTGCATTGTGAGTACTCTCACACTGAAAACTTGGGTGTGGCACAAGTCCCAAACGTCCAGAATAAAAAGATTCTTGCTCTAATTAACTGATGGTGTTTTCTTAAATAAATTAACTTAGAATTTAAACCGCTCTAAATTAGAACCATGCTCCCCCTCCCCATTTTTTTTCTTTGAACCCATTTGTTACCCATTTGTTCCTGTTCCCAGTCCTTTGCAAATTCCCCTGGCTTACTGACTGTAACAAGCAGAAGCACAGACAAGGATAGCTCAGGTTCTTTCTTCCTGGAAAATGTACTGCATCTGGCTCCTGATTGCGCCTCCTCTTCACATGACCTATGCTAATCCAGTGGAGAGAATAATCAGTATAGACCAACATCTGAGAGCTCTGTATTGGTTAATATGGGCTGTATGCAACCAGTTTGTGGGGTTTTTTCTCTCTCTTTGAAACTTTCCCATCCAAGCATCATTTCTCCCCAATTTGCTCCTGAGTACATCATTAGGCATGTAGCTCAATGTTTAGAGCACTCGTCTCACTCACAAGTGAGAGACCTGGATTTGATTCCCAGCAGGATGAAACTTTGGACAAGTTTCCTTACTCCATGCGCCTCTGTTACCCAAGCAGTAAGTAGGAACGCAGCTCTTAATCGACTTGCGGATCACTTTTCCAGGGGTAATAATTCCTCCAGAAAATAATAATAAGTTGGTCACTTCAAACCATGACTTTTTGTGGGGCACTACAGTTGGCTGCCATTTTCACCCCCAAAATACACACTTTACGGTATATTCTGTGAAGTGCTTTGAGACGTCTTCAAGATGTGATAAGGCACTATATCAAATGCAAGGATTATTACTTTACCTTAGTTATACAATATTGATAATTGCATTTGAAATAACATCATTCAGATGTCCCAAAGTCATATCTAGCTGAGTGTCACTTATTGTTAAAGAAAATTTAAGTCACTGAAAGTTATTGGGTGACACATTCAATGTCTCAAGAACTTTTCAGGGGCAGTTTCTGAGTAGAGAGGTAATTAATTTGCGCAGTAGTGGTGTGAACAAATGTACTTCAGAAATCTGGCAACAGGTTCCAAACCAACCACAATTTATTACTACTGCAGAGAAATCAGGTACAAGCAGAACATTAATGTCATTAGGAGGATTTCAAGAACATGTGGACTGAGGAGAGAGAGAATGTTCTGCATATTCTTCTAATGTTAGATGTTTATTGTGAATTTGGAAATATTATGTATTTTTTCTCCTGCTTCCTCCATTCCCCACAAAGTGCTTAGCTATGTTATTGGGTTACATAATACAGCCGAGATGGAGAATCATAGCTGCAAATTCATGCTCCAAAACCCAGTGGCACTGTGTAATGATTGCCATTGGAATCACTTGTCAACATCATTAATTAAAAACAAGTACAGTATGTTGTAATCCACAGAAGGTTAGGATAACCAGCACCTGAAAGAATATTTCAAGATCAAATAGTGAAGATAATTGTAGGCATCCTTAATGTTGGTTGTTAACAACAATACAAAATTTCACTTGTACAGCACGTTTCATGTCAGGAGGACGTCCCAAGGTGCTGGATAGTCATTGTTTCAGATCTGAGCTGAGATCGGGGATGGGAAGGTGGAGGGAAAGGGGGAATTTGAGGTGACCGATGGGACCATCGAAGAGGAGGGTCTTGAGGTGGGACTTGAAGGAGGCCACGGAGGGGGCGAGGCGGAGGGATTGTGGGATGGAGTTCTATTAAGTCCTATTTTTAGTTATACAGATTGGTAAAATATTAATTCGAGGGATATAGGAATTGTGACATGATAACTATTACTAGTGATGATTTGGATAGAATATCTGATCATTCTCTGACCTAAAACATTTTAAAATAAAAAGTTTAAAAGTCATTATAACAGCTAGAATTCAAAAATTAAATCCATATTTTATTATTCGGTGTTGATAATAATAACAATAATCTATGCTTTGATATTACTTCTTATCAAAATATCCCAAAGTTCAGAGTTTTCTATAAAGTGTAGGCGACTGTATTTATAGGCAAATGCAGCAGCTAATTTGCCAACAATAAAATAACCCAAAAAGGGGGCCATGGAGATTTTGTTAAATTTGGAAGATTGTTGACCAGGATACCAGGAATTATATAGTAATACTTCACCAGGGGTACTGTCTTGGAAGAGTTATTTTAGCCAACAATGTGAGTGACCTGAATTAGCATCAATACAAATGCTGTAGTCATTAACTTAGTAGTCCCTTATGCCCTCTATGAGTGGTTGGTATGCTGCATTGTGGAATTTAAACCAAATCACTTCAATTAATTTATCACGCTTTCTCGCTCTGCAAGCATCCATACAGTACTACAGCAACAATAAATTGTATTTACAAAGTACCTTTCACATCGGGAGGATGTCCCCAAATAATAATAATGATCCTTGTATTTGATATAGCGCTTTTCACATCTTCTAGACATCTCAAAGCGCTTCAAAGAATATACTGTAAAATGAATTGACTGTATTTGTGGGCGAAATGCAGCAGCCAATTGCGCACATCAGTGTCCCATAAACAGTCATGGGTTGAAATTACCAGTTTTATTATTGGTTTTTTTTGAGGGATTATTATTAGGCATGTGGAGGAAGAAAACTTGTCCAAGGCTTCGCCCTGACCTGCCTGGATTCGAACACAGGTCGCATGCTTGTAAGACGAGTGCTCTAATCACTGAGCTGCAGGACTCCTAGATGATGTACACTGTACAGTGATGTATAGTTTACACCAAAGGTGGGGGTTGGACTCCAGAAAGAAGGAAGGCAAGTGGAGCTGGAAAGATGAAGTTTTAGTAGGTCACAGACAGAGAGAAGCGAGACCTTGGAGAGCTTTAAAAGTGAGGACAAGGATCATGAATTTGATTCTTAGAGGATAGATACTATGTATATAGCTGCTTCAGTGCATCTGTTTCCAGATACTTAGTATCTATCTCATTATATGCATCTTTCTCTGGATACTATTTATCTTTCTCCTTCTGTGCATCTTACTCTACAACAACAGAAACAAAATTACATTTGTATAGCTGCTTTCACATCAGGGACTGATACCAAGAACAAATGTTTTGGAATTTATCGACAAACTTTTCTATTTCCTCTTTTATATTCTTTTCCAATTGGGATATTTTATGAAAATGTTATTCCATTTTCATCCTGTGGTTGTTGTGGGTGACGTAGCAATGCAGCAAAATGTTCCCATTCTTTAGAATGATCAGTAGTTATTGTTTTTATTGATGTTCAAGACATACATATTGGCTATGTGTTAGACTATTAGAATTGTATAAAACATCATAATTATAATTTGATCTCTTCAAACCTCGACTGTTTGTCACTGCTAAGCTCAAATGGCAGTCACGTTTCGCCCACTAAATATACAGTCAATTCACTTCACAGTATATTCTGCAAAGCACTTTGAGATTTCCCGAAGACGTGATAAGGCGCTATATCAAATGCAAATACAGTACTATTATTATTATATGGCAGATTAAGCTTTTTTGAAAAAAGGTAATTTTCTTGTCTGAAAAGTGTACATTAAGAGAAGAGATTAACAAACAGAAATGTTGCAAATTGCAACACGTCAATGAATAATCATAAAAATCCTTGCATTTGATATAGCAAGTTTACTTACTCCACACACACACACAATAATAATCCCCCCAAAAAATTGGTCATTTCAATCCACGACTGTTTGTGGAACACTGCTCTGCTTAATTGGCAGCTGCATTTCAACCAAACATATAGTCAATTCACTCCACAGTATACTCTGTGAAGGGCTTTGAGACGTCTAGAAATGTGAAAAGCTCCATATCAAATGCAAGGATTACTATTATCACTATTATCAATTCGTTGAGACGTCTCGAAGGGCTTCTCTGAACATACTGTAAAGTGAATTGACTGTACATTTTGTGGAATTAAGCCAAATAAAGTGTGTCTTTCAAACATGCCTCCTACATAGGCCAGTGTAGCACTGTGCAGATACAATCTGTTATTCATTAGAGAAGACTGTGTGCAGTTCTGAGCTGCCTTCAAGCCCCATGAATTCCCATTGCTCTCGTTTGCCCCATCTGTGCTAGTGGTGGGTTTGGCTGAGTGTGGGCAGCCGAAATGCTCCTCCCTCCTTCTCTCCTTTCCTTCCTTCTTCCTTCAGTCTGCCCCCCCCCCCCCCCCCACCCCCTTTATACACTGTAACACTGAACACAAACAAAGAAATCACCGTCCCCCTCCTGGCCCAGGAAGCGGTGGTGCACACAGTATACCACACCACGCTGCAGCAGCCAGGGAGAGAGCAGAGCAGGGGAGAGCAGGGTGTGTGAGGGTGGGAGCCCTGGCTGGCAGTGGGTGGCTGGGCTGTGTGGCTGCAGTAACTGGCTGTATGAGTGACTGTACTGTGTACTAGACTGTGTGAGCTAGTGGCTGTGTGCGTGTGAGCTAGTGGTTGTGTGTGTGTGAGTTAGGGCTGAGTTAGTGGCTGTGTGTGTGAGTTAGTGGCTGTGTGTGTGTGTGTGTGTGTGTGTGAGTTAGTGGCTGTGTGTGAGTTAGTGGCTGTGTGTGTGAGTTAGTGGCTGTGTGTGTGAGTTAGTGGCTGAGTTAGTGGCTGTGTGTGTGAGTTAGTGGCTGTGTGTGTGTTAGTGGCTGTGTGTGTGAGTTAGTGGCTGTGTGTGAGTTAGTGGCTGTGTGTGTGAGTTAGTGGCTGAGTTAGTGGCTGTGTGTGTGTTAGTGGCTGAGTGAGTGGCTCTGTGTTTGTGTGAGCGGCTGTATGTGAGTTAGTGGCTGTGTGTTTGTGAGTGGTGTGTGAGTGGCTGTGTGTGTGAGTTAGGGCTGTGTGTTTGAGTTAGTGGCTGTGTGTGTGAGTGGCTGTGTGTTTGTGAGTGGTGTGTGAGTGGCTGTGTGTTTGAGTTAGTGGCTGTGTGTGTGAGTGGCTGTGGTGTGTGAGTTAGTGGCTGTGTGTGTGAGTGGCTGTGTGTTTGTGTGAGTGGCTGAGTTAGTGGCTGTGTGTGTGAGTGGCTGTGTGTGTGAGTTAGTGGCTGTGTGTGTGAGTTAGTGGCTGTGTGTGTGAGTGGCTGTGGTGTGTGAGTTAGTGGCTGTGTGTGTGAGTGGCTGTGGTGTGTGAGTTAGTGGCTGTGTGTGTGAGTGGCTGTGGTGTGTGAGTTAGTGGCTGTGTGTGTGAGTGGCTGTGGTGTGTGAGTTAGTGGCTGTGTGTGTGAGTTAGTGGCTGTGTGTGTGAGTGGCTGTGGTGTGTGAGTTAGTGGCTGTGTGTGTGAGTGGCTGTGGTGTGTGAGTTAGTGGCTGTGTGTGTGAGTGGCTGTGGTGTGTGAGTTAGTGGCTGTGTGTGTGAGTGGCTGTGGTGTGTGAGTTAGTGGCTGTGTGTGTGAGTTAGTGGCTGTGTGTGAGTGGCTGTGGTGTGTGAGTTAGTGGCTGTGTGTGTGAGTGGCTGTGGTGTGTGAGTTAGTGGCTGTGTGTGTGAGTGGCTGTGGTGTGTGAGTTAGTGGCTGTGTGTGTGAGTTAGTGGCTGTGTGTGAGTGGCTGTGGTGTGTGAGTTAGTGGCTGTGTGTGTGAGTTAGTGGCTGTGTGTGAGTGGCTGTGGTGTGTGAGTTAGTGGCTGTGTGTGTGAGTGGCTGTGGTGTGTGAGTTAGTGGCTGTGTGTGTGAGTGGCTGTGGTGTGTGAGTTAGTGGCTGTGTGTGTGAGTTAGTGGCTGTGTGTTAGTGGCTGTGGTGTGTGAGTTAGTGGCTGTGTGTGTGAGTGGCTGTGGTGTGTGAGTTAGTGGCTGTGTGTGTGAGTGGCTGTGGTGTGTGAGTTAGTGGCTGTGTGTGTGAGTGGCTGTGGTGTGTGAACGACGGGGGAAGCAGTGATTTGGCAGAGTCCAACTCCTTTAATGCGCTGGAGGGGTTTGGCTGCTGGTGTACTGCTGTGGGAGGGAGGAAGGGAGACTGACTGACTGGTAGCCACGCTGTCTGTCGGTCAGTCGGGAAACTGCTTGATCCTCCTCTCGCTGAGCAGCCACCAAACCAAGTCTCCTGGCTGCAGCTCCACTGACACAAGGTATGGATAACGATTCCACCTTTCTCTTTGCAAACGTATTTCTCAGATGAAAAGCGAGTGAAAGCCGCACACGGCGGGCGGGCACGATTGCACAGTAGATAGATAGATATATATATATCTAATATGCACATTGACTTGCTATTTTATTTGGGTTTGGGCGCCATATTTAACTTGAGCGGGTCCCCCCTCCTCCCTCTCCTTATCGGTGAGTCTGGTATAGTTCTGGGGGCTGTGGGGGAGAGATGGGAAGCTGAGGTCTCCAGTAAGGAGTGGACTGTCGGCCGGGGATGCTTTACACACGTCGCAAAACAGCTTCTGATATCTGCCGTCGCCCCCAGACACTCCGCCCTCACCGTGTCTGCTCCAGGCTTAATGCTGGAGAAGATACTTGTGTCATGTTTATTCCCCTGTGTTGTGAGACCCGCACATCACCTGCCCGCGATTCCTTTTTTTTTCCCCTCCCAATCGTTAAAAAAAAATACTTCTATAAAGAAAAATACGTTTTTTGCCTTTTTATTTTAAGGGGAAAATGTAAATTGCAAGAAATCGCATGAATGCATCCTGAAGCGTTTTGGTTATGTGTGTGTGTATATATATGTGTGTGTGTATATATGTGTGTGTGTATATATGTGTGTGTGTATATATGTGTGTGTGTATATATGTGTGTGTATATATACACACACACATACCAGAGACATGTTATTGTGGGACTAAATGAGCTCGCATGTGATGTATGTTTGCAAACTGTACAGTCAATGAGGGAAACGATGCTGACAAGGGAATAAACGCAAAGACTGCTTTTTTCTAAAAAAAAGATTCATTTGCAACTCGATAAATGATCGCAGAAGAAATATTTCCCTTTCTTTCCCATCAGGTTCAAGATGCATATGCAAAGACATAGATGTATAATATATATATATATATATCCCTGGGCTTTTTAACTTAGTCCCAGCTATTTTGTGTAATATCTTATTGATGAGGTTTGCTTTGCTTGTGTTGGGCTGAAGCTTTGCTGCTGTGTTTTCTCGGGATGAACCTCTCTGGTCAGTGTGCAGAGTTGCAGCTTTGCTTCTCTCTCTCGCTGACAGGAGTTCTGCAATGCGGTGTGTGGGTGGGTGGGTGGGGTGGGGTGTGGACTCAATGGCAGTTGTGGACCGCTGCAGTGCCGGCCCTCTCTGGAACTGCTGCATCCTTCAATGAGAAGCGCTGCCTACCTCTCATTTACTCAGCCCACCAGACAGGGAGAGGCTGGGAGGCTGGCCCGCCCTCTGTGTGTGTGTGTGTTTGTGTCTGTGTTAACCTTCCCTCAGTGGTATGTTCGTGGCAACATATGGTAGCCATCAGCAAACCATCTTTAGAAACTTGAATTGAACTAAATGGTTTATTGCTTCCCTCGCAACACACACAGCCAATTCACGTTACAGTATATTCCGCGAAGCGCCCCGAGACGTCTTGAAGACGTGACGAGGCTGTACAGTGTATCAAACGCAAGGATTTTTTAAAATTAAGTTGACTTATATAAAAGTCTGCTGAGTTTGTCGGGTACCGTCTCAGAATGGGAGTTTGCACTTCATCAAACGCAAATGATGTTTGCACTCCCCCCCCCCCCCCCCCCCACCACCACCACCGATTTAAAAACGAGATTCTCCAAAATGTGAATTGCTGATGTACTCAGCAGGGCTGGAATCTAACCTAATTTGATGTTTATTAAATTCTGTGTTTTCTTCTGCTCAGATGCAGATGACTGACCAGCTGCTCTGTTAACATGTAACTAACTGGCTGCATCCTGCTTTTCTCTTTCAACTGCAGCATTGCTTTGAGCAATTCCCCAGATACCCCTAAACCTTGCTGAAAGCTGAATCTTCATCACTCTACGTTTGATCCGCCATGGTTGAGAATCATTAAAGCCATTTTTTAGCTGGAAAAATAATCATTTTTTAATCGGGAATAAAAAAACCTCCAGGTATTTATTGGTGAAATTCATTAAAAAGCTAATTAATAATCCTTATCCATGGTGTCTTCACTTCATTGTGGCATTATTTATCAAAACGTTAATTTTATATACAGTGTTCTGTTTTTCTCAAGACAGCCTCCTCCACTTTCTTCCACGTTTTAAACTGACTGACCAATGCTGTGCTATAATCATTTGATTTGCAGCTCTACATAAGTAAAGAGTTTATGGTGGTAAAAGCATTACACTGGATGCCAAATGTATTCATTCATTTCCCAAATAATGCTCATAATTCTATATCAATTTCATTTTTTGAAACATAATAGACATGTTGAATTAGTGGAGCATCCTGAAAGTATAGGTGTCTCCTGTGGAATCTAAGGCCAAACTCATTGATTTGGAGGTTATGAATTTTTCTCCAAATGCAATTCATTGCGAAAGGCTTGACCTTGATTTTTCACTTCAATTACTGATTTATCAGCAGCTGCAATGTCAGCCCATTGAGTATTCATTCAGGGCAAGCTCTCTCGAAACTTTTCTGCCTTCAACAAGTAATGGAATTATTATGTCCTGCTGGAATGGAGCAGAACCAAAGCATGCATTGAAAAGTTGTTGTTTTCCACCGGAAGCTACATGTTTCTAGTGTGTAGAATCCATGCCCAATCTAATGAAAAATATTCTGAATCTTTATATTGAGGCAGTTGCTGCATATTATTTACTGTCAGGAGAGTCAATATTCTTTTGGTATACAAGTCACACATATTTGTATAATTATAAGTTTGGATGATATTATAAATTGAATTGATGCAATTTACCAACAGTCTCTCTCCACTCTCATTAAGCTACATGAGATACTATATTTACATGACTTAAACACAACTCATCGATTTAGCTGTGATTTAAAAAAATATTTTATCGCACTAACTTATTACTGTGAATATTTCATTTAATCATAGGAATTTTTCTGAAATTGTGTTTCCAATACTGTTTGGGACATGTGTATTAAATTATTTAGTATGTCTAGCCAAATGTAGCTAGCATCTACAATGTTAAGGTCGTATGGAAAAAATGATATTGTGATCCCCCAAAGTGTACAAATGCACTTGTTTACTACTGTACTATGAAGTACATTTCTGGTGCAGATGCTTTAAATTCCTTTATCATAGTGAATTTGAGATCTTTGAATTGTAAAAAGCAGTGCATTGGGAATTGGAGATAACTACCTTTCCTGGTGAAGGCAAACAATGCCGTACGTGTGCTTCTGCCCCTAAGCAGTCATTTTATTTCACAGTTTAAAATTTGTCTTTGATGCATGCAGAAATGGGAAATACCAGTACTCTATATTCTTTTTGGAATTTGTATGTTTGCATTAGATTGAGTTGAATTGTTTTTCTTCAGCGGTAGTAATAAACTGATATTCCAGATTGAGAAATGCTTCTTTGCGCAAATTTGCAGTGATTGCTTTTAAATGCGTATCAATTTGTAATAGCATAACCCTTGCTGCTATACAAGGATTCAAGCTTTGTACAGTATTTCCTTCTTGTGGTTCTGGCTTTTTTTAAAACTCCAAATCATTTTTTATTTTTGTCTTGTTGGCTGCAACTGCTCAGTTTCTAGTAGCAAACATCAGTACAGTATTGGGTGCCACACCCTCTCAGAGCGTCCCATCGATTTGCAGATAGATTTTATGCCTTTGTGATAGATCTGCATTCAGCAGATAAAAGTGTTCCATGTGTAATGATTGGCTATATGCTCAGATCAAGGTCTCTCATTGTGAAAAAGGGATACATCTCTGAACAGGTTGGAAGGTGCAGAGGTTATTCCCTGTTTTTTTTAATTAGAATTCTCAAGGTAACGTAGAATTCTCTTGTTACATTTTACCATTGAAAGCTCTCTCTCTCTTCCCCGCATCCACCAACAAAAATTTACATGGTTTAATAATGGATGTAGCGTGGCTTTCCTTGCAGCAAACATGCCAGATGAATCATTTAGAATAAAATTAATTTGCCTTTTAATATTGCAGGAAAACCACAATTAAAATTCCTCCTCTAGTTTCCCATAGGAATAGTGATTTAGCTAGCTTAAGTTAGGTTGCCAAGGGGGAGAGTAAAACGTGTGTCTGCGAAGGGTTTCCTTCCTGCACTGCTCAACAGTAGGAATATAGCAACAGGATTAGGCCATTTGGCCCTTCAAGCCTGTTCCAACATTTAATTAGATCTTGGCTGATTTTTACCTCAGCTAATCCTTTCAATTTCAATTTACTGCTTTCTCCCCATATCCCTTAATACCGTGACCTACCAAAAAAGCTATCAACCTCACTTTTGAAGGTGTGGATGGATCTAGCCATTCCTTTTTGGGGGAGAGAATTCCAAATTTCTACCAAGCTTTAATTGAAAAATGCTTCCTGATTTCACTCTTAAATAGCTTGGTTCTAATTTTGAAACAATGTCCCCTTATTTTGGAGTCCCCCAACAGAGGAAATACCTTCTCTGCATCTACCCTATTGAATCCCCTTATCATCTTAAATACCTCAATCAAATTACCACTCAATCTTCTAAATTCAAGGGAATACAGTTCAAGTTGATGCAGCCTTTGCTCGTAACTTACCATTTTAGGCCTGGTAACATTCTGGTTACGGTGGGTCTCCTGGTAGGTTGACTTAAGGAGCAGCAACTTGCGTTTATATTGTGGGCTTCATGCAAGGTGGCATTCCAGATCTCTTCATCATGTTAGCTTTTGGAAATGTCCATCAGGTTATAAACCATAAGTTTATTCTCTCCTGAGGAGAACATCAGGCCCATACTATGTGGTACACTGTCCATACCATTGACAAGAGAAGAAGGAAGTGGGTAAAATAGATACCGCACTAAATAAGTAAAATACACAAAACTAATTCTGTTGGCAATTGTAAAGAGAATAATACTTTGGCCATTGATAAACTAATGTGTGGCTTGTATTTGATTCTTGTGATGGGTGAAGATGATCAGTGTATGAAAACTAAAAATGATTAAACCAAATCAATGCTTACAATTAAACGGCATGGATTCTATGTAAAATGCATTCCAACCTCTTATTCCTTATTTTGAGCATCTAACCTTAATTAGATTGTGCAGAACTCTGATGGAAAATACTATAAGGTGGTTATTTGTTATTGACAAACTTGTCCAAATCTGTTTTACAACTGTTATACGTCAAGAGTTTCACAAATTCAGGTATGAACTTCAGTACCTTTATATATTTGTGTTGATGTAGGGTATATAACTGGAGGTGTAGTGCAATAAGCTCTCAAGAGATCAATTTGTTTAATCAACTTGAACTTAATCAAAATGAAATGTTTTTATTTTATGAAGAGCTCCCATGGTATACATCTAGAAAGAATATAGATGTGACATATCACATTCTGCTCTTCAGCAAGTTCGAATTCTTAGCTGGATTCAGTTGGTAGTCTGGGTTTGCCTCTGGTTTAGAGGGTTGGATGTTGAAGTCCTGTGTTGAAACTCACAGTCCAGGCTGGCACTCCAGGTCAGTGTAGGGGGGAGCACTGCATTGTCAGAGGTGTCATTGTTTTGATGGGGCATTAACTCATCTGTGAGTTCAAGTGGACCTTAAACAAACTATGACACTATTCAAAACAGAAAAGTTTGAATAGTATCTTTAATACACTTTAGTATCTTTAATACACTTTAGTATCCTGTCCCAACAATCCTGTAACTAATTTGGCTGCTCATCTATCAGCTGTTTGTGGAAAGTTTCTTTATATAAATTAGCTGCTACATTCACCTGGAGACACTATACTTTACAGAAAACCCCTGAAGTGCTTTAAGGTGTTTCAATCTGATAAGGGGCTACCTCAAATGCAATAATTTTTTTATTCTTTAGGAACTATAACAACTTGAACAATGATTTTCTCATCTTGGCAGTGGTGTCAGAGTGAAACAATAACAAAATTACATTTATAGAGCGCCTTTCACGTCGGGAGCACATCCCAAGGTGCTGGAAACATCCAGCATCTAGGCTAAACGTTTCTCTACAGGGAGATGGTGTAGAACTGCAGGTAGATTTTACTCTCTCACACATCCAGAAATTTGATAATATACAACTCTCCCATCAGTAGAAGGGACCGAAAGAGGGAAGGAGAAATTCTTTAAAGCAAAGACAAATTAAGCTAGTCACTGCAGTAAGGTCATATTTAGGTGGGATACATGAATCATTATTGTGCAAAAAGATGACTTAATTAATTATTTCCTAAAATTTGGAGGTGACTGAAAGTGCAAAAATCAGGGGTATGTCTGTTTAATGGAGAGGGTACACTTGTCATTTGTTTGAACATATGATGAGGTAAAAGCAGGTAATGTGCACAATGATTGCCTAATTGATGGCTTCTTCAGCTAGGCCAACCTCAGCTGAATTGAAGGATGTGTTCCTGGGTGGGCGAATGAACAATTAATCTTGTATTTTAAAGAAGTAACTTGGCTTAGAGTAATAATGATAATTATTTCATTTTATATAGCACTGTTCACGTCTTCTAGACATCTCAAAGCGCTTCACAGAATATACTGTAAAGTGCATTGCCTGTATATTTGTGGGTGAAATGCAGCAGCCAATTACGCACAGCAGTGTCCCACAAAGTCGTGGATTGAAATGACCAGTTTTATTATTGTTACAGTTTTATTATTTATTATTTTTGAGGGATTATTAATAGGCATGTGGAGTAAGGAAACTTGCCCAAGGTTTTGCCCTGCCTGGATTCGAACACAGGTCTCATGCTTGTAAGGTGAGTGCTCTTACCGCTGAGCTGCAGGACTCCACATATCCAAACCAGACTGAGAATTTCACATCTGTATGCCATCTACACATGAGAACTTCCCTGTGTTTGAAAAGGGATGCACACTTTCTCCCTGGAGTGAGAGAGTACCTTGTTTACCTAATTTGAAGAGTATTAGGTACAAGTGCACAAGAGCCAACTCTTGGGAATCCTCAAGTGTTTATTGGGAACTGTTGGAAGTTTAAACAGCTAAACCACATAGCTTGCCTTTGAGAGCACAGTGTGGTTGTCCAGAAAGCACCACACTAACTGTTTGGGTTAACAAGAGCTGTGTGACAAGAATCCCTGTGCTAAGTGACTGAGTCTGCTCCTCCCTAGACCAACCCCAGAGGATAGTACCAGTTGGTCATGTCCAGCCTATTGGTTCTGTTTGATGTATGATTTATTGCTTCGAGGAGATTGGGAGAAGGGATGGTATGATATATTGAGTAATTTATTAACAGTGGGTGAACCTATTATAAATAATGGAATCAGTGCTTTCTTTTCAATTAGTGTTAGTTTTTTTATGTGCATTTCATATTTTCTGGCTTTTTCTTGCAGTTGAATATTTGTCGATCCATTTTCATTGTAAAACCATGTTGCTCATAACTCCTTTGCTCTTTGTATTTTGACGTATAATGGGTAATCTTCCCCCTTAAATCTGCAATGTATAACATTACTGACTATGAAAACTCTGCTGGAGAGGAGGAGGGTTCATTAAGATCTAATATAAGTCCTTCAAATGTACCATACTTTTGGAAGTAATGTACCGGCAAAGCACCAAGGCCTCAGCTGTGATTTTGAATGTTGAATATTGCAGTGTGCAGGATCGTTCAAAAGAAAAAGGAGTGTGAGTTTTGATGCAGAACAAATAAACTGCTACTTTACATGAAAATAATAGAGAATCATTAGAATTGACTCCAGCATAGATTAAGCCAGAGCGATCCACTGCATCCTTGCTTTTAGTTAGAGCGAGGCTCCTGTGGGTTCAGAAGAGGGTATAATATGTAGCAGCAGTCCCCATTAGTGTGTGTGTGTATGTGTGTGACAGCTGGAACTTAAAATTATAGGCTGTCTGGTTTGTCGGGGATTATGAGATGCAGTATGTCCACAAGGGAGAGGATAACTGACAGCTGTTGGCTCTTAAGCAACATGGAGCACAACCAGGCAACTGCGCCTGAAGTAGAAAAACCTTATTGTTATTTTTCCATGTTACTTACATGGCCCTTATATTTGCATTTGATTAACATTTTAGAAGTATTAATTGGTCTGAATGAACAATGAATTTGTTTAGTTAAAATAATCTTGGTTAATGCAGTTTTTATATAGTTTCATGCTTTACTTTGTAAAACCAAATGAGGCACAGGGGCAGAAGAAAGAACAAACAGAAATAAACATACTAATTAATTTAAGGATGACATTCTTTGCCTTTCCATCTCTGGTATTTATTATTTTTTATAGTATTTATTTATACATATATCGATATATAAAATCGATATATATATCACTGTATAAAATATATATATATCGATATATAAAAATAAATACAATGCAAAACGCCAGAAAGGTTAAAGTGGATTGATTCAGATACAAGCAAAAGCCTTGCTTGCCGTTAATTAGCATCAGAATCAATCGACTTCAATCTTCTCAGTCATTTTGTGGTTGTATTTATTTTATGGGACATCTTTGGAACATACTAATGGAACATACTCTGCTCCTGCTGGAACATACTTGGAACATACTCTGCTCCTGCTCCCACCTTCTCTTATTGGGGTGCAGTTCCATGAGCACTGGTTGCCTCCTTGTACCCCACCAAAGTGTTCAACATTGATGTGAGAGCCTGGGTAGTGAGTGTTGGCATGACACTTCATTGCAGAGAGCATTACAGCCGAGCTTGACCTTTCCTAAACCGCCTGCGGTAATGTTAGGATCCGTTACACAGTATGTAAATAGAGATGTATCATTCTATGGATACAGGAAATTACAAATTCTCCTATTTATGTAATTAACCAATGTAAAGGATTTCCTTACCAACCATCCCACTCCCTTTGCTTGTCCCCTACCCTGCCCACCCACCATCGGCGGTCAGGCCTTCAGCTTTTCTGTCCCCACCCTCTGGTATCCCTTCACTTTGCGTCCTCCCTTGCCTCCTTCCAAGACCTTTCACTGCCTCTCTGGTCATTCTCACTGTGTTTGGGGAAGGGGGGCAAGAAGAAATAAATCTAAAACACGTTCAAAACTGCAAAATTGTTTGATACAATTCCTGTTTGTTTTCACAAGATGAAACAAATTCCTGGTGAAAAAGTAAAAACTCAAATCCATTTGCTGTCTGTTCCTGTTGGTTTGTGGAGGCCAATGGACTGACATTCTTCTGTAATCGGCTCTGTTTGTGAGCCATCCCGGGAACAGCAAAGGAGATTCCAATTTCTTTGTACCATTTTCCATGTAGGAATTATTGCAGCCACAACATATACAGTCTTGACAAGCCCTACGATTTGAGGCAAAAGTTGAAAAACTTCTGAAGGTGTGGTAGGGAAAATCAGGTGTCAGTTATTGAATTGGCGGAGGCTGCATACAGTTGTCCTTGCTCATCTGGTTCCAAAGGGCTTTTGGGAAAGTTTGGGGGATTGGTTGCTTAACTTCTATCAGCTGCTGATTGCTGAACCCTGTCTGTCAGAGGATGGACAGGCATCATTTTGTTAAAAACAATTATGTGGTGATGTTTTTCAAATGAAGGAAATGATCATTTACAGGATTATAGGAAATTATGCATAAAACAGTGATCAGATTTGCAAGGTTTCACTCCAAACCTCTGAGGACAGAACAACTAGAGTTTGTTTGTAAAATTGACTATTTTACCTAACTGACCCAATCTTCTATAACAAAAAGAGAAGTTGCTGGGAACACATAGCAGGTCAGGCAGCATATATGGGGAGAGGAAAGTGGGTTAATGTTAATGTGAAAGTGGGTTAATGTTTCAGGTCGATGACCTTTTGTCAGACACAATCTTAGGTTAGACAAACAGAAATGGTACTCTTCCTTTCGGTCAACAAAGAAATAAAGGTACCAAGGTGTTGCCCTAAATTCCTTGACACAGGGACACTTGCACAAGGTAATAAATAGTCTTCTAATTCTCAGTGGTGCACCTTGCTATTTCTGCTGGAAAGTACAGATACGCCTGAGGGCAGTTATCACTGAACTAGATTTGTGCTTAAACTCCCAAGGGAAACGTATAGAAACTATAGGCTTATAATGAATAGGTTTGAATGTTAGTCACAAGGCTCAGGATTGTGCTAACACAAAACTCGTATGTTGAGGAGCGGTGACTTTTAACTCAAAATGTTATTGTAGTGAGCAGACGGATGAATGCAGATTTGCTTTCGCAAGTGATGAAAAAAACACCTTTTCACTCTCTGGTCTTGACAATTGTACAGGAAGGAGACTGTTCCGATCTGTAACAAATTGGGTTAAACATTTCACACGCTTACATTTACTTAGCGGCCAGACACTCTGCATGAAGAACAAGCCAGAACAAAATATGCAGAAGTTGCCAAACTTTCGCTTGGTGTGCTGTCCGATAAGGAAAATCTTCAGTTTGGATGTTTTGTTATTGGATCTCTAAGGACATTTGTGCTGTTGATAAAAGGTTCATTGGGTGCTTCCTCTTGTGGAAACATTTAGATGAAATTCTTCCCTTGCTTGTAAGATAGAAGGTGCCCATTGATTCGCAACCAGTTCAGCAATGCATGAGATGGGTTTAATGACTGCAGTTGAGTTAGCAACAGTTTAGAAAAGCGTTAGTGGTGATCCTACATCAAGGAAGGTTGGAGGGACAGGTTGCAACCATAATGGTATGTACCATCTGTGTTTTTTTTAGTGACCATCCATTTTCAGCAAAGTAGGAACATGCCAGCTTTTTTGATTTGTTCATGATAGTCATCATAAAGCCATGCCCCCGAAGGCAGCAGTAGAATCTGCCTTTTTCCCAGTCATTTTTTCCGCAAATATGCATTCGCAGAGATGGCATTTCAATGTGATCTGATCACAATTGATAGAAAGAGGAAAGGCAGCGGTAGTTTGTGCCTATTTCACATTCCTTTCACTGAGAAAGGAATGTGCATGCGCATCAGAACTACATTCAACTCAATGGGTAAAAAAGGCATGGCGTCTCGCTGCCTTTCTGTTGCTTTTAAGGTAAGCATATCAAATTGCAGTTAAATCATTTTGATAGTTTCTACTAGAAATCGTTTGCATTATGTAAAATATGCATTGTAAATATATAAACCATTAAATAATCATCTACAATTTAAAGTTTTTATTTTCATAAGGTAGGCACTGCCTATCCTGCCTACCCTGACTGCACGTCCATGTAGTACAATAAGACTTTACTCTTGAGTTTATTCCACCATAGTTATAGCTATGGTACTGGAATTGACTCAACTTTGTTATTCAGCTTTTAATGAAATTACTGTCTCTCCATTATTACAGGAAAATACTTAAATTCCCTTCCTTTGTCCTTGTGAAGCATTTAACACTTAATAGTCACAGAATCAGTTTGTTTGTTACTGGTTATTGGTTATTTCAGGTCACAGTTGAAGACCTTTCTCTTCGACCGAGCTTTTGGTCACCTTCCTGCCCCAGCTCCTGGCTCGGTCCCAGGACCCGCTACTGTGAAGCGCTCTGAGACGCCTTCTGGCATGGAGGGCACTATATAAATCGAAGTTGTTGTTGTTAAACTTGCAAAAGACCACAGGACCTATGCAGTGTGAATATCCTTGCACATTGCTGCCATGGTGTAGGTGGATGATTGGTGTCTCTGTGATAGGCAGTGACCGCATAAATATGGATCACAAAATGAATAAAAATATCCATCAAATTCAATAGTATATCTTTAAATACTAAAAGTGTTCATGCCATGATTACAAAGATAATCCAATTACATGGTTCAGGTGACTGATATGGACTACTCAGGTTGTGCTTTTTGTAGTTTTATGATGTTCTCTTAAAGTTGTGATTAGATTACTGCCTTGTAAACACTCACAGGTATCCATTATTATCTCTACAATGACCCCTCTCTCAAATAAGGCCACAAATTGTGTTCTACAAGCAATGGGAATCCCATCAGTCCCCCCCCTCACCTATTCAAAGGTATTATGTAAGGCTCACCTGTGTAACAACAACAAACAATAACTTGGATTTATAAAGCGCCATTCACACCAGACGGTGTCTCAGAGTGCTTCACAATAATGGATCCCGGGGTCGAGCCAGGAGGATGGGAAAAAAGTGACCAAAAGCGCGTTGAAAAGAAAGGTCTTTAGCCGTGACCTGAAAATAGGAAAAGAGGGGGTGAGGCGAAGGGAGTGAGGAAGAGAATTCTAGAGCCTTGGGTGTCGTGGCTGAAGGCACTGCTGCTGATGGTGGAATGCAGGATTTGGGGCATGAGGAGGCCAGACCTGGTAGAGCAAAGGCAACGGCTACTGTTGTGAGTAGAGAGGTAGGGCGGTGCAGAGGAGTGGAGGGATTTGAAAACAAGAGTGAGGATCTTCAAAGCGATCCACTCCAAAACAGGGGGCCAGTGAAGTCTGACAAGGCTTGGGGTAATCGGGGAGCGAAGTTTGGTTCAGGTGAGTATGTGGGTAGTGGAATTTTAGATTGCCTGGATTTTGTGAATGGTGATGGAGGGGAAACCGGCAAGGAGGTTATTGGAATAATCCAGCCGAGAGGTGACAAAGGCATGGACCAACGTTTTTGGGGTGAGATATTGGTGGAGATGGGCGATACGTCGGAGATGGAAGAAAGCGGTGCTGGTGAGGGACCGGATGTGGGGGACGAAGGATAATTGGGGCTCGAACGTAATGCGTAAATTGTGTACAGGTTGGGAGAGTTTTAGGGGCAGGTCAGGTAGGTGGAGGAGGTGAGAGCCATGGGATTGAAGACGTTGACGAAAGCCAAAGAGTATGGCTTCATCTTGTCAACATTGAGCTGAAGGAAATTCGTGCTCTTACAGCTCTTGATGTCTATCAGACATGCTGACAGAACATCAGGGAACTGGGGGTCGCAAATTGAGGTGGAAAAGTAGAGTTGGGTGTCATCCGCATACATGTGGAAGTGTGCCCCATGTCTGCGGATGACATCACCAAGAGGAAGCATGTAAATAAACAAGAGAAGGGGGCTAAGAATGGATCCTTGGGGTACCCCCCCCCCCCCCCCCCCCCCCCCCACACCCACAGGTAACCAGGCAAAAGTGAGAGGAAAAGCCGTTAACAGAGAAGTACAGCTGGAGGTTTGTGAGATAGGACTCGAACCAGGCATGTGCGATCCCACTGAGATGGATGACGGATAGGTGGTGGAGGAGGATGGCATGATCGACACTGTCGAAGGTGGCGTAGAGGTCCAGGAAAACAAAGAGGCAGATGGAGCCCTGGTCATAGATAGAGAGGTTTGTGACTTTCAAAAGCGCTGTCTCTGTTTTGTGGGCAGGGCGAAAACTGGACTGGAGGAGTTTGAAAGAGAAGTGGAAAGAGTTGGTTGGTAACAATGTGTTCTAAAACTTTTGCCGGTTTGAAGACTTTTCTTTTCGACCATGCCTTTTGTTTCCTCCCTAATTTTTTGACCTCCCCCACGTTTTTTACCCCCTCCCGAACACTCCTCTCCCAGCTCGGGTCACACGCCTCCTGTGCAGTGCCTTGGGACGTCCTCCCAACGCGAAAGGCGCTCTATAAGTCTAATTTGTTGTTGTTGTAGCAGTGAAGGGCATGTTTGAGATAGGGTGGTAGTGGCTAGGACTTGAGGCATCTAGGGTAGGTTTTTTGAGGAGTGGGGTGGTAATAGCGGTTTTGAGGGGGGCAGAGACTGATGCTGAGGAGAGAGGGACAGGGATTGATTTTTGATGTCTGCCAGCAGTGGGCAGAGAAGGGGGAGCTGGGTGATGAGCAAGCTGGTGGGTAGGGGGTCGAGGCAACAGGTGGTGGGTTTCAAAGAGGTGATGGTAGATGAGAGGGAAGAAGGAGAGATGGGGGAAAAAAGAATGTAGGATGGGGGTCATGGTAGAATCTGATGACGAGGAGGGTGAGGGGGACAGAAAGGGGACGGTGGTGGGCGGCAGTAGGCCGGAGGATGAGGCTGACAGGCGAATGTTTTTTATTTTGGTGGTAAAGAAGTCCATGATCTCCTCGCACTTGGCATTAGATGTAAGTGTAAGTAGTTGTCCATGACAGCATGAATCATCAATGACACCAGCTTAAAGAAACTTGCTGACCAAGATCCCCAAGTGACGTGCATTGATTGTGAATATTATACAATGATCAGATTTTAAATACAGCTGTAGAAAGTCTTAAGTTCTGAGGTTGGCATTCATAAGTCAGTTGAAAGCACAGCTTTCAACATCTCAGACCTGCGTGCACACAAAAACTACTGAGATGGGGTGAAAAATGGAAAGCAGCTGCTTATTACCCCATGTGCAACTGGCGCTACTCATACATGATGGCTTTCAATCAGTTCATGAATAGCACATTCCTGAACTCCTAAGCTTAACGAGGACCATATAACTTAAAAAGCTGAATCTGGAACAAAAACAAAATGAATGGAGTCCAAACAGAAATTACGTAGATGCAATAGGCCTATCTAATAGGAATAATCTTTGTATTTGATATAACATTTTATCACGTTGAGGCATCTCAAAGTGCTTCACAGAATATACTGTACAATGGATTGACTATGCATTTTGTGGGCAAAACTAGGTGAAAGGGACTGGAGACTTGGACAGAACAGAATTGTCTGAAGGGTTTGAATGGGGAATGGAGCATATTGCAAGACTTTCTAATGTCAGAAAGTGCCTTCCTGTAAAACAAAACATCAAGCCTATTCAGTGCTCTTCTTTCAACTTAAAAATGTAACATGATGTCTGACTAGGTGGTGATGGTGGGCAGTCATGTTTGTTGTTGAGGCTAGCTTATAAGGTATAGATCAGTCCATATTTTGCTATGTTAGTTTATAAATTTATTTACATAGACCAATGCAGAGTCTGATGTGTTAGCTTGTAAATACAGTATATTTATTATACAATACTGTAATATCCACACATAGAGTAGTCATAAATTACTTAATAGTGTATTTCTCTGGAAGCTCATCAATGGGCATTGTTTTCTAATTAGAATAATATAATGTTATGCCTAAGTACGGGACATACATTTATATATTTCTAATTAGATACTTCAGCAAATAATGTTATTCTTCAGTAAAAGCCCGTTTATCCGGCACCCGCGGACCTGGCCAATGCCGGTTAAAGTGCCTGACGAATATTCGGGCGGCCCACGGCCGAAAACCCACCACAAAAAAATTACGGTTCTTTTAATACACACCATAATAACAGAATATTGTATTGGTATTTATTGTTAAAACTACTCTCTTGCGCTTCTCATCTTTACTGATTGAGGTTTACAGTCCAGTGATTTTTTAAATGGAGGATGCCAAGCGGGTGAAAAAAAACGACAGCGTGATTTTTAAAATCTTGTGACTTTACTTGCGGCAAGCCCATAGTCCTACTCTCTACTAGCGGCAAACCAAAATACTGCGCAACAAAGTTAGCATTATCGGCTTGCTGCTACTATGACTTTAAAGTCTGGTTTTTTCACCTGCTTGTCGGCCTCCATTTTAAAAAGAATCGCTGGACTATAAACCTCAACCGCAGCATCATGGCTTCAAGCACAGCATCTACTAGTAAAGGTGAGAAGCGCAAAAGGGTAGTTTTAACAATTACCAATACAATATTCTGTTATTATGTTATTTATGCATTCACAAATGCTCCACTGCTATTGTTCCGGATAAGTTCCGGTTTATCGAATGGGGACTTTTTTTATGGCGTGCCGGTTATACAGAAGTGCCGGTTCATTGAGTCAAGAATAAATGGGCTTCTACTGCATTTGGATAATTTGAAGCACCTGACATGATTGCTGGCAAACGGTTTAGATTATTTTTCTTGAATGTTGCAGTATTGTGTGCGCCTATGGTACTTCTTAGAAAACAGTTGGAATGTGGCTGATGTACAATATGATATAGTGTAGTTGAAAACCTGCTATTGTTGACTTTAAAAAGGAGAAAAGAATTTCATTCACTGTTCAGAGGAGGTTTTGGTAGACTGAAATTTAAAAATTCAAAAACTGGTTCTTCACACAAGGATTTATGATATTATGGTTTGCACTCTCCAACAGGGTGGGAACTGTAGAATCATTTGATATGCTCTTTACAAGAGACAGATACTTAAAATGAAAGAATATTAGTGAAAAGACAGGAAAATTGAGTTAATAGATCAGCCATGATGCCATAATATGGCAGAACAAGCACGGTGAGCCAAATGGGTTACTTTTGCTTTTCCGTTTCTGTGCGTTTTCTGTACATTGATTAAACTTGATTAAATTAATCCAAGTTAAAACTCCACTTCTGCAATCTTTGTACACAGTAGAAAGTTTTTAATTCATCATATTATTTATTTAAAGCTTACACCACTTTTCATTCCCCAAAGTCATGTTTATCTTCTCCTAATTAGTCCTCAATAGAAGTTTGTTCGAACAAACCATGTTAGATTGAAAAAAAATATTCCTTGCATTTGTTATCGTGTGTGATCAAGTTGTCTAAAAGTCTCCAAAGCGCTTCACAGGAATTTTGTAAATTTTGCAAAATGTGGTCACTGTGCGCAATTGGCTGCACCGTACTGTACTTATTTGTAGCTTTAACATACACAAGACAATTTATTTCTCTAGTAAAAGCTCCGCAGGCTTATGCCAGAATGTGCAGATCATTTTCCTGTAATTGGGCCTATTGTAATGGTACTCCTTTGAGACGACACTTTATTTTTACTCTTTGGTATTAGCCTCTGCTTTGGGTATGATTTATTCTCCCCTCCCGTTCTAAACGAAAAGAGCTGGTTGGAGTAGAATCAGATCTTTGAGATGGAGGAAATGAGTATTCATATAACTTAAACACTCCTGCATGTGCTTGCCACAAACCAACTTGTGGCTGCATGAGTTCTAAATTTGAACTTCACTTAGATTTTTTTAAAGCAAAATTCTGTGCATATTTGGCTGGTAATGTTTTATTGAAAGTCTATGCAATAATATTTAGAAAGCATAGCTGCAAGCCTTCACCACACAGTACAGAATACACAATACTGATTCATTAAACATATTTCTGAAATGGTCATTAGGTCTGTTCCAATTAGCTGTGATTCATGGTGATTGTCAGATGCTTTTTTTATGTCCCTTAATACTGAATTTAAGGGTGGAGAAACAGATGTGTTCTGATATTTGCAATGAATAGTTTGGACTGCTTGTTAGGTTCAGGCTGTCTATAAAAGTAACGTGAAGCTTCGCAGACACCCAGAGCATAATTAATTGCCAAGTGTTGACTGGCCCAGCGCCTGGTGTGCCAAGCCTCGCACGCGGTGCCTCGACACGGTCTAAATGGTGCCTCTGAAATGCTTTTGTCCGATATTTCGAAAGCGACTTAACAAGCCTCAAAATGGAATCACTCTGGTCTTTTATTATTCATCACCAGAATTCACTCCAGGGAAGCTGTTGTTTCCTAAAGTGAATGGCTTCTTGTTAAAATCCATCCTTAATTTCCAGCATCGTAAAGACTACTAATCCGTTTAGTAATCTTGTAGAGCAGATTAAGTGAGGGGACACTGAGCATGCATGGTTTCATTGTGATGTTTATCAGCAGCTGGTCATTGTTGGGCAACACATCTATTTTCTACATGTCTGTTTTAGTATGAGTCTACATCTTGATTATTTTTTATTCACGATGGTCTTTTCAGATAGCACTCTACACTAAACCTGTCTGCAGCTAACATGTAAAGTGATCTTTATCTGGGTGTGTGGCTTGTGTGCACTATTATTTGCTTCTTTATCAAACTACTACCAAATGGGAAAGTTTTGCTGTGATTTATTTCACTAGTTTGACTAAACAGCCAGTCTTATAGTTCAAAGCCCACAAGGTCAAATCTGACATAGTAAAAATGACCATAGTAAACTGGCCAATTAGCAATATATAATAATAACAAACAAAAGTTGAACTTCAGTGTACTCTTGACGCTTTGCTTTGTTTTGTTTTAAAAGGTTTATTACTGTTCCCCCAAGAGCTACATGAATAAATACACAATGTGGAATTGAGCCTCCAAGGTGTGAGTCTCAGATTCCATACGTGCTCTATGCTGAGTTCACCATTACTTCCTGCAGATGTGGTGGGATGCAATAAATGACCTTAGGTTGACCTGAAATAGAAATGTGAGAGGATACCACTGTGGTCCTGCTCCTTATTACTTTCCATTGTATAAATAATATGCATCTGACCTATAAACATGTGTGTATGGGACTTATGAGTAATATGATTCATCCATCATAGCTAGTTGCCTGACGTGAAGCCATCACTGCAGATTGTTTTGCTGATGTGATATTATCAGCAATCTATGATACATATCCCCAGTGGACAATTGGTATTTGCGCACTGTTCTGTCTTAAAATTTGCGATTGCATAGGAGTGAGGAAATGTCCCCAATTCAGTCGTAATTTGGAAACCAATTTTCCATATTTCCTTTGGTATCCAAATTAAATTTGAATTGAAGAATTCCGTGCCATGTTAAGACAAGTGGTTTTACGGACCAAGACAAGGTGGAATTTCCAGAATTGGGTGAGGGCAGTCACATTTGTTAATATTGGGCAGATGGGACCTCAGTTTAGCATCTCACCTGAAGAATGGCAATTCCAAAAATGCAGCACAATTGAGCACTGCATTGGAGTATCTCCTAGACTGAGTTTGAAGCCCTGACATGGGGCATGAACCACCAATCATCTGACTCGTTTGATAGACTAGCCATTGAGGGTAGGGATTCAGCCTACGAGATACTCTTAACTCTGCAAGACAAAGCGCTAATAGCTGTGTGGTCCGAGCTGGTCAAGTGGTGGGATGCTTCCCAGACAGTGTTCGCAATGGCAGGCTGTGTAATTTTAGATATTTAAACTGCAGAAGCACCCTGGTGCACACTCTGTGGTCTTGTCAACCTGCATTTATTAGTGAGGAATCAGTAAGCAGGATAGCTTTCCTTGGGTGAGAGAGTGCTCATTCCATTCCAAACAGATAGAAATTCTATGCATAGATGATACGTATATGTGGAACTCTGCCTGGTTTTTCATGCTTTTAAATATGATAATGGGTTTCTCCTTGAGTCAGACACCTGGATGATCAAAAAAAAATTGAGCTCACGTCTACTAAGTCCACAATGAAGCTACCCTTTCTCATGGTTTGTTCAGAAATAGAAAAATCTACAGCAAGATGGATACAAAAATATACTAAAATTAATTATAATTACATTTGCCTTTTTTAAAAATTCTGCTAGTGAAACTTTATTTTTGTTTCATGTTGCAAAAGCCTTGGCTACTCCAAAGAACAGAATAATTTGTATACAGTTGAAACTGTTGATCATAGGATATTGATTTTAAGTGCAAAGTTGGAAGCATTCTTGCCCCATTTTGGGTCTTTGAGCATATCATCTCGGCTCCCAAACTGAGGTCCTGTCTGCCGGTTCAGGTGGACATTAAAGATCCCAGTGGCCTTATTCAAAAGAGAATGGAATTTCTCCTGGTGTCCCAGACAAGAATTTCTCCTCTTCCCTTGTACACACAATCAAATTGGTCATTCACCTCCTAGCAGATTAGCTGCTGCATTTGCCTGCAAATACAGTCACTAGGGAACGGCGATTAATCGGTTTTTCGATTAAACCCGATATGATTTTCAGATCGGTATGACGATATGGTGATTCTAAAAAAACTGTTATATCGAGAGATTAAATTTTAAAAATATACATCGATATATTTTTAATATCGTTCCTGGCAATATATCAATATTGTTGGTATTATCAGTGTAATGCGATCTTTTCCAGCTTAACTTGTCACCGGCATTGCAACCTCCCAGATCTAGAGCATGGAATGCGCGTACATTCGGTGCGCGCGCACAATTAACGGGCGCGCACATCCGATGCGCGCACACACTTTACTGTGTATACTCGACGTGAGTCGTGGCGTCTTAACAAAGTCGCATCGCTGAAAATTGTAGTTTGAAAATTTACCTTTCTCATCATGGGGAAAAGAAGCCCCGTATGGGACTACTTTGAAAACAATGCAGTCAGTAATGGTGTGTATATATGTACAGTTTGCAAGGTCTTGGTTAAGACATCTGATTCGAGCACGAGCAGCCTGCGACAACACATTAAGCAGCACCACCCCGCCCAGCACGCTGCCCTCAGAGCGAAATCATTGTCGACAACAGCAGGAAGTCGAACCAGCGCTTCGGAGAAAGCGACAGGTAGTGGGGCCAGTGCAGCTCAAACAATTCCTGCTTTATTTAAGAGGAGAACATTGTACCAGAGAGGGGACAAAAAGTGGCAAAGTATCACGAACGCTGTCACTTTTTGCATAGCAAAGGAGAGCTTGCCAATGGCGAAGGACATTAATTCAGACTTCAGACTACATAAAAATAAGTGGCATTTTGTGGCTGTAAGTGTTATTTTTGTGTGTGAGAGAGTTAGAAGCCAGATTATCACTGCTTCTATGTGTGTGTCTAGTCAGACACACACAGCAGTGATAATCTGGCTTCTAACTCTAACAGTCAGACTGTCTGTCTCTCTCTTTTCTATTGTAATAGATCTCATTTACACGTGGACATTACATGCTACTTTCAAGCAAGAAATGGAGGAGAATACATCTCTAGATTTTGTTTTTGGTGTGTGTGTGTTCTATTTTGTGTTTAGAGATGGAGGGAGAGAAGGAGAGGGGGAAAGTTGGGAGAGAAGGAGAGAGGAAGAGAAAAGAGGGAGGGAGAGAAGGAGAGGGTGAAAGGAGGGAGAGAAGGAGCGAGGGGAAAGGAGGGAGAGAAGGAGAGAGGAAGAGAGGAGAGGGAGGGAGGGAGAGAAGGAGAGGGGGAAAGGAGGGAGAGAAGGAGCGAGGGGAAAGGAGGGAGAGAAGGAAGGAGGGAGAGGGGGAAAGTTGGGAGAGAAGGAGAGAGGAAGAGAGGAGAGGGAGGGAGAGAAGGAGAGGAGGAAAGGAGGGAGAGAAGGAGCGAGGGGAAAGGAGGGAGAGGAGAGAGGGGAGGGAGGGAGAGGGGGAAAGTTGGGAGAGAAGGAGAGAGGAAGAGAGGAGAGGGGGAAAGGAGGGAAAGAAGGAGCGAGGGGAGGGAGGGACAGAAGGAGAGAGGGGAGGGAGGGAGGGAGGGAGGGACAGAAGGAGAGAGGGGAGGGAGGGAAGGAGAGGGGGGAGGGAGAGAAGGAGAGAGGAGAGGAGGGAGAGAAGGAGAGGAGGGAGAGAAGGAGAGGGGGAGGTAGGGAGCAAACAACATCGTATAATTCAACAGACCTTGACACCAACATTACAAACTTTCTGGACCTAGAGCACGCATTTCGAAATGTGCGTGCACCGCGACTGCACGCGCATCGTCAGTGCGGACGCACCGTCAATGCGCGCGCACCGCGACTGAGCGCGCACCATAAATGCGCGCGCGCCATCAATGCACGCGCACTTCGAATGCACGCGCATGCGCAGTATAAAAACTCGATAGATCGGTTTAAGCAGGTATGAGCAAACCGATATATCCATAATCAGAAAAATCCCATATCGCCGTTCCCTAACAGTCACTGCATTTTTCAAAAATCCTGTTAAGTGCTTTGAGGCATCAACAATGTGATAAGGTGCCACGGTATATCCTCAAATGCAAGGATTCTTTTTGTACATTAAAATGAAAGATTCCATGTTTGGCCTTGTGTACAATCAAATAAATTCTCGCACTTTACTCTGAGAGTCTGCTTTCGATTTGCTGTGTTGGAATTGATTCTCAAGGACAAGGTCTTAGCTGGCTCAGTATTTCTTAGCTGAAGGTTATATCTTCAGTTATATCTCTGTTGCACTGAATCAATTTGTTGCATCCAGTAATGCAATTTTAATTTTTAATGCTTGGCAGCTCATAGAGTTTTTAAAACTGCTATCGGTGATTACTAAGCTGTAGGGTCCGTCGATATGGAAATTTTCCGATTTAGATATATCGACGGGCTCATATCGAGATATACCGAAATATCAATATTTTCGGGTTTTGCGTACTGCGCATGCACGCGCATTCGTGTGCGCGCGCATTCCCGTGCGCGCGCATTCCCGGTGCGTGCGCATTCGGAGCCTATCTCCTCAGGAGGTAAATATCTTTCTCTGTGTCTCTCACACTCACTCTCTCCATCACTGTGTTTTTCTCTCTGTATATTATCACATCCACCCCGTCTCTCCCCACACCCCCCCGCCGCCGCTCCTCTCTCGTCCCACCCCCCCCCGCCGCCGTCCCCCCTCGCCCCCCTCACCATCTCCCTCCCCCCCACCACCCCCAGCCGTCTCTCACCCGCCCCACCCGTCTCTCTCCCCTCCCCCCATCCGCCGTCTCTCTCTCCCTCCCCCACCCCCAGCCGTCTCTCTCCCCCTCCCCCCCCCCCCAGCCGTCTCTCTCCCCCTCCCCCCACCCCTTGCATACCTGTATATTGTATTCAAGGACTATGAATACAATATGGCGGCTTCACTAATAACTGGAATGCTTTGAGGAAGTACAACTTGTACTTATAGCACCTTTCACAAACAGTCATGTGTCAGAGCAATTTACAGAGTCAATCCTCTAAGATAGTGGTGCCTTGCAAGGATAGATAACTAAAATGGAGGGTGAGGGCTTTTAAGTGGATTGAATTTACAGGTATCCCTCCCCAACCGCGGGGGATACGTTCCTGAAAACCTCCGTGGTTCGTAAAACCGCGGTTGGAAAATACAGGGCACTTTGGGAAACATGGGGATAGGGGGAATACGTTTGCTTTGTCGTGCTTGGAAAATGCAGGGCCTTATGGGAAACATGGGGATATGGGGAGTAAATTTGGGCGCGTTGGCTGCCAGGATCTGCAGCAATCCGCGAGGCTGTCTGCCTGACTGATTGATCTACACACCTTTCTCTTTGACTGCGCCTTTGGTCACCTTTCTATCCCTGCCCCTGGCTCGGTGCCGGGTTCTGCTATTGTGAAGAACTCTGAGACGCCGTCCAGCGTGGAGGGTGCTATGTAAATCAAAGTTGTTGTTGTACACACAGACAGAGAGAGAGAGAGAGAAATCAACGGAGAAGGTGGTGTGGTGGGTGACACGGGGGTGGGGTGGGTGCGGTGCAGATGGTGGTATGGCGGGTGACACAGAGGTGAGAGAAATCAACAGAGAAGGTGGTGTGGTGGACACGATGGGGGGGTGCAGAAGGTCGTGTGGTGGGTGACATGGAGTGGGGGGATGTGGACAAGGTGATGTGGTGGGTGGATTATTTACGTTAATCCTAAAAGAGAAGCAACATCTCGCAGGTTGATTGCGACATCGCAACTGGGTCCTAGGGCCAGACACTAGCGCGAAGCGACATCATGGTTGATTGATGCAACTGCGTCCTAGCGCCAAACGCTAGTGTTAGTGTTAAAACCCGTGGATAAGCAAGAGTTAAGCAATAACCATTGCCGTGGTTAGCAAGGGTTGTTGCAGCGAGCCAACCATGGATAAGTAAAATTAACGGTAGAAAAAACCGTGGTTGGGGCAGGGTACCTGTATACATATATAATCCTCACACTTGACATAGCACCTTATCGTGACCTATTCGAGACTTCTCAAAGCATTTCACAGAAGCCCTCAGAACTTGCACATGAGTTCAAATGCATACTGTATCTGCATCCAAATAACCCCATACCCGCTTAATTATCTTCTCATTATTATGAAATTTAGCTGACCAAATACAGTAAAAGCCCTTTTATCCGGCACCCGATCAACTGTAACTTCCATATAACCGGCACATCAGAAAAAAGTCTGCATTCGATTAACCGTAATTTATCCGGAAAAATGCATAATTATTATTTTTTCGGGGGGGCTTTGTCGACCAAATATCTGGCACATGCTTTAATCGGCATTGCCAAGTCCTGAAGGTGCCAGATTCACTGTAAAGTGAATTGACTATATTTATGGGCGAAACGCGGCAACCAATTGCGCACAGCAGTGTCCCACAAATAATCGTGGATAGAAATGACCAATTTTTAAATTGTTTTTATATATACAACAGCAACTTGGTATATATAGTATAATATATAGTGTAACGTCTGGCATAGAAAGGCCCCCTAGCAACCTGCCCACCCCATTTACTCAGCAGGCTCCACCTGCTCCATGTCCCCCTAGCCTTCAGCCACTCTGCCCCTAACCTCCGGAATTCCATCCCGCAGTCCCTTCGCCTCGCCTCCTCCTTAGCCTCATTCGTGTCCCACCTCAAGACCCTCCTCATTGATGGTCCCATCGGTCACCCCAAATACCCCTTCCCTCCACCCTCCCCATTCCCAACCCCAGCTCGGGTCTGAAACAATGACTTTCCAGAGCCTTGGGACATCCCCCTGATGTGAAAAGCACTATTCAAGTCTAATTTTGTTGTTGTTGTTGTTTGACAGGTAGTGTGCATTGTATTTTGTTTTATGACCTGCCATTTGTGTGCAAAAGAGCCATTTGTGAAATTTAGAGGAGTTTAACATTCATAAAATTAATGTAGAGATTAGCTGTCTGGATTGAAATGGTCAAAGTAATAGGAAGCAGGAGATGATGATTATGGAAGCATCAACAACAACAACAAAATTACATTTATAGAGCGCCTTTCACGTCGGGAGGACGTCTCAAGGTGCTGGAGTGGTCTGGAAAAGACCTGAAAAACATCTAGAGTGACTGACAGTGATGTACAAGTGTACGTTGTGGAGGCTTCTGCAGTGCAACAATTTCTAAAAGATGTGTACGAAGGAGAGCACTTACAAAGATTTCTGATGATATCAATCAATTTTGGCTGGGAAATAATATAGGGTTAAGAAATATTTGGAAAGATCTAGACCAATAAAGCATTGGGCCAAGGTTGGCAGATGGATTTTAATGCGGATAAATGCAAGGTAATCCATATTGGAACAAGAAATGGTTATTATTGATTATTCACTGAAGATTCCCCACTTAATGCGAAGTTGCTGTCAACAAAGCTGATCAAATGCTGGATTGCATTTTGAGTAATTTGACTGTTAGTTGAGAAACGTTACTCTAACCTGACAAAATTACATATAGAACATTGGAATCAAATTTCTGGACCAAGTGATAAGGTACATATCAATTGAGCCACAGACAGATTTCCCTCCCCGTCACCCAATTCCATTGTTAGTGGTGAAGTTTGAGAGGTCTAGTCTGTAGCGTTGGACTTGCAGATTGCTTTCTTCAACCAACTGTTAGCAAAAAATCTAGTTATTTTGGGGGAAAATAGTATCCCATTGACAGGCAGTCAAAGTGTGTTTTCCCCACATGCTGGAAATTGTAGCAACAAAACCCGGCCCCTCAGTCAACTCCGCTGAGAAAAGGTGTCGGGAAGAGTGGCTCTGTTTCTGGCCCATCTGGTGTGATAAATTAACTGTAATTTGGGCACCCAACTTTCAAAAAAATGGAGAGAGTACAGAGAAGAGCAGTAAGGAATTCCAAGCTATGAAGAGAGGCACAGCTGAATTCTTAGTGGAAAATACGCACATGAATGCATGGGTTGGGAGTGAAGGGTGGGGGTGGGGGGTTGGTGGGTAAAGAGGACAATATTCAGAGCAAACTATAAGTCATTGTCTTACAATCTAAAAAGCCTAAAATAATGCTGTATGAATTAACTAAGCCAAAACCTATCAAAGTGCTCAAAGAGTTTTTCTATGAAGTGTAGACTGTATCTGTAAGGCAATTAAGTCGCCCACCAATCTAACTTGTATGTGCGGTCATGTCCATGCTCTATAACTCCCACATGGGTGCCTTGGGCAGGGTTGAGCTGTGAAATGTTTTGCAATGTATTTTGACCTAAACCTGTGACAAGAAACTGAAAAAAATCCACGTTTCTGCAGTTGTCTTGATGTTGCAAAACTAAAACATTATTCCTGTTAGTGAGAAGTAAAAATAGCTACTGTGTTTAAAATTAACAATGGCACAGACAGAGAATGATGTTTCTACAGTTTGGCCTTATCAGAGGTTCTACAATTCTGGTGAGTAATAATCCAACATCCTGTCTACTGTTCAGGTGAATGTCAAAGATTCCATGGCATTTTGAAGTTTCTCCTAGTCTGGGCAACAATCCTCCAAATTAATTTGGTCAATCAACAACAACAACTTGGATTTATATAGCACTCAATGAGCAGGATAGTTTTGGAGTGCTTTGAAAAATGTCCATTTACCCATTCACTTTCTGTCTGTGGAGCAGATTGGCAAATTGGCAGCTGTGTTTGCCTACAAATAGTCACTACACACTTCACTGTTCAAAAAAAATTATATGAAGTGCTTTAAGATGTTTCAGTGACTTATCAAAGCATTATTTATTATTTGCTGCAAAAACTATTATAATAAATGAAAGATAGACTTCATCTGTGAGCAGAATTGTGACAGGCCTGGTCTTGTCAGTGTCTTGGGACGTCCTCCCAACATGAAAAGCGCTATAGAAATGTAATGTTGTTGCTATACAAATGTAATTTTGTTGTTGTCTAATTTGTCTTCGCTGTTTAACAACTCATTTCTTCCTGGGATATTATTAGATTCCTTGTCTATTTACCCTCCTTCTAATGCTTGCCTGGGTGCTGAATGGCTTTGGCTTGTTTTATTGAATAGGGGGAGCAAGCCAGTTGAGCTGATCCTGTCCTCACCTGACCAACCCAATGCTGTCCTTAGGCATGCAAAATGATTCTTAAATGATAACAGGGATAGACATGTGTATAGGAGAAGCACTAACTATTGAGAAATATATATTTGATGTTTTGTCTACCTCTACTTGATGGAAAATGGTAACAACTGGTATGATTTGTTCTAATTATTGGTTTAGCAGTTTTTTTTAAGAAAAAAATAATAACATTAAACTATTTAGAATAATTCATTATGGTTGAAGTTTCCACTTTTTAGTAGAAATTTGAAAGAAAACTACCAAGGCATGTAACATGTTACCTCAACACATTTATTCCTATTAAAAAAAGAAGCCTTTTACATCTCTTTGAATAACTACTCTCAGAAGTGTCATGAGCTGGTTTCTTGTTTTGCTGGACAGAAGATGATCAGTGTAAAATATAAAATCAGACTTTGTCAAATGGCAGCAATAACTTGTACAAAATCTATTCTGTCATATTGGCTATAGATTCACAATGAGAATCTGATAGACACTCATCTGATAGACAAAATGTCACAGATTAATCTTTCAATGTGGCTTTTGTTTGGTGCTCACGTTCTCTCTTGCCAGGAGAGAACAGCTGTTTTTAGGCATTCCAAAGTGGACCTATTCGTATGGTTCCGCTTATGGCTAGATCAAAATGGATTTGTTCTGCAGTATCTGCAAATTAATCAGCAACTTAATTATGGACCGGAAAGGATTTAACAACCACTTCTGGATATGATTATTTTAATTTAAAGTGATGTCTTTAATGGTATGTCTCGTAGTAAAAATGTTGTGGAATGACCTCTTTTACAGAGTAATCTGATCTTGTTGCATTGTGAGAGCCCTGTGGGTTGTAAGGAAACAGCTGAGAATTGTAAATCTAAGACACTAATCTCAGTCTACCTTGTTATAAATTGGGACTCTTTGTGAGCATTTCAGGGAATTTGCACCTGACCACATGTTCTTTTTTTAAAAAAATTTGCTTCAATTGTTTGCCTTCTCATATCTTTTTCTGCGGTCACCCAAGCAAAATGGATGGAGGTCTTGATTGCCTTCCAAAACAGTCTCTATATTGTATAGAAAAATTCAATGAGCACTTTGATAGGTTCTGACATTGTATTAAAGACATTGCCATCATTATCACCCAATCCTGTTTTTGGTAAGTGGTCACAAGAAACTGAAACTGAACCGGTCTGATGTTTTTCTATGTGAGGAAAATGATATGTGGAGAAGAGCAAGGGAATTAGAGTAGGTAACCCCAGTAGATGAGCTAGTACTAGGGTCCGTCGATATGGAAAAATTTCTGATTAGATATATCGATGGGCTCATATCGAGATATACCGAAATATCGATATTTTCAGTTTTTTCGTACCGTGCATGCACGCGCGCATTTGGAGTGCGCGCGCATTCGGAGTGCGCGCGCATTCCGGGTGCGCGCGCATTCGGGGCCTATCTTCTCAGGAGGTAAATATCTTTCTCTCTCTGTGTCTCTCACTCTCTCCATCTCTGTATTTTTCTGTCTGTGTGTCTCTATGTCTCTCTCCCTCTCTCCTCTCTCACATCCCCCCCATCTCAATCTATCTGTATATTATCAAATCCACCACGTCTCTCCCCCCCCCCCCCCCCGCCGTCCCTCTCTCGCACCCCCCACCCCCGTCGTCTCTCTCCCCCCCACCCATCTCTTTCTCCCTCCACCCCGCCGTCTCTCTCTCCCTCCCCCCCCACAGCCGTCTCTCTCACACCCCCAGCCGTCTTTCTCCCCCCAGCTGTCTCTCTCCCCCTCTCCTCCCCCCCCAGCCGTCTCTCTCCCCCTCTCCCCCCCACAGCCGTCTATCTCCCCCTCCCCCCAGCCGTGTCTCTCCCCCTCCCCCCAGCCGTCTCTCTCCCCCTCCCCCCAGCCGTCTCTCTCCCCCTCTCCCCACCCCAGCCGTCTATCTCCCCCTCCCCCCAGCCGTCTATCTCCCCCTCCCCCCAGCCGTCTCTCTCCCCCTCCCCCCAGCCGTCTCTCTCCCCCTCTCCCCCCCCAGCCGTCTCTCTCCCCCTCTCCCCCCCCAGCCGTCTCTCTCCCCCTCTCCCCCCCCAGCCGTCTATCTCCCCCTCCCCCCAGCCATATCTCTCCCCCTCCCCCCAGCCGTCTCTCTCCCCCCAGCCGTCTCTCTCCCCCTCCCCCCAGCCATCTCTCTCCCCCTCACCCCCCCCAGCAGTCTCTCTCCCCCTCACCTCCCCACCCCCCCACCCCCAGCCGTCTCTCTCACCCTCCCCAGCCCTTGCATACCTGTATATTGTATTCGAGGACTGTGAATACAATATGGCGGCTTTGCACCTCGGTCTGTGCATTGTGTATAGAGATGAGCATTCTGGGTCTTGTAGTTCAGTGTGCTCGCATCCCGATTTTTTACCTCGATATATTGTTTTTTCGATATATCGATATTTTTAAAATGTCTATATCGGCATATCGATATGAAAATTATATCGGGTTTTATCGATATATCGATATATCGCCGGACCCTAGCTCGTACCAGCACAAACACTTTGGGACTCCTGTAAACTTTCTGTAATTTTGCTTGTTTACTTCTTCCCTGCAATGAAGATCGCAAACTCGGTATATAAGGAGTTGGTTGTTATAATTTCTGAATAGTGTCAAGGGATCTTCAATATCCATGTGAACATGTTTTCCACTGCCTCCCACCACCACCCACCCCGCATGTCATACTAGGTTGTGGGTTTATTATTACAATAACAGCAATATACAACTTTCACACAAGGTAATTACAATTAGGTTTCACAGACAGGCATTTATTCATAATGTTTTTGTTCTATATACGCCATATTAGGCGTATTGAGTGGGCATCAGTAATAATGTACAATAAAAGCCTATTTATCCGGCACCCTCGGAACCTGGCCAATGCCGGGTTAAAGCGTGTGCCGGCTATTCGGCTGAAAACCCACAAAAAAATACATTGTGCCAGATAAATTTTGGTTAATTGACTTTTGCTGACTTTTTTTTTGAGGTGTCGGTTATATGGAACTTACGGTTGATCGGGTCATGGATAAACAGGCTTTTACTGTAATAGCATTATTATTATTTATCAGGTGAGAATAAAACCTGATAAATAATAATTTGGACTGGACTGACAATTGCATTGTCCCTCATATTTAGAGTATCCACTGCGATGCTCTGTCTAGGCTTGGACTGGAAGAATAGGCAGCTGGGATATACTGTCACATTATTTGTGCCAATACAACTGTACCATAGAGTGAGTCACTGCCTTCAGCAGAGAGCTGGGGGAAAGGGGAAGGAAAACTATGTGACTCACCATACTGCAGTCAGTGCAAGTGCCTTCTGCTACTGTGAAGTCTGGGCTTATTATACTTAATGTACCACAAGACATAATTAATTTTGATCTACTGGGCTGTGTAATGTCAATTAGAGGGAGTTCTCCCCTGCAGAGTGGTGAGTCCTGAGACTCCCTCAGCTTCAGAGGAATTGCAAGGCGTCAGCCAAATAATCTGCTGTGCACAGGGGAGTCTGGAGGCAGCACTTCCATTCTGGACTCTAGAGAGAATCTGTTAATGCTATAACGGCAAGCTCCGGTGAACCTGTCGAGCTTCTCATGGATCTTCCACAAACCTCCCTTCTCTGATCATCTTTCTGCATGTCTCTGCAGCATCTTTGGTTGCTTGGCAACATTCGGGCGTTGGCTGAGCACTCACAAAAGGCATTCACTCTGCTGCAGTCAATGGATTAAATTCCAATTATTCAACCTTGTACAAATAACTGTTGCCAGTGGCTGGTTTTAAAACAGTAATTTACCATTTTAATATACAAGAGACTTTGCACATGAGATCTGTGTATGTGTCTGTATTTAGTTCAGACTACGGCCAAAGGACAGTTTTACCATTGCTGGTTAGCTACAGGTTTTTTTTCAAATCATTGTTAGCACAATATACAATATATTTTCATTTTTATTGATGATGAATTAAAATAAAAGGTAAATTTCTGAACAAGCAGTTGGTTTAATCCAGGGGCAGTTTCCATCCTGTTTCTTTGGTTACGCCAGATCAACACAGACGAGTACTTTCACATTCTTGTTGTCTCACAGATCAGCATTTCTCTCAAAATATAAAATGTTAAGATGAGATAATGCACACAGCAATGACCAAGATAAATAACAGTCATAAAGTAAATGACCAATTGTATGTGGGAAGTCCTCCCAACGCGAAAAGCACAATATAAATGTAATTTTGTTGTTCCATTGATTAAGTATTTTACCATAAATAACAAAATCAAAATGGTAACAATACTAAATGGAGAATTGCAAATATCTTCCAACATGAATTCCATAGACATTCCTTCAATCAACAATAGGTTATCACTGTTATAACATTTTTTCCACCTTTTACTGTGTTGTTTTAATTGGAGATACTCATTAATTCATGAATAGAATTTTAAAGTTTGCTTTGAAACCTTTTATGTCAGTTGGTTCTTCAGACTGTATATTTTGTCTTTGATTATAAGTGGGAAAAATCAGGACAGGAACAATTTTGTAGGACTATCTGCATCAAACATAAGCATGTGAAGTAAAAGTTTAATTTTGCGGAACAAATTAAATTTTTCATCACAGGTGTATTTGTCTCTTGGGTGTACACAAAATGCTGTCCTTGCATATTGTACGTGACTTTATTCTAAATCCCTTTCCATTTAATTAATTTTTACCAGACATTGTTCCATAGCCAATGCATTCCATGAGGAATTCTCTTTGGATATTCCACATATGCCCTCATTTCCTTCAAACATATCACATTAACACGGTTAGCGATATGTGGTTTGGACACAATTATCCAAATTAGGAGCACCTCATGCTCCTTTTTATAAGTACTTTTGGTAAATTAACCCTTGGTTGATAAATATCTCCTTCCAGATCTCCTAGAATGTATTTCAGGTGAGTACATATTCATACCTTAATCAATAGCACCCTGCACTATTCCTTATTTCAGTATTCATTTGTGCATAAATTTAGATTGGGATGTGAATATACTTAATCTTAATGAGCAATACTCCCTCCTCTGGGATATAATTATCCCTTGGATAATTCTGGATATGCTAACAAGGTTGGGCAAGCCTCAGGTCAAGTTGACATGACTGTAGTTGTGGATCTACTGTGGTGAGAGCTGGACTTGTGGTGTGTGTTTCCCTAACAGTAAACAAGTGCTGTCCTGAATTTGTGGAGTTGGTCTCACCTTTTTACTGCACTTATAGCTAGTAAATTTATTTTGTTTGAGCCCTAAACTCATCCATTCTGCCATATTCACTCTTGCTGCATACCATATGCCTATTGTCACATGTCTAATGCTGTCTAGATTCAAACTATTGCTATCTACAAAGCAAGCATGTAATAAGGTATAATTTTTTCAGTATAATTTTCCTCACTAAAAGTACTATTCTTCTTATGCCAAACCACATACAATTTCCTTGCACTTTTGTGGTATGTGACTGGAATGGTAAGGGTTCCTCACTGCTCCATCTATATATCTGTTTGGCTGATGTTAATGTATACTGTGGATGACTATTACCGCAATAGCTATACTCAAGAACCATAGGACTAGACTTCTTGGTAAGTTCATTTGCTTCAGCAATCCCTCCTCCTGTAGACTTAAGCCAAAAACAAATCTTCTCCTCTGCGCTTTGGAGAGTACTACTGGAATACACCCTACATAGTTAGTGTGATTTTGATTACAACACAACTGTGATCACAAAACCATTCTATTTGTAGTGGTCTTTGGCTTGTCGATTGGGTCTACACAAGGATAGGAATGTTACCAGGTGTCACAATCGGTTGTTGTACTTGTACCTGTGTTTGAGTCTGATCTTGTGCACGCCCACTAGGCAGGGTGGGATAGGGGTGGTGCGGGGGTGGGGACGATCCTCACTTCCCTTTGGAGGCCTGTTGGAGGCTCTGAGTTGGTAGTATGAGTAAGGGATTTTTCAGGTTCTCGCTTGGTAATGATAGCTCTGGGGTCTAATAAAAATTGGCTAGTGCGGCCTCCGACACTAACTTGAACACATGGTCTCCCAAACCTGTCACACCGGAGCGGACACACCATTCCTGCTGAGGCTTGTCCCTGTAATTGTTGAGAAGGGATCTGCCCCTGTATTTGGACCAGACTTTGTCTGCACAGCTTCCCCACCTTATCCCAAGGTTCTGAGACCAATAGCAGCATTCCTGGCCATTTTATTATCAGTCACTCGATGAATTTACTGACCCATTACAGTGCTGTAGCTTTTGATTTCTAAACTCATTTCTCTGAGACTTCTAGTTTTCTTTTTAAATCGAGCTCCCGGCCATCACATTGGAATAAATGGACAGTTGATGTTGTCAGCAGAAAAATGAGAATTTTTCCAATTATGGACATGTTATTTTCTGCAAATATTTTTCGATTGCATTTTGTGAAGACTGGCTAGAAAAGCGTACCTTTTAAATTAGCAATTGCAAACTCCTCAAACGCTACCAACCAGTCCACTCCTTTTGCTCAGCGAGCACGTTTCTGCTTCATGTCACCAACCCTACCTGTCCTACCATCAGTGAGCTTTCAGCCTGTCTGTCCCCACTTTCTGGAACTCCAACCTGGACACACTCTGACTCTCACACCTTGCTCAAGGTGCATCTCAAGGCCTATGATTACACTTTTGATCATCTGCCCTTTAGCTGCTACACCTAACTCAGATATCAAGCCATCTTACCGCTATTTAAAATCGTAATATGATGCATTTGAGAATTCAATGTTCAATGTTTTATTCTTTAATCCGCTTCATTGTTTACTTGGGCCAGACTCCAACAGCAACAAATTACACTTATAGAGCGCCTTTCACGTCGGGAGGACGTCCAGCAGGCAAAAGGGATGGTACATTGCAAACATCTACGTTCTTGCTAGTGCCCCTGTAGCCAGCTGAATTTCTCTCCCTGCCTCTTTGGAGTCGTCCCAATTTCCTCCCGGTAACTTTCTTTACTTCTACGAGGGAACTTTCTTCTACGAGGGAAAGCAATGTTACCAAACTGCCAATTTGTGGGTTTTGAGTTGTATTATTAGGCCTGGTGTTCCTAATTATAGAGATTATACTATAGATCATATACCATATATCTCCGCGTATAAGGCGCACTTTTTTTCAGGTCGGAAGATCTCGAAAGTAGGGGGTGCGCCCTATACACAGGTACAAGCAATTTTGAGCCTCGGAGATACAGTAAACAGGAGGGGCGGCCGGCGCGCTGTCAGCCGGGGTTTGGTCAGTGTCCGGCGGGGGTTGGGGGGGGAACGGGAGACGGGGCTTCGGCCTCGGCCGCCCGGGCAGCGTCAGCAGCAGCGGACTTCAGTGCTGTGCTTACCTTCTGCCGAACCCAGTCTGCCTGCCTCACTCCCTGCCGCTCTCCCTCCCTCCCTCCCTCCCTGCCTGCGTGCCGGCCTGCCTCTCTCCCTCTCTCTCTCCCAGGCTGCCGGCCTGCCTCTCTCCCTCTCTCTCTCCCAGGCTGCCGGCCTGCCTCTCTCCCTCTATCCCTCTCTCTCTCCCACGCTGCCGGCCTCCCTCTCTCCCACGCTGCCGGCCTCCCTCTCTCCCTCTCTCTCTCTCCCAGGCTGCCGGCCTACCTCTCTCTCCCGGGCTGCCAGCCTGCCTCTCTCCCTCTCTCTCTCCCTGCCTCCCTCTCTCTCTCCCTGGCTGCCTGCCTCTCTCTCTCTCCCCCTACCTACCTGTCTCTCCTCCCTTCTGCCGGCAATATCATTGAAAATGCTTCCGGTTTTTTTCACCAAGAAAAGGTCAAAAACGGGGGGTGCGCCTCATACGCGGGTGCGCCTTATACACGGAGATATACGGTAATCATGCCCTGATATTTCTATGCATAGAGATGATTTTAGACCTGTTTTTAGTAATGTCACTATTTGAGCTAGCATGAAGCAATATTCAGATACTGTACTTTATTTCATATCTTTGCATTTGAAAGAGGTCAACAACAAAAACTTGATCAGGTCAAATCAATTCAACACCATCTTGTGTATATCCTGTGCAACAGGATCAGCTGTGCAACAACAACAACAAAATTACACTTATAGAGTGCCTTTCATGTTGGGAGGATGTCCCAAGGTGCTGAATAGTTTGGTCAGGATCCAAGGTGGGGTGGGGGTCGGGATAGGGGGAAGGAGAGTAGGAGAGAGGGGAGAGTTAGGAGGGGAGCAAAAGGCATGGTCGAAGAGCAACTGGCCTTGAAGGAGGAAAGGGAGGAGGCGAGGCAAGGGGATCGCGGGATGGAGTTCCAGAATGTGCTGGCAGAGAGGCTGAAAGCCTAGCCATCGATGGTAGGACGGTTCGGGCAGGAGTCGTGGAGCAGGCCAGAGCCTGCTGAATGGAGGGAACGGGCAGGCTGATAGGGAGACAGCAAGTCGGAGAGATAGGTGGGGGCAAGGCCGTGAATGGCCTTGAAAGATAGGATGAGGTTCCTGAATTCAACCCGCTGGGAAATGGGGAGTCAGTGGATGCAGGTGAGGGTGGAATTGATGTGGTCACAGTATTGGGAAAAGCTTGATAACGAGTCATCTACCAACATCTGAAACCAGAAGACTTTGACAATTAAGGAACTGATGACAAGTAGAAATTTAATTTACATTAATTAAGAAATTATCTGTCATTTGTTCAGCTGTAAAATATATAATATTTAGCTTGTATGTTTCATTGTCCTGGGTGGCTTTTTTTTTAAAAAATGTCTAAAATAAGTTAAAAGTTTCCACACGTCTTGGTAAACAAAGGCACTTTTCAGATGATGGTGGTGAGCTCTAAGTATTTCAGTTGTGTTTGCATCTGAATTCCAATCATTAAATGCTGTTGCTGAGATTTCAGTCAACAGACTTAAGTTGTTTACAGTAGTCCAGTGTATAAAAACTTTAAACTTCTGACATTTAACATTCAAGAATTGGCACAGTGCACACATCTTAACACAGATCATTTTATTGTACCTACTTGATACACTTGTAACAGACCACTTACAGCAGGCGGAAATTGAACATCCTTTTGGAGTGGTTGGGGACCATTTATTTTGTTGTTGGAATTGAACAGGATGCTGGGATGGCTATTAATGGAGAAGTCTTCGTACTGTATAATGTCAAAAGGAAACACGTGGGTTCCTGAATTACACTTGCCTACCTGAATAATGTGCCAGGATTGTATTGAATCAAAATGTAGTTCGGAAACTGTTTGTGGAGTTGATTGCAGGAGATCAGCGTGATAGGTATCCGACTTCAGTTGCTACAAACTGATTTTTGTTTTCATCAGCAATTCTTATTATTTAAACTTCAAAAGGTTTAAACATGTCCCCTCAGAAAAACAACAACAACTTGCATTTATATAGTGTCCTCCACGCCAGATGGCGTCTCGGAGCACTTCAGTTGGTTGTGCGCAATTGGCTGCCATGTTTTGCCCACAAATATACAGTCAATTCACTTTGCAGTATATTCTGTGAAGCGCTTTGATACGTTGATAAGATGTGAAAAGTGCTATATTAAATGCAAGGATTATTATTATAAATAAGGGTTTTTAGATTTTATTTATAAAATGGTTTAATTCTGATCTAACCTGTCATTGTCCTGCCAGTTTTATATGTTTTGTTGGATGACATCACTACTACTATTTGTAGATAGAAGTATTGTGTGTTGTTGGAATCGCTACAAAAAATTGGTCTATAATGATTAGTGGTTACTATGTAACCTTGGGTGCAATGCTGGTGAAGGGTTTGTTAAATCTTGCAAACCAACCCAGGGTTGTTTGCTTCTTGTTGTTGTCTACTCTTTCAACTGTGGTTTACAGCAACTACAGTTTCTATTTATACAGAGCCTTTCACAACTTCAGGATGTCACAAATCGCTTCACATAATTGACTGGGAGCCTGAGCTGTCGGGGAATGGGGAAAAAGAAAGGTGTCTGAAAGCACAGTCAAAGATAGATCTTTAAAAGATACATCATTGATGATGGGAGGAAAGGGATTAACTACTCATTCATCACTCCCTCTGTCCCATAATTGAGCCTTCAGTTCATGTTTAACCCTTTACAAGTCCTGTAGCTCAGTGGTTATATCACTTGCTTTGCAAGCAAAAAAATCTGGGTTTGATTCCCTTCAAAGCAAGTGATTGGGCAAGTTTCTTTCCTCCAGAATCCTCTGTTTACCTAGCAGTAAATAGGAAGCCAGGTGTTAGTTGATTGACAGGTCGCTTTTCCAGGGGTAATAATTTATTCAACAATCAATAATAATTTGGTCACTCAACCCATGACAGTGTCCCACTGTTTATGAGACACTACTATGCGAAATTCACTGCGCATTTCACCCACAAAACATAGTTAGTTCACTTTGCAGTATATTCTATGAAGCCCATTAACATGTCTACAATATGTGATAAGGTACTGTAACAAATGCAAAGATTATTGTAATAATAGTAATAATCCTTGCATTTGATATAGCACTTCTCGTGTTCTAGACATCTCAAAGCATTTCACAGAATATACTGGAAGGTGAATTGACTGTATATTTGACTGTATATATATCTACACGGTAGCCAATTACGCACAGCAATGTCCCACAAACAGTCGTGGATTTAAATGACTACTTTATTATTGTTTTTTTTCAAGGGATTATCATCAGGCATGTAGAGTAAGGAAACTTGCCCAAGGTTTTTCACTCTGTCTCTGTGACCTCCTAACCCCCTACCAACCTGGCCGTCCCCTCTACTCAGCATGCTCTGGCTTGCTCCAGGTCCCCCAACCCACCCGCCCCACCATTGGCGTGCGACCCTTCAGCCACGCTGCCCCTAACATCTGAAATTCCATCCCGCAGTCCCTCCGCCTCTCTCCCTCCCTAGGCTCATTCAAGTCCCGCCTCAAGTCACCCTTCTGCGACGATTCCATCAGTGACCACAGATCCCCTTGTTTCCCTCCAACCTCCTTGTTCCTGACCCCAGCTCGGGTCTGAAATGTTGTCTTGGGACATCCTCCTGACGTAAAAAGTGTTATACAAGTGTAAGTTTGTTGTTGTTGTCTAGAGTCGTACCCAGGTCTCTCGCTTGCGAGCACGAGTACTCTAACCAGTGAGCTACAGTAGGACTCCATAATGTGGACTCCATTATTATTAAAAGCCTATCTCGTTGACCGTGCCTTTGGTCTGCAGCCTTAAATTCTTCTTCTACTTCACACTCTTCACTGCTTTCTTCTGTCTTTGTGAAGTGCTTCAAGGTGTATATCTTGCATGAAAATCATTATTTAAATGCCAGATGTTGAGTTATATCCTGCTGTCCGTTTGAGGTAGAATTAATCATTTCATCAGTTTACAGTTTTCAGGATTTGTAAAAAAAATTCAACCTTAAATGTGATGGCTTGTTGTCAGACACTGAGTTTCTTTCCTTAATGAACATTCTTGGAGGCATGAATCTTTCATGCAATCTTATGGGCCTTTCTCTTACCAGTCTTGAATTTCCCATTTTAAAAACTCATCCATGTCTGACCGTGCATCTCAAAAACAGCAGGAAATGCTGTACAAGTGTTTGGTGTCATTTTTAAACTATGACCTCGCTGGGGACCTTTTGTCTATCCATATATCTATAATACTCCAATTACCACACAGAAGTGAAAGAGGTTAAATACACTGACTATTTGTTTTCCTCCCCCAAGCTGAGTGGGTGGGAACTTTGCATTGTAGAGTTATGAAGGCCTCTTGTTTGCCCCAGCATAGAATAGCTTTTTTTATTAGTGCAATCTATTAAAGTGACATGCAGACTGCCTACTTTTAGAAAGGCTTGCAAAGAGATTCCATTCAAGTGCTCAATAATGCCTGCAGTCCATTTTGCGGATGCAGCAGTTTGAAGGCAAGTTGGCAGAGAAACCTCCTCGAGTTACACTGCAGGACTCATTCCACTGTGAATGGTTTTGGTGAACACTGGAGCAGACTCTGATTGCTTGACTGCTCCTTCAGGGAAGATTTAAATTGCAGAAAATAAAAATAGAAATAAAAGCATATGGATGTACTTACTGGTCTTGGTCTGCCCTGGTGGTTAACTGGATGTCTGAAATGTCAGAATGTCTGTTGCATATTGACCTGCAGAGTCATCAATGTACAAATCTGCCGTGAACTTGTGCTCCCTTAATTGTTGACACTGTCATCCTTGAGTATGGGGAACATAATACAACAACAAATTACATTTATACAGCACCTTTCATGTCGGGGGGACATCCCAAGATGCTAGATAGTCAGTGATAGTCCGAGCAGTGGATTGGGATCGGGGTGGGTGGGGAGGGGGTGGTTGGGGACATGGAGGGTGGGGGTAGGAAAGTGGTCAAATGTGTGTTCGAAGAGGGGCATCTTAAGATGTGCTTCGAAGGAGGAAAGGGAGGGAGCAAGATGAAAGGTCCAGGAGTTCCAAATGGTGGGAGCAGAGAAGCTGAAGGCCCGACCGCTGATAGTGGGGTGGGCTATGCCGGGCAGGGTTGAGGAGAAGCCTGCTGAGTGGAGGGAGTGGACATATTGGTGTGCGTTTAGAAGGTCACAGGATGTAGGATAGAGCTTGGCTGTGGAGGGTACTTCTACTTTGTGGATGTGAAATTCCTCACATGTTGAGTTCCACCATAAAGCTAAAGTGACAAACAATGCAAAGGCCCTTTCTTATCTCAAGGGCAGAAGTAGACATGGAAGTAGGAGAGCTTATATCCTATTGGCCATACTTCAAGTATGTTTAATGCCCGTTTTGTCTTCTAATGTTTCTCTTGAAAACAAATGAAACTTTTCCACATATTGGCTGTCAGGTTTCACAATTAATTTGTATTTCTTTCACAGAACAGATTTTTTTGAAAGAAAATCTTTGCCTACTTGTGCAATTTCTCTCATTCATACCCAATTTACTTTGATGACTGGGTACTTTTTGATTGGTACTGATTTACTCTCAATCAGGCATTCATCATATGAATTGTGATGAGAGTCTTGGCTGTTTATTCAACGCTGGGAATAGTGCTGTGGGCTTTATATCCAGAGGAATAGAGTATGGAGAGAAATGTTAAATTTATATGGAATTTATTTGTATTTGGTAACACTGATTGTAACATTGGATACAGTTCTGGTTGTCATATTACTGGGTGGGTATTGGAGAGAGTACAGTGTAGATTTGCAAGGATAGTACTAGAGATGAGTGGATACAGCTATCAAGAATGATTAAACCCATTGAAGCTTTTCTCTCTAGAGTTGAGATGATTGAAAGGGGATCTGACACAGGTGTCTAAGATCATGAAAAGATTTGATAAGATTACCTTTGATTGCCTTATTTCCACTAGTTGGTGTCCAAACCAAGAGTCCATAAATGTAAGATAGCCAATAATAATAATCCTTCCATTTGATGTATCGTCTGATCACATCTTCAAGACATCTCAGAGCACATTGCAGAATATACGGGAAAGTGAATTGACTGTATATATTTTGTGGGTGAAATGTGGCAGCCAATTGCGCACAGCAATGTCCTACAAACAGTTGTGGATTGTGACCAAATTATTACTTTTTAGTTATTTATTTTCGAAGGGATTATTAGTCCCGGAAAAGCGCTCCACCAATCAACTAACAGTTGGTTTTCCACTTGGTAGGTGAACAGAAGTGGCTAGAGTTAGGAAACTTGTCTAGTGTTTTGCTCTGTTGGATTTCGAACCCAGGTCCTCTCGTCTGTGAGGTCAGTGCTCTAACCATTGAGTGACAGGATTCCCAAATAGTAGATCTAATAGAACCTTAAGGTGGAACGTCTTTATACAGCGGGTAGTGACTCACTGCCAGAAGCTGTGATTAAAGCACAAAATTTGTGTTTAAGAAAAAACTTGTGGAGAAGGCAATAGAGGGTGAATAGGAGGGATGGAGGCGAATGTGGAGTATAAATATCAATTTATACTCATTAGGATAAATGACTTGTTTCCCCATGCCATATTATTCTATGTAGATCTATGTAAGGTTCTGTTATTGAATATCCTCTCCCTCTCCTAAAATGCATTTGACATATGTGGAGAGCCACATATTGTATATTAATTTCACGTATCAAATGTGGGTTTAGCCATAAAAAGAACATTTTCTGTACAGGATATGCCGACATGTATTTTTCTGTTTAGTAAATTGCCATTGGTTGTCCTGAGTTCATCTAGTTACAGCTTGCTCCATTTTTTTCAATCTGCTGTGTAGCAGTACAGAATTGTCAGGTTATGCAATGTATAAAAATAGTAACCAGTCTAATTCCCATAACAGCAATTGGTCGCGCCATTTCAGAGGCCCTCTAAGATGATATGGGGGCCAAGTGTATATCCAAAGAGTTGAAAAACAATTCAGTGTAAATCCTTATTTGCAAAGGAAGTGAAGCCTGGAATACCTGGACGGCATCTGAACATAAAAGTAGGGATGTGCTGCTTGCATGCTCTTTAATTTTGTTTCCCCTGTGTTACATAGCGATATGCAAATGTTGCTTTCTGTTCTATAACTGCAGCTAAAATCAGATGCTGTCAGATCAGAGGAAATGTGTGCAGTAGTGTAATTCATGGGAAGAAATTGAGATCCTTTTAAATTTGGTTTTCTGCTGCAGCAGACACTGACTGCACTGTGTGTAGTTATTTAGTACAGAAATGAAACCCTAGCTATCTGAATTTCACCTCCACCTTTTAGCTGGTGCTACTGTTGAGGGATATTGAGAGAATTAGAATATGTTTTTTTAAAAATACATAGAGTTGCTTTACGCTCGTGAAATGGTGGGGAAGGCTCAATGAAATGCCTAGCTCCTGTTCCTCTGCTGCCTTTTGACCTATTTGCCAGTTTTATAAATGTCTCTACTAGTCTGAACTGAGATGATCAGACCAGCTGAGGCGTGAATCAGGAGACTAATGCCCATGTTACAAAAATGACAGGAGCTCATTCTTCATTAACGTTTCTGACATTGTTTACGAAACTCAGTCACAGAAATCAGGTTAAAAAAATCATTCCCGGGTGCCATCACAGTGAGATTAATCTGGGGAGTGTTTTTTCCTTAATTGTGTTTGTCACTGTTTTTATGAAGCCAGTGCTCCATTGGGAGAACCCCAAAGGTTCAGTGAATACCTGAGTCATACAATCTATTCTAAGAAGATCCAAGCTTCGAATAGATCAGTGCTCAGTAGCTATACTACTCAAGACATTAGATCAGTGCTTGGTGAGGAAGGGAAGGATAGAGCTATAATTAACTTACAGGCCTGAGGTTCAACGAGGGACAAGCATTCCAGTTACTGTTTGATATTTAGGGCCTCCTGCTAAAAGTTACATGAGTCTGAATACTACTGTTCCTACTAAGAATTATTTTGATATACAGTAATGTCGTTTATGACATTGGGAGAACGTCTCAAACACTATACTGTGAATGCTGTCACAGTATTCAATATTAAGTGTTGTGACTGTGTATTTTGCTGTTGAATGTTGGATAATATCAGTGATAACTGGTGATTGAACAACCAGCCGAGATGAAGGCTCAAATGTAAATTATGGCCAGTTTGGCGAGCTACAGGCGGGTGAATGGTATCTGCTAAACATCAATAAGGGAAAATATCAAAACATCTTCAGGAAACTAGCAGAGGGAGAGAAAATCGGTTGGAGAAAATAGGCTAGGAGAAAAAATTTGATGCAGATTTCTTTATTTCTCTCTCGAATACTTAAGTAGGTCAATACAAGGCCCATAGAAAAAGCAAAGCTAGAGTTTCCTTAGCTTTGTTTCTCTAGAAGTCTGGTAACTTGCCAGCAAGAAGGTGTGTTTTACAGATGCTTAAAGGAAAGTGCAGCTTTATCATCTGTCGGACTGGACTATTTGATGTTTTACTCGTGTGGCTTGAATATGGAAAACATCACTGAATATAGATGGGGATTGCATAAAGGAATCCATCTGTAAAAGTAGTCACAATATTGCTTTTACCACACTATGCGGTTTGCTCGTTTTAGTAAAAACAGGACTCTGGGGGTCTGCCTCTCAGCATTGAAAGGATGTGTTGCTACTAGGTCAGCTGTGATGAATGTTTCAGTGCTGCAGTCGTTGCTTTGCTCCATTTGGCTTCTTGTTACGGAGATGTTCGAACACTGGTCTTTAATGGAGTACTGCTAACTTGTAATGATTCCAAGAATGTTGTAATTGTGTTCTGAGATTTTTGCTTTGATAATAAATATGCCCTGCGGTGGGGAAATCCACTTCTGCTTATTACTGCCTATCACATGCTCATTAATGGCAATGTCCTCGGGTCATGTGCAGTAGAGCTGCTGAATTATTGCAGCAATGTAAAACATAATTCTCTCATTGTGACTACTTGGATACAGTCAAGATCATCCTACCTAAATAGAATGCTGCCAACGGCCGATTGATTTCAGTATTCAATGCTATTAAGGTGACTTTTTTTTAATTAAAATGATGTTGAGTTGTTTGAGTGACGAGCAATTTTAACTGAGTTTGGAGTCATGAAACGCATATAATGTAGAAAACAATTGGTAAATATTTTGAGTCCTGCATATTTCTCATTTTCAAAATGGCCTTTTTATACATCAGACTTTGAAGATTAAGGACTACAGTATTTATATTATCAAGCTCTTTACAACCATTTATACTTTAAGGAAATCTGTAGTTTTTGGATTAAAATATTTAATAATAATCCATGCATTTGACAAGTCCTAAAGCACTTCAGAATATATTGTGAAATTAATTTATTTTATATTTTGTGGATGGATATACAGTCAATTCACTTTATTGTATATTCTGTGAAGGGCTTGGAAACGTCTTGAAAATGTGATAATATCAAATGCAAGGATTATTATGAATTCATTGTTTTCCTATTTATTAAGGAAAGGCTCCATTTGTATGAGATTTGCCTTTGTGGAAGTTCAGTATGTGGGAACCGGGGCTCACACTTTCCTGTTGAACATCCCAGCTGACTCGGTAATTGCAAAGCTAATCAAACCAAATCAATCCTTAGTATCAAAATGAAAGAGTACCTTTAAAAATAATAAATAATAGCTGTTTTGAAGAAACTCCTTTACAGTGTAGGAAGTATGGGTGTGAATTAACAATAGACTAAAGGATATTAAACCAAGAACATGTTAGCAAGATGGATGGCTCATTCTAGAAATTGTTTGTGATGCTGTAATGGGAAGAAACTAGGATTTATATTGCAGAATGTTGAGATCAATTAAAAAATGGATATTAAAAACACCAAAAATAGAGAGATTTCCGTTAAACATCAGAACGTGATAGAATCCACTCGAATTTTACGATGACTTGGCTTATCTTGTTCCATCAGTCAGTTAGGATGTCTTGTTAATAAATCTAACAACTGGAGCCAAGTGGCTTTCTTCAATCTCTCTATTGTGATCTTGTGAAATCACATATATAAGATTCCCTCCCACCTGTTTGCAATACACTGTATTACTATCATTGATTTGAATCTATTTGAAGCTTTGTCAGGTCCTATTGCCATTATTTTATTATGTTGTGAAATGCCTTGAGCTGTTTTGAAGACATAAGGTGCTATCTCGAATACAAGGATTACTAGGGTGATTACTGTTGGAGCCTTCTGCATATTTATTGACTGGGTTATGTTGTAAGTGAATTGCAATGTTCTGTTCGAATGCAATACAGACAACCATAACTTCATTTTGTTCTGTACATTTTGTCACAGTGCATATGTCAAAGCTGAGATAGCAAATGGTGTGTTCATCATAGACTGAAAGGTGTCCCAACTGCCAGAACGGTCCCAGTGTTAGCTGTTAGAAGTACCAGTAAGACATCCTAACTGATAGATGGAAGCCAAGCCAAGCCATTTCTCAAAATTGTTAAGTGAATACCAGTGAGTTCTGATATTCAAAGTAACTCTATATTTTTGGTGCTTTTAACAATCATTTAAAAAATAATAAATATAGATTAACTTAGAAATGATGGTGCTCTTTGTTTCATTTCTGGGGGAGGGGGAGTGGGGGAAGTGGATGGGAAATACATTTAGAACCAGATGAATCAGGAGATGTTTAACAAAATGTAAACCAGCAGTAACATGTCTCAGGTACTCACAACTATGGTTCAAGGCTGAATGTGTGGTTTAGGATAAAATATATAGTGGTAGAAAAATTCAAGGGTATATGTTTCAAATCTCTCTTGCTGTTTTTAATACTTCTTGTTGGCATCCACAAATGCTTCCTAAAATTATGCAATTGCCCAACATTTATATTTAATGTGCCCTTATGAAATCTCTGTTCGTGGCAACATCAATCTGAATCTACCAGCTGCACTAAGACACCCTCATTTGGGGCCTCTCAAATATAGCCATGCTGATTGCTGACCAGAACTGGAAAAACTGGTGACAATTTTTTAAAAAATTGTCTGCATTGTTCCTTTCTCTTTCCTTGTGCATCATTGCTTTCTTGGAACCAGAATTTCATAGCTTTTTCTGGAATCCTGGGAATTAATTATTCCCAGTCACTATTAACCACTGGGAGTGAATATTTGCATTAATCGGCTGTAGCAGGAGCTGCTACTGATTTGGCATTTCGCCTCCGGATTTGATCACCTAGCTGTGGTTACATTTTAAAGTGTTTAATAATAATAATTAATAATTCTTGCATCTGATATGCAGCCTCTCGTGTCAAGAGGATGCCTTGGTATGCTTCACTGGATTTAAGTATAGTGACTGTGCATTTTGTTTGAAATTAGATGTTACAGGGTGATTGTTCAGGGGCTTGTGGGATGAATATTGTGGAATATGTCTTCAGAACGCCATGCAAGGCACAAGCCCAATACTATAAATATGTCTTTAACAGAAAATCTGTGATGTGTCTCTGGTGACTGCCAGAAAATATCTCAGTTGCATCCTTTTCCTATGGTTCGATTTAATATTCTGCTAAATTCAAAAAACTCTCATGGGACTAAGTTCACAGAAATTTTAGTTCAAAGTAACAGCCTTGTGCGATTATCTGTGTGAGCATATACCTTGCTGTACCTCAAAGTAGATTGTAGGCTAACTGAATTAGAAATTGACACTTTTTTTTTCTGCTGCCGACCCAGTGGGAATTGACTTCCACCATAACAGTGGAGTCATGAAAGAATTGTATAATAATTTGTGTTAATACCGAGATTGGGGGCCCACTTTTTAAATACATTTGAGATCTCTGCACTGTTTCCCCAAGGGATGGCAGCTAGGCAACCTGTGCTCATTGCAGCAAATGAAAGGGAAACTGTCACAATTTGTATTTAGATTTTTTAAAAATCTTCTTATTTTTCTTCTCAATATTTTTGTTGGTGCATTGTCGGACGTGCCATCCTTTGGAAAAGGTGTGAAACCAGCACCATGGGACGTCCTCCTGGTGAAAGGCACTATACAAGTGTAATTTTGTTGTTGAAACCAAGGTCCTGTTCAGGTGGATGTTAAAGATCCCCTTACACTATAATAATAATCCTTGCATTTTATATCGCGCTTTTCACGTCTTCTAGACATCTCAAAGCGCTCCACAGAATATACTGTGAAGTTAATTTGACTGTATATTTGTGAGCGAAAGGTGACAGCGAATTTTGCACAGCATGGTCCCATAAACAGTTGTGGATTGAAATGACCAATTTTATTATCGTGGTATTTATTTGGAGGGATTATTATTAGGCGGAGTAAGGAAACTTGCCCAAGGTTACGACCTGATCTGCCTGGATTTGAACACTATTCAAAAAGATAAGGGAGTTTCTCACTGTGTTCTGGCCAACAATCCCCCAAATAAAATTGTTCACTTACTCCATGGCTGTTTATGGGGCATTACTGTGCATTCCTGGCTGCCACCTTTGCCCACCAAGTACTATACACAGTTATTTCACTTTATTGTGAATCCTGTAAAGCACTTGGACACATCTTGATGACATAAGGCACTATAATAGTATGCAGGGATTATTATCATTACTATATTCCCCACTGGGATACAGTTCTAAGTTCAAAATCCTCCCACTCCCATCACCCGTTCATTTGTGATAATTGAACATCACAGTTGAACCTGATCCCATCTTCACCTGACATCTGAACCCACGGAGCAAGGATCTCTGGATAATTATTAGGAAGAGGAACCTGGCTGATGTTTTCTGTTTGTTTTCTTTATCCAGGAACAGTAAGGCCATTTATATCTTATTTCCACCCTGGTTAAGATCAACTAACTCAGTACTGGTTTCCATGGCCTAGTGTTGCACTGTGTGATTCCTTTATTCCCTGAGCCATCCGGGGCACCTGACTTCCACTTTTAGCAACAATAATTAAAAACTGTTGTCCTGCCGTAGGGAAACAACAACAAATTAAACTTGTATAGCGCCGTTCATATCAGGAGGACGTCCCACTTAATCTACTGAGTAGTTCATCAAATAGCATAATAAGATCAGTGTTTTCAATGAATTCCTGCCAATTGGGATTGTCATCTTCCCCATTAATGTGCTCAGTTCAGAGGCGCACCAGTACGCTCTGCTATTTCTCAGTAGTGGAGAGATTTTCTGCAGGGCTTTGTCCATTTCTCCCAGTGTTATCATGAAATAGACAAACTAGGGCTCTTCAGTCTTTAGATATGATATGTCAACAACATCAAACAACAGAATTGCTTTTGTAGAGTGTCTTCCATGTCTGGAGGACGTCCAAAGGCGCTGAACAGTGAGGTCGGGACCCAAGCAAGGGAGAGGGGCAGGGTAGGGGGGGAGGGGCGGGAGAGAGTTAGGAGGGGAAGGAGAGAATTGGGAGGGCAGCGGAAGGCACGGTCGAAGAGGAGGGTCTTGAGACCAGCCTTGAAGTAGGCAAGGGAGGGGGAGAGAGGCGAAGGGATTGTGGGATGGAGTTCCAGAGTGTGGGGACAGAGAGGTTGAAAGCCCATCCACCGATGGTAGGGCGGGTCGGGCGGAGGATAAGGAGCAGGCTAGAGCCCGCTGAATGGAGGGAGCGGGGAGGTTCATAGGGGAACAGCAGGTCTGAGAGGTAGGGTGGGTGGGTGTGGGGAGCAAGGCCATGAATGAAGTGAAGACAAGGATCTTGAATTCGATCCTCTGGGGGATGAGGAGCCAATGGAGTCGGATGAGGGTGGGAGTGATGTGGTCACAGAGCTTGGTGCTGATGAGGACATGACCTGCAGAGTTCTGGATGAAGGCCGACGGGGAGGGAGTTTCCATAGTCGAGCCTTGATGTGACAAATGCGTGGACAAAGGTTTCTGCAGCCTGAGGGGTGAGGCAGTGGTGGAGACTAGCGATGTTGCGAAGGTGGTGGAAGGCAGTATTAGTCATGGTGCAGATGTAGGGGAGGAAGGACAGTTCAGGGTGGAACAAGACAGCGCGTGAGGTGCGGAGGCGCTGACGTGAGCCAATCAGGAGGGCCTCAGTCTTGTCACAGTGGACCTTATAGAGGTGCATCAAATTTTAAAGGGGATTCAAAAAGTGAATCCAGAGGAATATTTTAGGATGCTTCAAGACAGTACATTATGAGGACTGAGGTTTAGAATTCCAAAGGGCCAATTCAGGACAGATACCAGGAAGTTTATGTTTACTCACAGGATAATTAACAACTGAAACAGGTTAATAGGAACAGTAGTTGAGGCCAGAAGACAAAATTCATTTAAAAAGCAGTTGGATGTTGTAATGGGAAGACTGTAGGATGAATATGCTGGAGAGATGATATCTGATGAGTCGAAGATCTTCTTCGTCCAAAGCAATCGTACGAATAAAATATTCATGTTTGCACAAAAGCAGTTGTAAACTGACATTTTTTTCATAATGGATCTATTTTCAGAATAACTTACAATCATGACAACAGAACCTGACTCAGACCCTGAATCAAAGCAGGACCAAGAACACAAAGAAACTGCTGAGAAGAAAGAGGCACCAGCAGAAGAGCAGCAGCAGCAGCAGCAGCAGGCGGCTGCAGAGACTGAGCAAGCAGACGGTGTGGACAGGATCCCTGCAGCACTCGGCAGCCCTGAGAAGAAGGAGCAGGTATCTCACTCTATCCCACAGCTCCTTATTGGAAGGGGACTTAAGGGAGTCAGAAAAAATATCAATTCTCTTTGACGATGATGATGTAGAATTCTCAATGCAGGATACAATTCAGATTAAGAGCGAGAGAGAGAAATTATATTTTCATAGTTTTCCCTAGCAAGTGGAAACATCTCATAGCATTTCCTAAGTATTGACACATCTTCACCCCACACTGCAGCCCCTTCCAATAGGAGGGTTTGTAACCCCACAGGTTCTACCCATGGATGGGGAAATGGGAAAGGTGAGATAAGCTGCCTGTGATTCCCAGGATGTGATGGTAATATTGGATAAAGAACTAAGAAGAAAGGTAAAGCAATTATTTGATCTCTTAAACACGTATTGGAAACCATTGCATTAATTGTGGGCTGATTCGCCAAACAAGACCATCCCACAATCACACTAAACCCTTCAGTATTGACTTCCAGCCATCAAAACACTTAAGTTGCTCTCCCAAAGCAGAGGTGAGAGATTCATGTACATGTTAGCATGAGGCTTTATCTTACACCAATATTGGTTAATATTGAGTTAGAGGATCAGATATTCTCTAGTGTGTCTCCTTCCATATGTGTTCAATCCTCAACTGTCATTTCTTCCCCACATCCATGCCATAACCTGCTCTGCTATCCTTCACCTCCAGAACATTGTCCGACTCAGCCACTATTCCACCCCTCAGGCTGCTGAAACTTTCATTCATGCCTTTATTGCGTCCAGGCTCGACTATGCCAATGCTCTGCTTGTTGGCCTCCCCAATTCCTCTCTTTGTAGGCTGCAGATCATCCAGAACTCTGCCTGTGTCCACTCCCGCACCAGGCTCCGTGAACTTATGACCACCATCCTGACCGACCACTGGCTTACCATCAATCAGAGGATTCAATTCAAGATCCTGGTCCTCACCTTCAAAGCCCTTCATGACCTTGCCCCCATACCGCTATGACCTCATAACTCCCTAGTGCCTACCAACCTGTGTGTTCCCTACACTCATTGGGCTTCAGCTTGCTCCACATCCCCCCCCACGTGCCCCACCATCGGTGAGCGAGCCTTCGCCACTCTTCCCTCAACCTTTGGAATTCCATTCTGCAATCCCTCCAACTCACACCCTCCCTAGCCTCCTTCCTCAAGACCTTCCTCTTTGACCATGCCATCGGTCACCTCCCTTTCCCCCCACCTTCCCTCCATCCTCTTTGATCCCGACCTCAGCTCAGGTCTGAAACACCAACTGTCCAGCGCCTTGGGATGTTCTCCCGATGTGTAAGGCATTATACAACAAACAAACAAAACTTACATTTATATAGCGCCTTTCACGTCGAGAGGACATCCCAAGGCGCTGTACAGTCCGGTAGGACAAGAGCAGGGTAGGAAGGATCAGGGCAGGATAAAGCATAGTAGGAAAAGTAACTATATTAGTGGGCGAAACGCGGCAGCCAAATTGCGCACAGCAGTGTCCCACAATCAGTCACGGAAGTGGGACTTGGGGCAAAAGGGGGTAAAGAAGCAAAAGGGGAGGGGTCGAGGCAGGGGGAAGAAAGGCAGGAAAGTCGACTGTATAATTGTGGGCGAAACGCGGCAGCCAAATTGCGCACAGCAGTGTCCCCACAAACAATCGCGGAAATGGGGCCAGGGGAGAAAAGGGGAAAAGAGGGTAAGGGGGGAGAGGGAGGGAAAGGTGGGATGGGTTAGGGTTAGGGAGGAAGAGGGGGGAGAAAGGGGGCAAGGAAGAGAGGGAGGGAAAGATGGGTGGGGGCAAGATCAGGAAGAGGGAAGAGGGAGGGAAGGGGAAAAGGGAGGAGAGAAAGTGGGGAAAGGGAGTGAGGGAAGAAGAAGATAGGGGCAGGGGTGGGGGGAATCAAACAACAATAATAAACAATAATAAACAACAAAAGCAACAATATTAACAACAAAAACAGCAACAAACAACAACCAACAATCGTCCAACAATCGTCCAGCAACCACTCCCTGTCCTCGCCGCCCGGACGATCCCTGAGATGGCGGGAAAAAAAAGGGCGCGGAAAAAAGGGCCCAGTGTGGTGTCAGGCCCCAAAACCCACCGGCTCCTCAGTCGATGAACCCGGGGACTCGGTGATGGCCCTGGCACCTCGGACATGGTGTGTCTGGCCAGCTCGCACAGCAGCAGCAGCAGCAGCCCGATCGCCGTCTGGATCTCCCGCGACGAGATGATCCGTCGCTTGCAGCACCTGGGCGCTCTCCCCCTCGCTCTCCCCTCGCGGAAGACGTGCGCCACCCGCTGCCTGAGGAAAGCGCCGAGGTCGCGGCCCTCCAAGGTCCTGTCGAGGGGCCACTCTTCGCACAGCCGGAGGAAGCGCCGACAGCGAGTGGCCGCCATTCCCTCCGTGACACTCCCCGTCGTCCAAAAAGATGGCCCCGCTGGCCGACTGCCCACAGAGGAAGAACTGGCAGCGACGGAAGCCGGCTCCAGCTGGTGGGCTGAGCGGCGCACCGTGAAAGCTCTGTCCCCGCGATCGTTTCAGCCCGAAGATCTCCAGTCTCGGGAGCGGGTGGTCCGCGCGAAAAAATACCACCATACATCCAATATATCTAATATCACTATTAGACAAAACAGTAGACCAAATAGATGACACAAAACACCATCCACTGCCAGGCGAGGTGGAGAGAGTGCAGGATAGCACCTGCACTCTCTCCACCTATATTTATACAATATAAATGTAATGTTACTGTTGTTGTGATTCATCATCTGCTTGTGCTGGAAAAATCAGGATAAAACTCATTCATCTAATGTCTGTTTGTGGGACAATGATGCATTCGCTTATAACATGCAGTCGTAGCACACGACAGTGAATCCTATGAAGCTCTTAAGACATCTTCCTGACATGAAAAGTGCTGTGACTGTATTTTCCAGCTATTTTTCTTATCACATCCTCAAAATATCTGCAGGACTTTGCAGGGTTTTCACTATAACGGCTGTATGTTTGTAGACAAATGGACAGTAGCATCCATAAGAAGGGTTAATTCTTCATAGTCTCCGTTACAGACAGCCATCTGAGCTCTTTAGTTGTGTAGGAGTTATGTCCTGCAGAGAAAGATCACAGTATGAACAAATCACTGCCGATAGCATCAGAACCAGCACACGCACTATCTATTCAATGCCAAAGTCTCAGCAATGTATACATGGAAGCATGCCAGCCATGCAGCTAGTCAGCCTTTTGCTGCATTGTTGGCTGCTGTCTTCACTGCACAATTACCTTATTCGATCTTGGCTGAGCTCCTCAATGCAGATTAAATGTTTCCAAGGTTCAGTTGCCCATCCTCCTGCAACAAAAATTCACAGTTACACATACGGAAGTGCAGGCTACCAGGTACAATTTGCGACTTTAGCACCTCCTCCAATTCATTCAACAACATCTTGCATTTATATAGCGCCATCCACATTGGTCGGCATCTTGAATCATACGATCTCTTACACCACCCTCCTCCCAAGCATCACCATCTGGAAGGTGCACTCCCAGAATTTTGTTGAACACATAGGAATGGCTAATCTACAACTCACCCAACAGTTGAAGAGTTAAAATGCTTTCACAAGACTGGCTACATGCCTACAAGGCGAGCTGTAGAATTTTCAGCTCTCCTTGTAGGCATAATTAATTAATCTCATCATTAAAATAGATACTTGAAAGATTTATTGTTAAAAAAAACACTGATGCTGAAAGCTCGCCAGTGAGCTCGCCATGGTAGGTAAATGTACAACCAGTTATAGCATTGAGCCATGTAAACCAGACTCCTGGGCCATTCATTTCTACTCTTTGTGGCTGTCAGTGGAATTTAGCTCCTGTTGTTGCCAACATAAAAGAAAAAACAGCCCCTCCCTGCACTTCAAAATAACATGTGTGAAAAACTAAGATGTAGTAACCTGATTAGGCATTGTCAGGGAGAAAAAAACACAATGGATGGAATGGCATCCTTTGTAAATTAGCTGTCCTTAGCTGGGATAGGTTTGGACTTTATAGAAGAAAATTGGTGAGAGAGTTAGATAAAATACTGATTTTGAAGAGCAATCTTTTATTTGTGTTTGAAATCTTAATATTGCCACAAGTACAAGAAGTATGAAGGATCCACTTGATAATTTTAGAATGTCCCAAATATCTCCACAAGTGTTACTGTGAGTCCTGTTAACCATTTCAGAACGCTTGGCTCTGTACTTTAGGGTGAAGGAAGATATCTTCATAATTAAATTGTGTCACTGGGTTTGCACTTTGTGGAAACCGTTTTATGTATTAAAACTGATTCAGAAAGATGTTGTTAACAGATGTGTTCCCTGTTCTGATGCTTGGAAGTTCAGCTACAGGGAGCAGTGAGTTGTGAGTTGGAATCCCTCTCTGTAAACCGAATAGAGTTGACTTCCACTTGGAAGAGCTTGCAACAATGGAACTGCTTCCAATCTGTCTTCAATAAGCAGTTTTAAACAATAAAACACACAGTAACATAGACTAAGCAAGTATGTAGTTATCTTCTCCAGTAACATTTAGGATTATCCAAGTTCACAGTGGAATACTATTTACCTTCAAGCAGTCTAAATACTTTCAGATTATCGCTTTGTTGTTTTACACTAAGCTTGTGATTGTTTGTACAAACTAACCAATTGATCATTTCAGGAGATTGGTGACCGAGAGAAAGAGGCGGACGGGGCTTCTGTTAAAGTTGCTGAGGAGCAGCTGGAAGAACATCTAGCTGAAGACGATAAACTCTCCCAAAAATCCTCTTCCAGCAAATTATCCAAATCTCCTCTGAAAGGGGTAAAAAAACTGAAGACCATGCTGTGCAAAGTCACCCTTCTGGATTCCTCTGAACATACGTGTGAGGTTGAGGTAAGGAGTGTGCTTCCTTGTAACCTGGTATGACTATTCTTTTCAGCATCTAAACCCTGTGGAATTGCATCAACTGTACAGAATCGAAACAGATCATTTGGCCCAACAATCTGTGCCAGTGTTTATACTCCATTGAGGCTCCACCCCTTCTGATCACCTCTCCTTCCATTCCCTTCTACCTCATGAATGCAAATCTACTTGAACAGAAATTATTATTGGAACAAATTCTGAAAAGAATTGCTAGAGCATCTGTCACCTTAAAAATGCACCATCAATTTCTGATTTAAATTAAATCATATGCAACAACTTGCATTTATACACATGTGGATCCTGTAGCTCAGTGGTTGTGGAATCCTGTAGCTCAGTCGTTAGAGCACTCACCTTACAAGCGAGATACCTGGGTTCAATTCCAGGCAGGATGAATCCTTGGGCAACTTTCCTTACTCCACACGCCTGATAATAATCCCTCAAAAAAACTAATAATAAATTGTTCATTTCAATTCACAACTGTTTGTGAGACACTACTGTGCACAATTGGCTGCTGCGTTTGCCCAAATATGTACAGTGAATTCACTTTATATTCTGTGAAGCACTTTGAGACATCTAGAAGACTGAAAGTCTATATCAAATGCAAGGATTATTATATTGTATCTTGCATGTAAATTATGTGAAAGATAATAATAATTTTGGTTTGGATATAGAGCCTCATCCCGTTTTCTTGATACTATATAAATGCAGGTAATTGAAATATAAATGCCCCAAAGTACTTTTCAAAAGGAAACACGACTGTAAATTTATGCTCACAATATCCCACAACCAGCAGAAATGATTTGCGAATTATTATTATTTTTTTTTGTGGTGAATTTGGATGAGGAGAGAATGTAAGACAGGATAAGCAGAATAAATACTCTATAATATGAAGAAGGAAGTTTGGGAAAATCCCATAATGTCAATCTCACGTTAAACCAATGTCCTATCTTTTAAGTGCTCTGAGACGCCGTAAGGCGTGGAGGACGCTATATGAATCGAAGTAGTTGTTGTTGTTGTTATCTACCTGTTCAACAACAATAATAACAACAAAATTACAGTTATAGAGTGTCCTTAACATCAGGAAGACATCCCAAGGTGCTGGACAGTCAGGTCGGGACCCGAGCAAGGGCGAGGGGCAGGGTAGGGGGGCGCGGGGAGAGAGTTAGGAGGGGAGGGAGGCTAATGGAGCTGGGTGAGGGTGGGAGTGATGTGGAAGCAGAGCTTGGTACAGGATCAGGTGGATGTTAAAGATCCCATTGCCCTATTTGAAAAGAGAAGGAAGTTCCTCTCAGTGTCCTGACCTATAATCCCTCAAATAAAATTGCTTATTCACTTCAAGACATAGTTGCGTGCAAATAGCTGTTATAGCATTCGCCAACAAAATACAAAGTCACTGCACTTTACAATGATTCCTATGAAGCGCTGTCAGACTTGTCAAGATGATATGGTGGTATGTCAAAAGCAAGGATTGTACCTATTTGCCTTTTTGAAGATTCACATTGTAAATCTGAAGGGCTGCCAGCAATGATGTGGAGTTTTGTTGTGTGTTAGATAGGTTGGTGGCAGCTGGTGTTTTAAGGGGCATTGTGTAAAATGATAACTCTTGCTGAACATGAAATAGCAATTGAATCTTTTTATAATCACCCTGGATTTATAAATTTGTTGGAAACCCTTTTTGAGAAAATTGAATCTACAGCAGACGAATGAGGCACTTTGTTAAGTGTCTCTCTGAGATCTGAATTAAATGTCTTCCTCGGTAATTAAGGTTTTATTTTTATGCAACAGCAGTGTGAATGTGAGCAAAGTTCACAAAATGTCAGCAACATTCTCTTTCAACTCTCAATTGGCAGAAGAATCTTGCATCAATTGCTCAAACCTGAGAGACCCTTTTCCCGTCTAAGGGATAGAAAGTGTCTCTTAAAATCAAGCAACATCACTCAAAAATAAACCAAGAAAATTTTAGCAAAACACAAAATACTACAGATACTGGGAATCTGAAACAAAAACAAAAGTTGCTGGGGAAACTCAGCAGGTCAGGCAGCATCCATGGGGAAAGGAAAAAGAGTCAACGTTTCGAGTCTACAACCCTTCGTCAGAAAATGTTAGCACGTGTGTGTGTCTATAAGCTTCCATCTCTCCTAATCCCCATCTCCTATACCCCTTTATTCTCTTCTCTCACATGTATCCAGTGCCTTAGGATGTCCTCCGGACATGAAAAGTGCTATGCAAATGTAATTTTGAGTTTGTAGTTGTATGCATCATGTAGCCTCTTGAATATTTTGAAGCGATTTGCTTGAATTACATTTCCAGTAGTCAGTTCCACATTCTAACCATTCTGTAAAGAAATGCCTCTTAAACTCCCATTTGGATTTCCAGTGACTATCTTATTTTTATTCTTCTCATTCTGAACTCGCCAATATTATCTTAAACTCCGATATTGGGTCTCCTTTGAAACCACTTAATGGCAGAGAGAAAAGCTTTAATATGATAGCTGTACTGACACACTTCTGTTAACCTCCTTAAAATCTATTCTGTACTATCTCCTTGGTACAATCCTTCCTGTGGAATGTCATCCAGCATTCTACACAGTTATTCAAAGTTAGTTTAGGCAATGTTTTCTACCAATTTAAATCAGGTCTCTCTGGTCCAAGTTCATGGTTTAAATTGCATGATTTGCTAAAAAAAAAAAATGTGATCCAGAGGGACAGCAAAATATGTGTTGTCTTCCAACCTTTTTCAGGCCTATGTTTAGCTGAGAAAGGATCACCAAAGCAAATGATTGCTTGCGGCCACGGTTGTTGTGTCTGTTGGAGTCTGATCCTCAGCTGGCAAAAGGATCAAACAGTATGAACGGTTGGAAACCAAAACTTATAGACATGTTTTGTTTGTGGAAATTTAAGTGTCACAATGGAAACAGCAATTCCAGGTTCCGAGTATCGCTCACGTTTCAAACCCCTTTGTCTAGAAAAATCTGAAACACCATTTCAAACCTCTCAAATGTATTTTAAACATACACCGAAAATTGATGTGGTCTGCCTATTTTGACAGTCATGCAAGCTTATTTTAGGTGGGGAGAGTGGCTGGCCAGGAGTCTGATACACAGGGAAACCCTTGCTGTTCTGGAGTATTCCTTTTGAGCTGCTTTTGATAGCTCATAACAACAACAACAACTTTGATTTATATAGCACCCTCTGTGCCTGATGGGGTCTCAGAGCACTTCACAATAACAGATCCCGAGCCAGGGGGAGGGGGAAAAAAATGACCGAAGGCGCGGTCGAAAAGAAAGGTCTTGAGCTGAGACCTGAAACTAGGAAGAGAGGGGGCGAGGCGAAGGAAGTGAGGAAGGGAATTCCAGAGCTTCGGTGAGTAGTGGCTGAAGGCACAGCTGCCGATGGTGGAGCGGAGGATTCAGGTGACAGGGAGGAAACCAGAACCGGAGGAGCGAAGGCAACGAGTGCTGTTTTGGGGAGAGAGGAGGTCAGAAAGGTAGGGTGGTGCAGCGGAGTGAAGAAATTTGTAGACAAGAGTGAGGATCTTGAAATCGATCCTCTCCGGGACAGGGAACCAATGAAGTCTGGCAAGAACTGGGGAAATAGGGGGAGCGAAGTTTGGAGCGGGTGAGAATGCAGGCGGCAGAGTTCTGAATGAGCTGGATTTTATGGATTGTGGTGGAGGGGAGACCAGCAAGGAGGGCATTTGCGTAGTCCAGCTGAGAGGTGACAAAGACATGGACCAAATTTTCAGCGAGTTTTGGGGCAAGATATTGTCGGAGACGGGCAATACGTTGGAGGCGGAAAAAAGCGGTGCTGGTGAGGAACCAGATGTGGGGACGGAAGGACAGTTGGGGGTCGAACCTGATGCCAAGGTTGCATACCGGTTCGGTGAATTTTAGGGGCAGGTCGGGTAGGTGGAGTAGGTGAGAGCCGTGTGATTGAAGACGATGACGAGAGCCAAAGAGTATGGTTTCCATCTTGTCAACATTCAGCTGCAGGAAATTCATTCTCATCCAGCTCCTGATGTCTGACAGACAGGCTGACTGTACATCAGGGGACTGGGAGGTCGCAAAGTGAGGTGGAAAAATAGAGTCGGGTGTCATCCTCATACATGTGGAAGTGTACCCCATAACGATGACAATTTGCATTTACATAGTGCTCTGCACACAGGGTAGCATCCCAGAGCACAAATAGCAGGTTCTGTTGCCTGTTCAGGAGTGAGTAATCTCTTCTTCATGTATGCCTGGAAAACATAGTTACAGGTTGCCAGAAGCCAAGCCAGGTTGCCAGGGTCACCAAATTGCAAATTGTTCTGCCGCTGGAATTGAACCAATTAATCCTAGACAAACCATCTGATGGGGCATGAGTAAGCATCTTGCTGCTTGTTCAGCCTGCCATATGGACATTGACTTGTACCCTTAAGGCTCTCCAGAGTTCATTGAAATAAATTTCAGCTAATTTCTTATTGCTCTCTTCCACTTTTAATCTTCCCACTCCCACCACCACCACCACCACAACTCTACCCTGCCCTATTTCCCTTCCTCTACATTGCCCATCTCCTTTGTCAAAAGGCAAATGGTCAGACCTCTGACTTGTTTACTCCCCATGATACTATACTCTGCAATGTTATGTATGTTCCACTCGTTCAGGCCTGAGTGTAATTTAAGAGGCATGTAAGGCCTGGACTTAAACTCGCGACCTGCTGGCTGGGAGTCGAGCACTCAGCCAGTGGAGCTGTTTGAGTGACTAGGACTCCTGCCAATTCTATTAGCAACTTGGCATAGATTCCAAGCCTCTGTTATGTCTAATTGAATGAGCCTCGTCAGCTTTCCAGAGCAGAAAATTAAACCTTTGTAAATGTCAAGTTACTTTGGATATTTGTTCCGTGAAAATCTATGTTGTCTCACTGGCTTAGGTCTGACTGTTTCTTGCACCTGAAGCGCAATAAAATAGAGCTACATTATGTTTTCGAGAGACTTTTAAAAATATTTACAAAACGCAAAATACTGCCGATGCTGGAAGTCTGAAACAAAAACAGAAATCGCTGGGAACACTCAACAGGTCAGGCAGCATGTATGGAGAAAGGAAAGTGAGTCAACATTTCGGATTCCACGACCCTTCATCAGAACGTGTTGAGTGCTCCCAATGATTTCTGTTTTTGTTTTGAAAATATGTATTTTGGTCTGTGATGTCCACACAGCAAAATATCGTTCACCCCCTCCCTCCCTACCCCCCACCACCAGAATGAAACAATTTAGTTAAAAATAAATTATTTTAAGGTTTTTTCATTTTCTAAATCAAATAATTTGATTATCTTCTGGAGAAAGGAGGTGTTTGAGCACCGTAATTTGTTCTCACAATGTTAGTGTAGTGTGTAAACCGTTCAATCATAAATACTGAATGGATAAATGTGATGGAATTTCTGAAAGCATTTGAGAGGACATAGCAAACAGAAGCATGCTAAAGCTTTAGGAAGATTATATGCACATAATGCGAATAAAAGCATGAATATGATGGTATCTCAGTAATAATCTTCTAATCAAGTTTTGTATATTTTATTCAGATGAATACTTTAGAGGAATATTTAACCTCATTGAATTAGGCCTTAATGGAACGAGGTAATTGTTGTTCAGCTGGCTGGTTCCAGAGTTGTGTGATGATGAAGAAGTCTGATGAAGTAATGGTGAGGTTGTTTCTGTGGCAATAGCGACTTTATTGGGTCTTTATTGTGCAGTGGAACAGGTAGTCCATTGAGTCAGAGCACATGAGGATTTGAGTTTGTTATGTAAGGGATAAGATGGAAATTTGTGATACGGCTAAACTGTGATCATCAGCACTTCTACGGAGAGTGTTCTTTCTGCCTTTTCAAAGTGACATTTCCCACTCTCATCTAAAATATATCTTCATGCTGTAATTAACTGAGTGTTGGTTATGGCAAGAATGACACCAAATCGGTCAAAGGGCTTTTTTCATGTATCATCTATTTATTATCTTCGGGGTGGAGTTAAAGTGACATTGTTATCCTCTCTCTCCAGAAAATGGTTGATTTATGGGTCTTGTGTTTTTTTACAAAAAAGTCAGAGCACAGACGGAGGCCATTCATTCTGTCATTTCTGTGCATTTATAATGTTATCCTCCTTCTGTATTTAAACTCCTCTGATTCACCTGCTGAACCAGGTTTAGACCAGAAAGAATCTAGAATACAGTATATATAACTGACAGGTACAGATAATAAATATCTAGAACTGAAGAAATTTACAGCACAGAAGACATATTGGCTCATTGTTTCTGTGTCGATTGCCTCAGAGCAATTCTTTCAGTCCAATTTATCTGTCTTTTCTTCATACCCATGTCCATGACTCTTTTTAAGGTGTTTGTCTAGTTGCCTTTTGAAGACTAATGTGTCTCAACTATTGTTCCTGGCAGGACATTCCATATCCTAACTACTTTGTGCATAAACTTTATCCCCCTACATTCCCCCCTATCTTAATAAAACAACTGCAGCAGGAACAAATCAATCTACAATAGTCATCACTAAAAAAGGTGACAAAAGATGCTAATCACAAGTCACCTTTTGTTCCCGTGAAATATTACTTTGACTCATTATTATGTTTAATTCTGTTGTGTTGCTATCTTTGGTATCCAGCGCCTTGTGATGTCTTCCCAAAGTGACAGGTGCTCTATAAATGTAATTTTGTTGCTGTTGTTGTATCTAGGTGTCAGTTGAAACACCAGAGGTATATTAGAATGTGAGAACTGTAGGGTTTCTTTTTAATATTAAATTAGGCAGCTCCATGAATTTATCCTGTGAATGTAGGTCATCAGATTGAATCAAGTGGCATTGCTTCACTGCACAATTTGATGTTCACATTAGACGAAGAACATTGACTTTAGTCAGATGCTATCAGCATTGGGGGAGGGGGAGAGACCCTTAACTAAGGTTGCAAATATTATTATATGAGTATGAGCTGGTGTTAATGAGACAAAATATTTGGAATGTAGCACTTAGTGTTAAGAATACAGTTTTATGAAGCATATATTACTGGTGGGATTTGGGTACAGAGTTTGGTCTAGGTCAGTGTGCGGGCCGCAGAGTTCTGAATCAACTGGATCTTTTGAATAGTGAAGCTGGGGAGACCAGCAAGTGGTGCATTGGAGTAACCCAGGTGGGAGGTAACAAACATATGCACAAGGGTTTCGGCTGCATTTGGGGTAAGGCGGGAAGGTAGCGGAGATGGAAGAAAGCGGTCCTAGCCATGCGCCGGATGTGGTGGGGGGGAAGGACAACTGGGTGTTGAATTGGATACATAGATTGCGCACTGAGTCTGAGGGAGAGCCCAGGGCAAGGAGTATGGATTCCATTTTATCCATGTGTTGCTTCAGGAAGTTTATATTCATCCAGATCTTGATGTCTGCCAGACAAGCTGATCAAACTGGGTTCCTACTTACTGCTATTTTTCCACCTCACTTTGTGACCCCCAGTCCCCTGATGTACTGTCAGCCTGCCTGTCAGACATCAGGAGCTGGATGAGCACGAATTTCCTGCAGCTGAATGTTGACAAGACAGAAGCCATACTCTTTGTCTCTCATCATCGTCTTCATTCACACGGCTCTCACCTACTCCACCTATCCAACCTGTCCCTAAAACTCTCCGAACCGGTACGCAACCTTGGCGTCAGGTTCAACCCCCAACTGTCCTTCCTCCCCCACATCCGGTCCGTCACCAGCACCGCTTTTTTCCACATTGATGTAATGCCCATCTCCGGCAATACCTTGCCCAAAAGCCGCTGAAACTCTGGTCCATGCCTTTGTCACCTCTCGGGTGGACTACGCAAATGCGTTCCTCGCTGGTCTCCCCTCCACCACAATCCATAAAATACAGCTCATTCAGAACTCTGCCGTCTGCATTCTCATCTGCACCAAACGTAGGTCCCCCGATTACCTGAGGCCTTGCCAGACTTCACTGGCTCCCTGTCCCGGAGAGGATCTATTTCAAGATCCTCACTCTTGTCTTCAAATCTCTCCACTCCTCTGCATCCCCGACCTCTCTGACCTCCTCTCGCCCCAAAACAGCACTCGTTGTCTTCGCTCCTCCGGTTCTAATCTCCTCCTTGTCCTCCGAATCCTCCGTTCCACCATCAGTGGCCGTGCCTTCAGCCACTACGCCCCGAAGCTCTGGAACTTCCTTCCTCACTCCCTTTGCCTCGCTCCCTCTCTCCCTAGTGTCAGGTCTTGACTAAAGATCTTTCTGTTTGACCGCCCCTTCGGTCATCTTTTTCCCCCTCCCCCTGGCTTGGGCCCGGAATTCATCAGTGCGAAGTGCTCTGAGATGCCTTCCGGCATGGAGGACGCTATATAAATCAAAGTTATTGTTGCTGAGTAAACAGAGGCGTGTGGAGTAAGGAAACTTGTCCAACATTTTGCCCTGCTGGAAATAGAATCCAGGTCTTTCATTTGCGAGGTGAGTGCTCTAATCACTAGCTGCAGGACTCCCATACCCCTCCCCTCTTGAAAGGCAGATTGAAAAGGAGGACAGAGATAATCTTAAAATTAAATCGAATCCAGTTAGAAGGGAGATTGGAAAACACTGAAATAAAGTGTTGCTGAGAGGTAAGTAAATAAATGCGCAAATATGTTATTCTTAACAAACTAAATATGGCAGCTTGGTAAAGTGCAAGTTTGGCGGATTGGTGGATTTTAGTGTGGCCAAGAGATTGGTCTAAGATCTCTGCCAATTATCCTGTATGCTGCTTTTGACCAAGTGATTTAATGGGGATCACGTGTGTAAAAACGAAGATCCGTCATTACAAAGTAACTGTACACCCAGTGACCTGTAGGTGTTGACCTGACATCTTCAGCTAGTTTGCCCTCTTCTGGGCACGGAATTAGAAGAACAGTATTCAGGTTATATGTTAATGAGTGGAAAGAAGATATGGTTTCAGAGCGACTTAGACAAACACTGTGATTTGATTCTTTAGAGTGAATCAACTCAAACATATGAAGAAAGAAGTGCCTTGAGGTTTTTTTTTAATTCATTATAAATCTTATATAAGTGTAAAAGGAAGCAGATTGCTTGTTTGGAATATTTTTCCAGTTCTGCAGAGAGGGGAAACAAATCATATTTTATAATAATAATCGTTATGTTTGATCTAGCCAAGAATGTCCCAAAGAGTTTCACGAGATATACTGCAAAGTCTAGTGACTGTGTGCTTTGCAGACAGTTTTATTGACGGTTCATGTGTAAAGCACAAATACATTGTTTTTTTTTTAAAAAAAACACCAGAATAGTTATTGGCCCCCCAAAAATCACTTTCTGTGATGTGATTGAAATGATTCCATGTAATTTAAAAGAATGAATTTGCTGCGTGATTTTAACACAGAAGGCAATCATTCTAATAAGCTTATACAGTCTGGTTATTAATGCATCAGTCTGTCAATGTTTCGACTGGTCAGCAGTCTCCAGTTTGGAGCATGTGATTGTGACACTGCCTTCCCACGGAGCTGCATGTACTGCATTTACAGGCTGGAAGTCTCAAAGCCAGATTACATATAATTGTCTAGTTTTACTTCCTTCAATTCCAAAGTACAGTACATCTAATTTTTGTTTGGTTGCCGCAGTCTGCGCTGAGGTGTCTGTTCCCCCACCCTTGACATGTTGTACTTTTTCAGATGCACGGCAGTTGCTGTGAATAATTGAAACTGGGCGGGTCCGCATTGAGGACTGCAGCTGCCCTGCTATTAGCGCAGGAAAGGGGATTATCACCGGCTCAGATATTGATCACTCTGATTCTGTTATTATTGTTTGAATGATACATCCTTTGTAAAATAATCTAAATGACTATCGTTTGTTTTGTTGAGAGGAAAGCTGGGGAGAAGATTGTGAAATTATGAAAATAGCGTGAGGGATGTTGCCACTCAGTGCTGGATACACTGGAAATATTTGTGGAATATTTAGAAATGATCCCTTTTTCTTGCCAAACTTCTATCCTCTGCACGTGAGGTTTCTTTATTTCAAGAACCATTTTGTGGGTTTGGGTGAGTGGGATGTGGGGGTTGAGGTGGGGTTGTGGAATCTCATACAACAAGGCAAGTGCACAAATGCTTTCTCCGGTTACTGTTAGGTATTTCCTGCACCAGGGTTCATATTTAATCAGTGTAACCCAAGAGTGAGATGCAAATGCTTTTGGAATCTTTGTATGTTTTCTTTCAGATACGCTTCTTATTACCCCGGTAGCAGCTGTGACTTGCTAAATCACCGCCTTTGGGGTTTTTTCAGACTCCTTAGTTGATACGATAGGCTGGTATTTAAGCTGCTAGCCTCACGGATAATGGGCTACAAAATTTCACAACCCGTGTTTCTTTGCAAGAGACTAGGTTGTTTACTTCTCATTTGTTCCATGCCTTTTGATTATATATTTCAAGACAGCATCGATATTTTGATAGGACAATCCCAGATAATAATTGAATTTTAATATATATTGAAAGCTGAGGATCTGTTTGGTTCACTGTGGGTTATTTTCCTGTAAAATTATGTTAACAAAATATTTCATTACACATCCTGCCCTCCTTTTATCTCTTGTTGTTTTAACTCACAAACCAGCAATGAAACTTAAAAGGAAAGAATGATCTAAAGCATTTTTTTAAAAATCTTACTTTTGTTTCTGTCTATCCAATTTTTGGCTCTGTTGTCAACACGTGTTGTAATGAATCCACACAAATATGGCAACATCACGCTTCAAATGTAAAAGAACCCTGATATGAAAAATGTCATGGAGTCCTGCAGCTTGGTGGGTAGAGTACTCACTCGCCTTACAAGCGTGAGACCTGGGTTTGGTTCTAGGTCAGGGTGAAACCTTTGACGAGTTTTCTTACTCCACATGCCTAATAATAATCCCCCCCCAAAAAGAAATTGGTCACTTCAATCCACGACTGTTTGAGGGACACAGGTGTGCGCAATTGGTTGCACTTGTCGCCCACAAATATACAGTCAATTCACCTTACAGTATATTCTGTGAAGCGCTTTGAGACGTCTAGAAGATATTTATCTTTCTATGTCAAATGCAAGGATTATTATTATTATATCCACTGATTCCTTGTCACAAACATTTGAAATTTGAGTCTCTTGTGTATATGTATTCTTTTCAATGATTTTATTCTCCACTTTGCCACTTTTTCCTCTAGTTTTCACTACCTCGCTGCTTTCCTTTCTTGTGATATTTATTCCATCCACTGGTGCTGCTTTTCCACAGACATTGGTTGACCTCCCTTACCTTGCCGAAGTGTCTGTTCATTGAGTATTGGCAGGCTATTTGACCTCGAGACAAGGGGGAGAGGAAATCGCAGACAAGCCTGTTACTATCCTCATCCAATTTCCAAACGTGCACAATTCTACAGGGCTCTCCGAATGGCGTTTCACTTAAGATGTATATTTTTAATCCCTCTTCCCGAGGCCCCAGAGTATAGATTATTTCAGTCAGATAGAAGCAGATGAGTGTTGCATAGAATTACCTAGAACGATACAGTCCAATCATCTAACTGATGTTTTTATTTCACAGGAGTCCCTGCTTTTCTCCTCTCCCGTACACCTCTATTGTGGGCTAGGTGACTACCTGACTCATTTGGTAGATCCACAATTCCCTAATCTTTCTTGATAAATGTATCTACTCATTCCTGGTGACATTCTTGTAAATCTGTTCTGCACTTTCTCCAGTGCTGTAGTGTATTTCCCGGTGACCAGAACTGCACAGAATTCTTCAAATTTGGACTAACCTAGGTTTCTCTAAATTTAACATTACCTCTCTGCTTTAAAATTCTTTGTCAGGCCACAAAGTCAGGGACTCTGTTTCCATTCTTTATGGCCTTGTCCAGTTGTGCTATCTAGTTCCCTTTGCTTATAATAATAGATGCTTGAATCTTCCCCGCTTACGTTGCTACCATTCAGCGTATAATCAGTGTCTTTATTCTTCCTTCCACAGTGAATCGCTTCATGTTCTCTATATTATATTTCATATTGTGCATGGTGACCTGTCCCCTCTATGAAATACACCAACAAATCCCTTTGCCAAACAATCCAGATTGTTGATGGAAATCTTGTCACTGCAGATATATATATTAAATTTAGTTAATTCGCCATTCTTCAGGAAAAAAATAGAATCGACTGTTTATTCTCCAAACTTTCAATTGCTGTATGATAATTTTATTTCTTTCATCAATTGGACACTAATGGGGAGGCTAACTTCCATATAATAATAAATTAAAATCTGATATTCATCCTTGCGCAATTTGGCTGCCGCGTTTCGCCCACAAGTATACAGTCGACTTTCCTGCTTTTCTTCCCCCTGCCTCGACCCCTCCCCTTTTGCTTCTTTACCCCCTTTTGCCCCTAGTCCCACTTCCATGACTGATTGTGGGACACTGCTGTGCGCAATTTGGCTGCCACGTTTCGCCCACTAATATACAGTTACTTTTCCTACTATTCTTCATCCTGCCCTGATCCTTCCCACCCTGCTCTTGTCCTACCTAACTGTACAGCGCCTTGGGACGTCCTCTCGACGTGAAAGGCGCTATATAAATGTAAGTTTTGTTGTTGTTGTTGCATTTGATGATTTTGCAATATTCACCTACAAAACTAGCAGTCAATTTACAGTAAGTCCTGTGAAGCCCTTTGAGATATCCTCATAACATAAAAGGTAATATATCAAATACAAAAATTGTTTATTAATCTATAGTATGATCCAAACCTGTCGATTTGAAATCCTTTGTGTATAATTAAATCTTGACAGATTCTTGTTCTCCTTTACTTTAGAATACTGTAGGTTTATTGATGCCAAGTTAACCATGTTCACATTTTTAGCCCCCAAAAGTGTTTGTACCATTGAAGTACAATCAGCAGATTAAAAAAATGAATGTGTGAGTGGTAAATCACGTTCCTTTTTGGAAGAAAAAGTGGTGAGCGAAATTATAATTACAGCCTGAAAACATTGTGCAGTCCCAGTAGACATCTTGCACTGTTTTCTCCGCTTTTTGGAAATGGTTTCTATTTACGGATAGATCCTGCTGTGTGCTGTTTACATCAATAACTGGCTGACCCCAGAGCTGCGATACTCCAGCTGTTATACTAAGCTGTTCAACTGCTGAAAGAGCTACATCAAAATGGTTATATAGTGAAGCAGCCACGGCATGAATTAATGTTCGAATGTGTTGTCATTTGAAACATGCTGTTCATTAATGCTTACAAGACTTTATTTCTGATTATAATTCATTAGTGAATTGCACTAGTACATGTGTTAATCATGTCTGGATGCCCCATTCCATACTAGCACTGTCATCAATGTTAAATGATATGAAGGTAAAATACAGGTAAACTGATTGCATCCTTGAAATACTCTATTTGTCAGTTTGTTTATATGCTGTACCATCTGAAAACATAGACTGGGACTGTTGTCAACAAGTCATGCTGAGAGGTGTTTGTTGCTGGCACAGAATTGGATGTGCCGGACATATCCAGGTCATTATTTGTGATATTGAGCCCAATGTATCATTGGCAGTGTTAGAAGTGAGATAAAATAGTTAACATCAGGGCTGTCAAGTTAACGCTTTGTGAATGCACACAACGTGTAGAAAGTGATGTTGGTGGTATCCTGACGACAACAATGTCAGCCATTGTTTAGTACAAGATGTCATGTCAGTGCCAGTTAGCATGGATATACAATAGGTCCAGGCTGAAAGTTAGATTGTAGAATATTGAAGATCTCTATGACACAATTCCCCTGTATAATGCATCATGAAGTCAATTTGACCATCCATTTTGTCCAATTTCACATCACTTGACTTCTGGCCCAGTAATTCGCTGTGTGACATGCTACCTGGGAAATGCGGGCACAACCGCAAATGGATGAGAGCATCCATCCAACTCAAGTCTGTTTAATCTTCTCAACTAATGAGAAACCTAACCTACCCTGTTAAATTATTTTTATGTTATGTGTATCAGTAAAACTGCATAAATCTTGATACAGTAGTTTGTTGTAGATATTTTACCATGTACTAATTTTAACCTTATATAATAAAACTCCCGTTAAATTATTTTAATATTATGGATTTGGGTGGAGCTGCGTGTGTAGAAATGTACAGTGCACCCACAGGCATGCTGCACAATTCCTCCTCATTTATGAAACCACAATAATCCAACCTGAGGAATTCCCTGTGCATCTCATCTGCAGCATTGCCTGGTTCAACTCCCAATGCTCTGATTGTCTCCCAAGTCTATCTGCTTGTTTGTGTTTCACTATTTTAATGAAGTAGCTTCAATTGAATGTGCTGGGGAACAGGATGTCAGAAGTGATGATGGAAGCTATTCTGCTGCACACCTGAACCAAATAAATTCTTAGTTCAGGAACACATAGATGTTTTACATTCCCAGCCAGGAGGGCATAATAAAAACAGGTGAATACTGACATGGCAGCAAAATGATCAATGATCTGTCATTCAATACCATATCTCTACTGTTTGTTGCAATATTGAAAAGAAAGCTAGCAGTGTTCATCTGACACTAGTGGGCTTGTGAAATGGGATTGCTAAAGGCATCCATATCAATCTACTTCTCCAGCCATTTGGTTTACTATATGGACAGTTCTGTCCATTTTGCAGGAATTCTGCTGCACATCTGAGGGATTTTGTCTACCATTTGGAATGAGAATAAAATCCCGATGAACACCACAATATGCATATGACATGAATGAAAGAAATAGAATATTATGCCATAAATGCATTTTACTATCATTAGCTTTCCCAGGAAAGACTATTGTTTTGCAATGGCCCATTACATTTTCAATCCACAAGGAATTGAACATCTTATTTTAAGGTACATCAAAAAGTTGCTTTCTTTGACTTAACTCGTAAGGATGTGAAAGCACTGAAGTCGTTTATTATGTGATCTGATTTGCCTGGTTGTGAACTCGTTTGTGTAAAACATTAAGGACTCTGTTGGATTCATTTTGGTTTGAAGCCACACCACAAAGCTGATTGTATTTGTGCCAAGTTCCAATTTTAATGAGGTCTGTTCTTTGCTGTTGTAGTTTCACATCTATAGCAGCCTATAACACCACTGTTAAAATGTTGCAATCCGCTTCTTCTGCTCCCGGCTGTCAATTGTTCCCTTAAAGTACTATACTTAGAAATATTCAGGTTTTATAAATCTACATTATTGATGCTATATTTAAAAAAACTCATGAAGCTGTGCTATGAAATATAGGTAACACCATAAAGAGAGCATTATTGCAAACATCACAGATTTCATTGTAAAATTATTTACTGATCTTTTTATAGCTGTTATCTTTATCACTTATGTCAACACAGAGCAAAATTCCATTCAAATGCATGTAGAAATGACCATCTGTTTGTTTAGCGGACCCACAGGTTCAAAATGGTGTCCATTTCTCAGGCAAGTTAGTATTTGACTTTTTGATGTTCTGAAGGGAAGTTAAAGCAGAGGTCTGCAACAATTGCAGATAATGTGGTACACAGAGTGCTGCCGTTATCGCGGTACCTCTTTGTGATAATTAATAAACAAGTACAGGTACCCCACTCCAAACCGCGTTTTTTTCTATCGCTAATTTCACTTATCCACGGTTGGTTCGCCGTGACAACCCTTGCTAACCACGGCAATGGTTATTGCTTAACTCTTGCTTATCCACGGGTTTTAACACTAACACTAGCGTTTAGCGCTAGGACCCAGTTGTGATGTCGCAATCAACCAGCGACGATGTCACTTCTCTCTTAGGATTAAGGTAAATAACATGAATTTATTGTCGCTTCTCCGCATTCACCCCCCTCCGTGTCACCCACCACACCACCTTCTCCGTTGATTTCTATTTGTCTGTGTGTAGATCAGTCAAAGTCAGTCAGACAGCCTCGCGGATTGCTGCAGATACTGGCAGCTAATGCTCCCAAGATTACTCCCCCTATCCCCATGTTTCCCACAGGGCCCTGTATTTTCCACTCATGGTTTTACTAACAGCGGAGGTTTTCAGGAACTTATCCACCGTGGTTGAGGAGGGATACCCGTACTTTTGTCACAAAAAGTCAGAGGTGTTGTCGTTCAGATGAGATGTTAAACTAAGGTTCTGGTTGGCTGCTCAAAGTAATGCTAAACATCCAATGACATTGTTTGAAAAGATAGTGTGATAATCCCCAGATAAAATTGAATCGTGGCTGTTTGTGTGACATTGCTGAGTGTAAATTTGTTGCCACATTCACCTACAAAGTACAAATCATTGCACTGTAAAGTAAAATCCTGTGAAATGCTTTGATGACATTCAGATGACATAATAAGGCATTTTATCAAATGCAAGGATTACAAATAGTTCTGCAATAGAATTTGTGTTTTACGATTGATTCCCAAAACAATTGCATCCAGATTAAAGATGGGAAACTAGGTCAATTTTGGATAAAATTGTTCTTTTATTTTGATACCACAAGTCTATTGATATGATTTCTAAAATATATATTTCTTATGAAGGTTGCAAAATGAACACCAATTAATTTATGCCTTCAGTAAATTTTCTAATCTTTTCTCATGTGAAAAGATAGGCTGATTTTCTAAATTCTTAAAAAATTATGCAGTGCTTTTTTTTCAGGAGGCTGTTGCCAAGCAATGTAAACTGTTAACTGGACATTCGAGTCCGGGAGTGAAGGGTGGTGGGGCTGGTGAGCAGGGGGAGAAGCTGAAGAGAATGAGTGAGGGTGAGGGATAGGGTGCAAATCCTCAGCTGGCAGAGTAGATCGCACTTGACAAGTTGCAGCAAGACTTCAAAGTGATTCTTCTCGATATGTTATATGTGCCTTTTATGTAATATCTGGTAATAATTTTGAATGAATTCCAAACAGTCTTCTCCTATAATGCTCTTAGTGGTCACTTTGGTAATATCCAGGAGGTAGTTGAGCTGCATTGGCATGAGGGGGTTGACCTATGAAGAGAGGTTGAGTAAACTAAACCTATATTCTCCAGATTATAGCAGAATTAGAAGTGATTTTATAGAAACCTATAAGATTCTTAAGGGCCTTGATAGGGTAGACGTTGTGAGACTGCTTGCCCTGGTTGGAGAATCTAAAACTAGGAGCCATAATCTTGGGATTAAAGGTCAGCCTTTTAAAACTGAGTTGAGAAAACATTTCTTCACTCAGAGGGTAGTGAATTTATGGAATTCTCTAATTCTCTATCCCAGAAGGCTGTGGATGCTCAGTCAGTGAACATATTCAACACTTGAGATTGACATTTTTTTAAAAGATAAAGGGATTAAGGGATATGGGGATAGGGCGGGTAAATGGAATTAGAATAGAAGATCAGTCATGATTTTATTAATGCTCAATGGACCGAATGGCTTGCTCCTACTTATGTTCTGAAGTAGGAGTGCCTTTCGGCATCTTGGGACGTCCTCCTGACATGAAAGGAACTCTATAAATGCAATTTTGTTGTTCTTCTTATGTTCACTTATGTAGCATCCCTTCAAACTGAATCTTGTTTTTTAATTCCTGTTTTATGTACTTTTCCCTGAGTTGTAATATAATAATAATCCTTGCATTTGATGTAGCGCTTTTCACATCTTATCGACGTCTCAAAGTGCTTCACAGAATATACTGTAAAGTGAATTGACTGTATATTTGTGGGCAAAGCGCAGCAGCCAATTGCCCACAGCAGTGTCCCACAAATAGTCGTGGATAGAAAAGGGCAAATTTTTATTATTGTGTTGTTTTGGGGACGGATTATTATTAAGCGTGTGGAGTAAGGAAACTTGCCCAAGGTTTCGCCCTGATCTGCCTGGATTCGAACACAGGTCTCACACTCGCAAGGCAAATGCTCTAACCACTGAGCTACAGGAGCTCCGTAATATACCATTTCTCATACAAGCCACAAGTATAATATCAGTCTAATTATAATAAGAAGAATTGCAATTGATAGAGTGCCTTGGTGTCAGAAAGATGTCTCAAAGTACTTCACAAAATTTACGGTAATGTGTAGCAACTGTGTATTTTGTAGGTGTACACTGAAGTTGATTCATGCAAAGAAACAAGCAAGCATACAGTGAAAGTAGCATGTTAAGATTATCCAGAATTTGGTACATTTGTGTATTTTTATGCTGTTTTTCCATAAGTTTCTTAAGAACTACAGAAAATTGACTTGAAATTTAAGAATGAATTCAAATGCTGGAGGCTTCAAAGTGCTACATTATTAAAGTAAATACAGACACAGGTGTAATTGCCTCCTGATGTAATTTTTTGGAGCTTCTATCTGTATTTGTGTATTCTATAATGATACTGCCTACATAAGAAATATTATAAACAACAATAACAGTAATAAATGCAAATTCCTTGGTATTTATGACTTTGTATTGTAAAATGGTCGTATCCTACTTATGGATAATAATGTATCCAGATTATTGGAATTGTACCTAAATATAGACACCGACCTAAATACAGACTCTTCACATCATTAGGACAATCAAAAAGACGGGTTCCATACTTCCATATAATTTACTACAGATGAAGCTTGGAATACTTCATGATGTTAACCTCATGACCATTTTCTGAACTACGATGATTGTGCAGGAGTCCTGTAGCTCAGTGGTTAGAAGCGAGAGACCTGAGTTTGATTCTCGGCTGGTGAAAAACCCTGGGCAAGTTTGCTTGCTCCACATGACTAATAATAATCCATCAAGAAAAAAAAATTGTTCACTTCAACCCATGATTGCCTGCCATGTTTTGCTAACAATTATAGTCAGTTCACTTTAAAGTATATTCTGTGAACCACTTGAGACGTCTAGAAGATGTGAAAAGCGCTATATCAAATGCAAGGATTATTATATTATCAGGATTGTAGATGAAACTTTAAAACTGAGGCTGAAAGCATGGAAAATTTCAGGTCTCCAGTGGTGTTTCTTGAGCAATAGGATAGGATTGGTCAATGTCATTGACTACGATCTTGAGAAGTAAAAGTTGTATTCATGCTGGACATGCCTTGCCAAATGTTGGTGACAATTGACTGGGAAATTGTATTTTTCAAGGAATAATAATGTATTGCAATTGAATGATTACCATATCTCATTATATAACAACAACAATAAAATTATGTTTGTAGAGCGTCATTCACATCTGGAAGATGTCCCATGGCGCTGAACTGTCAGGGGTCAGGACCGGAGCATGGGGATGGTGGTGGAGGTGGGGAAGTTGGGTTGGGATGAGGGAGGGCAGAAAGGTAGGGGTGTGACTGAAGGTACAGTCGCAAAGGAGGATCTTGAGACCAACCTTGAAGGGGACAAGGGAAGGAGCAAGGTGAAGGGACTGTGGATTGGAGTTCCAAAGCATGGGGGTAGAGAGGTTGAAAGTCCGGACATTGATGTTAGGGAGGCTCTGGTAGGAAACATGGAGCAGGATGGAGCCTGCTGAACGGAGGGCGCAGACAAGTTGACAGGGGGTCAGCAGGTCAGAGAGACAAAGATGTGGAGGGCCTTGAAAGTGAGGAAGAGGATCTTGAATTAGATCCTCTGAGGAATGGGGAGCCAGTGAAGCCCAGCGAGGGTGCAGCGCAGGTGATGGGGTTGCGAAGCCTGGTGTAGGAGAGGACATGAGCTGCAGAGTTTTGGATGATCCGTAGCTTGTGGAGGGAAGAGTTGAGGAGGCTGACAAGGAGGGAGTTGTCGTAGTTGAGTCTTGAAGTGACAAATGCACATGTAAGTGTTTCAGTGGCCTGGGGGGGTGAGGCAATGGCGGACACGGGTGATGTTGCTGAAGTGATGGAAGTCAATGCTGGTTATGGCACAGATATGGAAGAGAAAGGACAGTTTAAGGTCACCCAGGTTTCTGATTGGCTTGGTTAGGTGGAGTGTACATCTGTGGATGCTGGTGTTGCCAGTGCCTGGGGTGCGGAGGCACTGGCGCAAGCCAATCAGGAGGGCCTCTGGTTTGCTGACGTTCAACTGTGATGTACATGTATACACACATATACATACAAAGTATAATATCTATGAAATAAATACTCAAATCAATGTTCAGTAATGCCATGAAAGTGTAAAACACTATTGATCATAGAAGGTTAGAATGCACTTCCTAATATATTTATATACTTGGCCAACCTCAAGTTTTTTGCCAGTTATTAAATCTAATCTTAAATCTTTCTTTCCCTGAATCTTTTTAATCAACTCTGTACTAACCTTTTCTCAAAAGAGTCTTTAGTCCAGAGTGAGATGGCTTTCGCATTGCCCTTTATCTCGTTGCAATTTTCTCCAGAACTATGATTTTCATCAAGTTGTCTACCAGCTCTCATCTTTAATCTGTTGTGGGGTTTTCCCATTTTTCATCCAAATTCTCCTAGCAACTAACATGCTCACCAGAGCTTGTTACCAAGATGCTTAGCCATTCATTAAAAAGGAAAGGGGGAGAAGTTGTCAGCATTGCTGTGACATTGGATTGATTTATTTTAGTGCTTCACTTTCTCCTTTGCTTTGCGAATCATTAAAGTGAAAAGGTGCTTGTTTTGGCAGATTCTACATCATAGCAACTAATGATCACTGTGCTGGGATTAATAGGATTTCTCATGTGTGCACTTTGGTTTATGCTGTTGTGTGAAACATCGAAGGGTGATTTGCCCCAAGGTTATATTTGAAGTTATTTTTTTTAATATATAATTTATTTCAGAATTTACATAATTTGATGCCTGCGAGAGAGAGAAAAAAAAATCATGTTTGATATGTGAATCATATGAAAGGATTTAGTTGCAGAATAGAATGGGACATTGCTCGAATAAATAAAAATATAATAATTCTTGCCTTTGGTATTGCATCTTCCCGTTAGGAGAATATCTCAAAGCAACACTTGTGGTCACAGATTTAAAATAGTTTCAAAACGAAGCTGAGGGGAGCTGAGGAGAATTTTTTTCACTCAGCGGGTTGTTCGAATCTGGAATGCATTGCCTGAAAAGGTGGTGGAAGCAGATTCCATAACAGCTTTTAAAAGGGAACTAGATCTTTATTTAGGAAGAGCAGGTCTAAGAGCCGGCACAGACTAGATGGGCCGAATGGCCTCCTTTTGTGCCGTATAATTCTATGATTCTAACACATTGGATATATTGTAAAGTGTTGTGATTGCATATTTTGCAAACATCAACGAATTTACACACAAAAATGTCCCATAAACAGCCATGAAGCGAACGACCAAATTTAACTGAGGAAATGTTGGTCACAACACTAGGAAATGCTGTACTCCCTACTTTTTGGGGGGATAGTGCTATGGTCTGAACAGACAAACAAGGCCACAGTTTATATCTCATCCAAAGGACGGATATGTTAATAAAATGTTGAGATAAACTAATCTTTTTGTTTAGAATCCTAATTCAAACTTCTAAATGGAAAATACTGTGAATATTCGGGTGAATGTTTTGCTTCTAGATCTACAATCATGTTAGTTTTGTTTTGTCAATGTTATATAAATATATTTGTTATTAGAACTCTTGACAGATGTCCTTGGAATGCAAACAAAGCAGTTTGCCTACAGAAGCTAAAATATGAGAACAATTCAAAAGTGGCTCTAAATCAGCATAATCAAGGAGACATCCAGGAGAGCCAGTGTGGGAATAAAATGATGTATCCAGTACAATGGGATTATTTACTGAGATGAAATCTACATTGTTTGGGCAGAGTGTGTTGTGGTGATGTACTTGTACCTGGTCTTGGAACACCTGAAGTTAATAACTTGGTCACTAAAACTAACATAGTTATTCATCTCCAGCATCCAGCCTGAAACAGAAAGTACAGCCCAATTTGTTGTTGCAACCAAAGACGAGTGTTAAAACACAACCCTTTCTTTCCCTTATGGGTTCCCAGTGCAATTGTAACATTCTTTAGTGATGTTTTCCTACTTACGCAATGCACCACAACACCCTAAGGGGAATATTTACTTGTGAAATTATTGAAAGTATTGAACACGTTGACAATTTTTTGTACATAATACTGCTAACTAAAGGTAGCAATCTAGCTTGACCCAAAAAATGCTGTTTTTACAATACAGGTGTTTTCAGCTATTCAGGTCCCCAATCACAGCGAGGAGGTGGCCCTCGAGAGAGAGACACATATGAACATGCAGGAGAAGAACCCTGTAAAGTAGTGGTTAGCGTGTTCACCTTGCAAACGAGAGGCCCAAAGTTCAATTCCCAAGCCGTGCAAAACCTTAGGCAAGTTTCCTTAATTCACACGGCTCTGTTGACCCAGCATTGAGTAGGATGCATTAAATTAGGTTGTTTGTCGATTGGCAGATTACTTTCATGGGGTGATAATCCATCCATTTGCCTTCCCACCCCCACAACCCCAAATAAAGTGGTCGCTCATTCCACGACTATTTGTGGGACACTACTATGTGTTTTTCCCACAAAATACAGTCAATCCACTTTACGGTATATTCTGGGAAGTGTTTGTAGAAATCTCAGTGATTTGATAAGGTGCCATATCAAATGCAAATATTATTATTATTCAAATAACAGCAACAACAACAAAATTACATTTCTAGAGCGCCTTTCACGTCTTGGGGACGTCCCAAGGCGCTGTACATCAAGGTACCCCTTGTTCCTTGTACATCAAGGTACCCCTTGTTCCTTGTACATCAAGGTACCCCTTGTTCCTTGTACATCAAGGTACCCCTGCACCAGATACTTTACAGCAGTTTCACTTCAATCCTTCCAAACCCCTGTTTTTGATGGCAGGATTCTTGCCTTGTAATCTCTTGCAGACGCACTAAGTCAAATGAAGTTGGACAAGATCTCATGCAGACAACAGAACATCACTCAGCATGGTCTTGACATCAAAGTGGCAACACCATTGCCAATTTGGTGATTATATCATAGACATTAGTGCCACACTGCATGGGGAAAAAAATTCTCTTGATTTTTATAAGAACACTGACCAAAGAAAGGCATTGCTTTCGTGAAAAATAATGCCCAACCCCACACACAAAAAAGTATTCACTAATGCACATTGTTGTGAAGAAAATATTGTGGTGAGGTTAATAATGTGTTTAAAAATACTAATCAATATCTCAATAGTGGAATTGAGGCATATGATTCCCCATCCCAAATCATCAAATACATTTACTAAGCCTTTTCATCTACAAATGCTGATTTTAAAAAAGTGATCGAAAAATAGCTGAAATGTTTTTTTTATTGAAAGTAGCAGGGAATGGAAATAGAAGTGGACACGAGAGGGGACTTAGAGAGCCTAAGGCCCAATGTGCAATAGAGGCCCACAGGGAATATAAACACCAGCATGGACTAGATGGGCCAAATGGTCTGTTTTGGTGCTGCACGGTCTGTGATCCATGTACAGTATATCTATGTAAGATCTATCTGTGTAAGGTCTATGTAATCCTCCTTTTGACTCAAAGCACTTTGCAACATGAAGGACATTTTTAGATGGGAAACCCAGGCACATCACTCTGATCCGGAGACCTCGCCTGACCAATGATTGCCTCAGAATCAAGGAATCATAAGTTGGCTTGGAGTCTATTGACAAACATTCTTTACAACGTAAGGAGTTTTCCTGGGGACCGGACACTACGAAACGCTGACGTTCCTCTGCACCACTTTCTCAACTCCTATTAATATTTATCAGCAGAACTACAAACACTGAGCAATGGAACATATTTCTACTCCAGAGGCTGACCCAGTTGAATTCCAGTTTTGTAATTGTGAAAAACTACATAATAATAGACTTTTGACATAATTTGTATCTACAATTGTACGTTTCCCTTCCTATTATAACTACACGCTGTACTTGTGTTCTATGTTTTTTATACCACATTACGGATCAGGCAGAGAGAAGGCGGCTATTGCATTATTAATGCGAGAGAGCTTCCAGCTATGATGATTCACATTATAATTGTGGTCAATGGAGTCTTCATAATTGCAGTCCTAAACCTCCCCCGACGTCTTCAGGTGGCCCTCATTGTGCCTACAGTCACTCTGATGGATTTCAAAAACTTCATAGTACATTTGTAACTTTGTTCCAAATTCAAAAAGAAAGTCCTTTGTAGATTCTGAAATCAATAATATCCTGCAGGTTAGGCAGGACACAGAGAGAAAACAATTGTTATTTGTGGAGTGTTTTGGTGTTAACTTCAGATCATATCCTTTTTTAAAAGGAAGATATTGTTCCCTGTTAATATTCCTAATTCGTTCTGCTACACTGATGACTGTCTGGGTTATTTTGAAAGTGGTTTAGAAGGGTACTGGCACTATAACAACTTGAGGATTCCAGTGTGCATTGCCTTTTATTTAGAGTTTCATAGAGTGATGCAACATGATAACTTTCATGCTGATATTTAAACTGTCCACGAGCCTCCACTCCTCCTATTCCCCTCTCCTATACCTCTCTGTTTTCTTCTCACTCAATTATGCATATACTTTTCTCAAATACATTGTTGCTTTTTGCTTCAATCACAGTTTCCAGCAGTGAGAAGTCCATATCCTCACCACCCTCTTCTTGAGGGAGTTCCTCCATGGCTCCCTATTAGATAAACTACTTGCTGTCTTATATTTATCCCCTCATATTTTATATCTTACATTGTTGTTTAATTATACCCTTTGGTTAAATTGAATAAAAATAGATGATCTATGGTGCATTTGGTTAAAGGTGCCCTTTTCACCCCCTGAGATTCGAGCTGAATCCATCCCAAATCTGATGGGATGAAAGTTTCCTTTTATTAATCCTTGCAGCAGCACGATGTGCAATGCTCTTGGCCCGAGTCAACAGCAATCCATGCACAAAACATATCATAATTGAGCACTAATTGGCATAAAATTGGCCACCCTGCATAGAGGCCAGAAGGGTGACTGGCGTGGGAAGTAAAACTTGGCACGGGTGCAGTTGGGGCTGCTCCTCTGGGCTAGTTTCTTTTTCTCTCCAATCTTCATTTTTCTCCTTTTAGGCTTCTCTGTCCCACTAAACTCCCGATAAGCCTGGAGGAGAAAGAGTCTGAACCACTACTACATAACCTCCATCACTATAGTTGGTCTAGAGCCAGCAAGAGATATTTAGTGGAGTTTCTGTGGTGCTGAGCTGTAATACTTTGATCTTTACTCTACACCAGCTCGTCATTATGTCAATTATTTCCCCATTTTTCCAATTAAAAATTAAAGGATTGGGGGGTGGGGGAAACTGCCATAATCCTCCCTGCATCCCACACCAACTATTGTTTCTTTCAGTGATTTGTATGTGTGTAGCACTCTGCTGAAGGAAAGTATGGTGATATCAAAATTCAATAAATCTTGTATTTGTGGAGTCCTCTAGCTCAGTGGTTAGAGCACCGGCACACCAAAAAAAATGTCCCCATTCGATAAACCGGAACTTATCCGGAATAATAGCGGTGGAGCATTTGTAAATGCATAAATCATAACGGTTAATAACAGAATATTGTATTGGTACTTATTGTTAAAACTACTCTCTGCACTTCTCACCTTTACTGGTAGATGCTGCGCTTGAAGCCATGATGCTGCGGTTGAGGTTTATAGTCCAGCGATTCTTTGTAAAATGGAGGACGCCAAGCGGGTGAAAAAAACGGCAGCACGACTTTAAAGCCTTACTAGCAGCAAGCCGATAACCCACATTGTCGCCCAGGTACAGTATTTCGGGTTGCCGCTAGTAGAGTCTAGGGTTATCGGTTTGCCACTAGTAGAGTCTAGGGTTATCGGCTTGCCGCTAGTAAGGCTTTAAAGTCGCACTGCCACTTTTTTCACCTGTTTGGCGTTCTCCATTTTAAAAAGAATCACTGGACTATAAACCTCCACCAGTAAAGGTGAGAAGCGTAAGAGAGTAGTTTTAACAATAAGTATCAATACAATATTCTGTTATTATCTGTTATTATTTAGTATGGTGTGTGTTAAAAGAACTTTAATTTTTTTGTGGTGGGTTTTCGGCCGTGGGCCGCTCGAATATCCGGCAGGCGCTTTAACTGGCATTGGCCAGGTCCTGAGGGTGCCATAGAAACGGGCTTTTACTGTACTTTGAAACATGCTCCCAAGTGAAAGGTGCTATATGAGTGCAAATTATTATTGTTGTTCCTGCTCACTTGTAAAGAAAATCTGTTGGTCAGGTGGTCCTTGACTATTTTGAAAGGAATTCAATTTAGTTGTCCTGCTGGCTATGTGACCTGTGTTTTCTATTAAAAAAAAACTGTTGGTTGAACTTTACCTAATTTATGATGTTCAATTTTGTACAAATAAAATTCTGCTCTTTTTGGACAGAAACGTGCCAAGGGACAGGTGCTCTTTGACAAAGTCTGCGGGCAGCTCAACCTCCTAGAAAAAGATTACTTTGGCTTGGCTTTTCGGGACTCTGAAACTCAAAAGGTATGTCCAGGTGACTAAATTTTAAGGTGCTTGAAATGAGAAGAACCAAACCTAGGGAAAGGCTGTCTACATGTGTTTTGACACAGAGGTAAACCTAGCACTTTCCTGGCTGTGGGTTAATAAAGTGCTCCTCAGAACGTTTGACATACGGAGGGCCTCAGAAGATGAACTGCACCTTCTGCAGTGGGCTCCATATCCATTTCCTGACTTGAGATCTCAACTCCAAAAGGCTGTGCTGGTTAGTGTTGATCTCTCATAAGTCAGTGTGATGTACATGGTGGTTGTTGCTGGGTCAGTGGTTCATGTCCTGAGATGTTTTATTTCAGCAGTGAAGCTCCACTTTCCTGAGGAATACTTGATATTCAAGGACCAGGATTCATTCAAGATCCTGGTCCTCACTGCATGGCCTCGCCCCATGCTACTTCTGCGACCTCCCACCCCCAATCTGCCTGGCCCCTCCGATCAGCAGGCTCTGGCCTGCTCCATGTCCCCCGATCAACCCGCCCCACCATTGGCGGGCGGGTTATCAGCCACTCTGCCCCTAACCTTTGGAACTGCATTCCACAGTCCGTCCACCTCGCCCCCTCCCTAACCTCCTTCAAATCCTGCCTCAAGACCCTCCTCTTCGACGGTCCCATCGGTCACCCCAAATCCCCCACTTTCCGTCCACTTTCCCCGTCCCTGATCCCAGCTTGGGTCTGAAACAATGACTGTCCAGCGCCTTGTGACAGCCTCCTGACGTGAAAGGCGACATACAAGTGTAATTTTGTTGTTGTTGTTATTCCATATACATGCAATACATGCAGTTGGATTAAAAATATTTAAATGAAGCTTCTACAAATTTAGATTCCAAAGAATGATTTTCTAAGTGGAATTATAGAAGTTCTTGTTCTTCCTTTCCTCTTTCAATTTTATTTTACTTTTTTTAAAGTTATTAGTTCTAGTTTTATGGTTTCAAAAATATTTGCTTTTATTTAAGAAACTTGTCTCTATGCATTTTTTGACTCCTTAACTGTGCCCTTTAATTGATATTTTATTTTGAAATCAAATTCATATGCCATAAGATTTCCATAGTAATCTGGCCTAAATCATGTCAGCATGAAAAATACTGTTATGCACTGCCAGTTACTTCTAATCTAAGTCCCAGTCCCTTGTTTAGTTGCTCCCTACCATTTCCACTATCTGTTATGACTATAGCATTTCATGAGCACAAACAGAATAGCTCACATAGCCCAAACCTGCTAGTGCATCAGTATGCCAGGTGAATGAGGGACTTGCCTCCTAATTTTGTCAATAAAAACATGTCTTGGTATTGACTTCCATGAGATGTGAATAGCGTTTGCAAATACCTGTGTTGTGCTCCATTTTATGTGGATAACCGGATATATCTATATACAGTATATATAGAATATATAAAGTGTGTGTGTATATATACTGTATGTAATGTGTGTGTGAATATATGTTTGTTTATAAATATGTATTTGTGTATATACAGTATTATATATATCAAATACAAGGATTATTATTATATCTGTATGAAGTGAGAATCAACACTTTCCCATTTGCAAGTGTTAATATGCTTTCTTTTTAAAGAAGACTTATAATTAAAAATCTGCTTGTTAATGTGTATGTAAGTGGTGCAAATCCTATGACCAATGGGTGTCGATGTATTGCATCTTCATATTTTGACTCAATTCCAACATTCCATTACCAAGCATGTCATCTTGGAGCCAGTTCAGCTCAAATGACTCCACTTACCTCCGCCCACCAGGAGGATAATTGCTCTGGTGTAATCTACTTTGTCCTTTCTGCTATATTTATATTTAAGAGCCAGGTCATTGGTGTGATTTGGAAAAAAATAAGTTTCAATGTGAGGTAACATGGCAACAAAACTAGCTTAATGTGTATTTGATTAATAATATTTAAATAAAATTAAAATGGATTTTAAATGTTGTTTTTTCAGAACTGGTTAGACCCAGCCAAGGAGATTAAAAAGCAGATTCGAAGTAAGTGCATTTTACTAATGACTTCAATTTCAGTTTTGAGAAAAGATGGTCAAAAGGTAAATGATAAAAGCTGTGCTAGTGATCATGGTCCAGCACTAAATCTAACAGGTCGGAGAATGTGTTGAGGCCATGATACTCGATTTATTCAATAAATAGCTTCATGCTGTGATTTGAAGATAATAAGGTAGGGTTTCTGGAAGAATGACATCAAATGGCCTGAAAGGTTTTTTTCATCCAAACTAAGTCACTCTACACCTGAAATTATTGCTCTTTATAACCTGCCAGTCAATGTGCTAAAATTGACTTCAACAGCGTGACATTAATGAAAGGAAAATCAGCTAAGGTTCCTGCTCCTGTATTGGTTGATCTCTTTTGGAAGGTGTGTGGATATGTTAAACAAGGGCAGGATCAGGTTCAATTGTGATGTTCCCTCTCAGTTGAATAGCTATCTAAGCTCGGACATGAAGGCTGGCCAGTGCCGGAAATGTAGTGCAGCAATAATTGTTGGCTTTGGAAGAGGAGCAGCCAGAGTGTGGGGTGGAATTAGCCACAAAAAAGCAGCTTTTGTCTTTGTTTACCAAGACATTATTTCCATTCACTTTGTGTTTCTGTCGTTCAGAATAGAGACACCCTCAGGGTGGGATTTAAAAATATATATTTTTATCTTTAAGTCTTGCAATTTGGCAAGGCAGAGAATACTGTTTGTAACTTGCTTGAGCTGCTGAATGTAAACCACCTGGTATATTTTCTTATCTCTGATAAAGCACATCAGCTACAGAAGGAAAGGGCTTAAAGTTCTTGTGTTTCCATGCTGATGATCATTCTGTCAATTGTTCCCTAGTTTAACTGTTGGGAAGATGGTGAGGCTTTATGAATCAATGCAAAACAAATCTTCTCAGCAACCTAAGAATCACAATATGGTAAACCCATGCACGCATTACCCTGAGTATGTTGCAAGTAGTTGGGGAGGGAACCAAATAGAGGACTTGTTTCTACCATTTGCAGAAGTAGAACTGGAAGCAACACATCAACAAGACTACCAAAGTACAGTACAATGTTGATTGTTTTGGTTTCAATCTAAAGTAGAAGTTCCTTCATTCATCCTGTAATTGGCTTCAGTTAATAATCTGGCAACAGTCAGATTAAGAAACTGGACACACATACATGCCAATCAGGTCTGTTTTCACTTGCCTCTTGAATCTCTATATTTTCCCTCTTGTATAATTTTTTAACACTCAAATCTGAAAAATATTTTTAATACTGTCAGCCTGGATCAGTTGGCAGCATGCTTGCCTCTTGAATCAGAAGATTGTATGTTTCCATGAAACTACATGACTAAGAATCACTAATAGGAGAGAAGCAATGGGAGAAGTTGGAAGAATATCTGTTTAAATCAGTTTTTAGGATTTCTAAAACACATTTCTAGAATGAATACCATATTTTGTGTGCATGTTATCGAACATGGAAAATTCAGGAGCTGTAAATATTGAGTCTAGCTGACAATATGATATGCAATCTGCTGACCAGCAACAACTCTGCTCTGATATGCATGAAAGTAGATTGTATAAATCCCACACCCAGTTGCTGGTGGGAATTACTATTAACATGTATGCTTGCGTATACTTTCACCCCACTGTTAGAAACAATATGAATTGAAATCCAGAAAAAATTAAAATAGCACTTTATGCTTTCTGGCTTCAACAACTTCCTTTCCATAGACTTTCATGTATAATACATGGCAACGTGCTATTATACTTCATCCTAATCCCACTTCCATACCCCTTCTCCCTCATGTAGGCTTGTGTCTATATGAACAAGCACGGCACAGTTGCTCATCAAATCTGGCTCAATAAAACCAATATTGCCCATTCTGCTTCCAACTTTGACGATGGAAATTTAAGCAGAATTTCATTCTATATTTCTGATCTTGACAAATCCATTTCATTGGGTCCATTTCAAACTTACACTTGCTGAGGAAGATAAAGCATTGTTGATGGGTGATAAATTATGTTTGATTTGAGATTTCTTTAGGCTGTATAGTAGTGTTCACAGGAAGAGTTATTCCTCCTTAATTCCCCCCCAGCCAGCACTGACTGGAGGGTCAGAGCATAATTCTAAATTTTGATTCTGTGTATCTATTAAAAATGATCTATTGGTAACTGCAGATTGCATAGTTTTTTTTTATATCAGATGTTGGGCCGAGTAAAGACTATTTAGAGGGAAAATCAGAAAGCTCATGGGACACCCTGACATTCTGTCCACAGCAGAAGCAGTCTCATTAACTTGCCTTTTCACAGGGTTACCTGAGAGCTCCATTGGAATTTTGGTTTGTTTAGTTTACTTTTGCTGATCTCCCTATCCATTAAATGCAAGTTAAATATTGATTCTCAGTTCCGGAGGTATTGCAGAATAATGCCAATTTTGTTCACATGTTTCATTTTATTTTTTAAAAATTGTTGAACTAGCATTCAAATGCTTCTATAAAAACATGTCAAGAAATCCTAGTAAGAATACATACTATTTTCAGTGATATAACATCACATACTATAAGTAAGACCATAATCTTAATTGTTTCGGCAGACAATATTTTCAACTCGACTCAGAACGTAAATCTCATTCCAGTTGAAAACTGACTGCCACTCGTTGTAAATAGAATATGTCACTCACATTTTATGGTTGTCCATTAATGTAGCTACAATCTGACTCTTGGGAAATAACTCCCTAAGTCACTTTATCACTCACATGTTCTGCAGTTTTCCTCTGTCGTGCAGACATTGGTCATCTCGCACTGCAAAACATGACAAATCCTTTTTTTAAAGGCAGATTTACCTTCCAATTTTCCTCGGTTGTAGATTTGTTCCCAACCCAAATCCCCTTCTTAATCTGATGGTACTTGATTGACATTAACCATCTCAGAAACGTGATCTGAATGCCTCCTCCATTTCCTGGCCAATGTACAAGCTGGTATACAGGAAATCACACGGGTTTGATATTGCGCCTGCTGATTATATGTCTATCAAGGCCTGTAAAGTGATCCCGTCCAACGCATTCCTGAGGTTGGAGTGATAGAGCCAGTTTTAGCTCCATGGAACCACCCAATTCTAAGAATAGTGCTACAGGATTGCAATGTCGACCATATTATTCTGCGCCTTGGGACATCCTTCTGACATGAAAGATGCTTTACAAATGTAATTTTGTTGTTGTTGTAGTGAAGACTATTTTATGGAGGCAGTTCTGAAGCCGCTCAGTGTTCTCCTGCAATTCTTTGTGGAAATTATTATTACATCATACAATCTTTCGCAGCAGAATTTTGATCATACAAGTTGTTGCCTTCAGTTACAGCATTGAGAAAGGACAATCGTAAGAAAGTATGTGGAGACAAATTGTTAATATTCTCCACAAGTGTAGTTTATCATAAATTTTGGAACCAGATCTTGCAACTTACAGCTTTAGACAAATGCAGAATTCCCTTGCTGAGGGGGAAGGAAATTAGGAACCATAGTTGAATGCACCATTATTTTACAATCCAGCTAGTGGCATAAGTAATATGCAGGATTGTTGTTTGAGGCATCGCAGAACTGTTTTACAAATTGATCAGGTATCAACTCTTTGGAGAGCGTCATACCACAGTAATTCCAAGACTGAATACATTTTTGCACATAGACTGGTTGGAGTCAGTTAAGTGTTGCTTCAATGACGATCAGGTCACGGGGTTGCACACAACAGAAGGTTGACGGACTACTTTAAATGCTAAATAGAAGTTATCTGCAGAAGTATTTTATGTGTGAAACATTGCTGAAACAGGCAATGCAGATTTACCTGAATATGGGTTTTATAATTTATGAAATGCAAGTTATCACCGATGATTCAAATGTTGATTTTTTTTTAAATCAATAAACTCTGCTAACTTTGCTAACTTCAAGCTCATGATAGATTAAAAGCATTCCCCTAAGCAATTTACATCAATTTCCTTTTGGTTCACTGTTTGAATAATTGATTGATTTCCTTGCAGGTGGGCCGTGGCAATTTTCATTCAATGTAAAGTTTTACCCTCCAGATCCTGCTCAGCTCTCTGAGGACATCACCAGGTGAGAGAGAGAATATTTCCTCTAAAAAAGGTGGAGTTCACATTTTTATTGTTAACTGTGGTAGACAAGTCATGTTTGTAAACCTTTCTTCATATCGTCTTTTCAGAATAGTGGTCAGTGTTATTGAGTATTCTGCGTTTTGGGTATTTGGATACATGGAATGTAGTGTCAGCCTGGCTCAGCTGGTAACTCACTTGCCTCTGGGTTCAAGATCCACACTGAGATTTTGAATTCGTAAAGACTCGTCTGGAACTCCAAAGAATTTCAAGAGAGTTTCTCTCTGTGTCCTGGCCAACAATCATGTAGATAATATTGTCATTCACTTTATGGTTGTTTGTGAAACATTGCTGTGCTGCTTCGTCAGAGGTGCAATCCTTTTTGTGGGGTGTTGAACCATTGCCCTGTTTACCTGATGTATGGTGTTTTAGATTCCAGGGCACTATTTGAAATGAGAAAAGCGTTTCTCTCTGTGTTCTGGACAACAATCCTTTTAAGAGTATTCTATCTTTAACATTTTTATACAGTAAAACCTCTGTAAACCGACATTCCGGAAGTCAGCAACTCCCCACAACCAGCAAGATTTCAAAATACATCCAGTGTTAGATTTTTTCTGAGCTGCTTTAGTTCCCAGAGTAATCGCTCTGTCATCTGGCGTTGATGCAGGAGCTCGGGCATTGTTTGGGTTTAGTGCTGTGTTTACAGCACACATGATGTATGGGGTGGAGCTTCCCCAGCCAATTCTAGGTAGGTTTATAAATACCGGCAAACTCCCCAAATCCCAAAATCTATATAGAGGTTACATCCACCAAACATTTCACTCCAATTTTCATTTAACCTGATCATTGTAATTTGTGTTATAATTATCATCCATGTTTAAACTCGTTCTGAGGTGTGGCTTTGTTGGAGGTATCCCTATTCTCATTACCTCCCAAGCAGGACAAGTTTCTCAAGATCTCAAACTTGTGTGCATTTATGTTTCCCACTTTAGATACTACTTGTGTCTGCAGCTGAGGGATGATATTGTGTCTGGGAGATTGCCGTGTTCTCTGGTTACACATGCCTTGCTCGGCTCCTACACTGTTCAAGCTGAACTGGGAGATTATGACCCAGATGAATATAGCACCGACTACATCAGTGAGTTTCACTTTGCTCCAACTGATACGAAAGAACTGGAAGAAAAGGTGATAGAACTACACAAAAACCACAAGTAGGTGCCATACTGAACAATAGCAAAACATCTGTTGTTGGCTTTAAAGCTGCAGGAGCACTTTTTATTGCTTCTCTGTAACTCTGTTAACTGGAAATGAGCTGACAAATTTAGGGCTTTTGATATTTGAATCTCCCAATATTTAAAAGGCCTCTAGATTTTCAGAGGGTGTTCGTGATAAGACGTACCTAATGCTTGTATCTTGGTTATATTTTTATTTCTTTGCAGAACAACCTAATACAGTGCATTTGTCTGCGACCATTATCTATATAGGAATTGCGTTAGACTGAGGCCCCCTGACTTGCCGGCCCCTACCATTGGTTGCCGAGTCTTCAGCCTCTCTGCCCCCAAGCTCTGGAACTCTGTCCCACAATCCCTCTGTCTCATCCCCCCGTTACCGTTACCCACCTACTCCTGAATTGAAAGGCACTGTACAAATGTAATTGGTTGCTGTTTTTGTCTGAAACATTGCCAACATCTGTGTCAAGAAGTTATGCTGATATTGCTGTCTGTGCACTGTGTATGCTACCTATATGCAAACAATGGTCAGCTTGGCTCAGTTGGTACCACTCTCAATTTCTGTGTCAGAAGGTTCAACACTCGAGTCAACATTTGGATCCCATATTGTCCAGAGTGATTCTCCATTTCAATGTTGAGGGTGTGCTGCATTGTCGGAGGTGCCGTCCTTCAGATGGGATGTTTACCAAGGTCCCGTCTGCTTGGATGTTAAAGATCTCACGGCACTATTTGAAAATGAAAGAGTTTTGTTCCTGGTATCCTGTCCAAGATCGTTGCTGTTTGAGGGATTGTGTGCAGGAAGCAACACCAGTGACACTTCTTGTGCATTTCAGTACAGTACACATTCGACTGGCATTCTACGCAGACTCGTATTCAACCAGTGAATATTTTATCAGGTCCCTCTTTATTTCAATGATGTCAAACATTTGCACCAGCAAAAAAATGCCATTTTAATTCACTTTTGTGATCTGAGTTATTCAAAGGCAATATGTTTCCAGAAGCATGACACGCCTGTCTAAGCTGCAAGACTTGTTACCTTGTTAAACGCAGGGAAGTAGGAAGATGACCTGATAATTTTGTTTGTAAGTCTCTTACTGTTTCTACTCAGCTACGAGCACAGATTGGTGCGTTATTCAAATGCCCGCTCACAAGTGAATGAGCTGAGGCTGAACTCAATTCCAGATTCTTGTATGTAGTTTTTGAATCTGTTACCCTTGGTGTAGAATGTAGTTTGAATTGAGTAAGAGATCCCCTTTTTCCTTCTCCTATTTAGGGGCATGACACCTGCAGAAGCAGAGATGCATTTCCTAGAAAATGCTAAGAAGCTGTCCATGTATGGAGTGGACCTGCATCATGCCAAGGTACATGTTGATTTAACGCTGCGCTTTTCTGTTCCAAACTGCAGCTCTCTCTCCAGTTGGGATGATTTTTTCCCACCCTTTGTCCATAGTATCTCAGGAGCCAAATAGCTAATCGTCATCCAGAATTTACTAGTGCCCTCCAGCTGGCATAGATCTCATTTGGCTTTCCGTGTCTTTAGTCATTGAGTCACGGTGGTGTCTAAGCATGCTCTAGTGGCGTCGTCCATAGAGTTGCTCCTGGCAAAAGTGGCAGCAATGGAAATTGTGTTTTGTTCCAGGGAATACCCTTTGTGTCTTGCACCTCTGTGCAAGGTCTTGCACTCACAGAGTCTTGCACTCTGTGCAAGACCTTGGTTTTAATTTGAGTTTTCGTTGCTGCCAAGGCCTCGAGGGTCTGTGGCGAACGTACAAGGTATTCCCTGCAGCAAATACAGTTTACAAGAGAGATACACATACTGCGGCTCTTCCAGAGTGCTTTGTAAATTCCAGTGCTGGCCAAAAAGTGAGGTAAAAACACAGCATACACTTTACTAATGTGTATGCCTTGCATTTAGGCATACTGTTTGTGGGACTCTGCTGTGCGCAATTGGCTGTCATGTTTCACCCATGAACATGCAGTCAATTCACTTTACAGATTATTCTGTGTAGCGTTTTAGGACATCTTGAAGATGTGATAAGGCGCTATGTCAAATCCACAAATTATTATATTATTATTTAATGATGGGAAGACTGAGCACATTCCAAGGAAGCCCCGTCTGACTCATGTGGTCTGAGCATGTCTCCCTCATTGTTCCACTGAGTAAATGGAGGCCTAAAGGGCCAAGTAAGAGCCCTTTACATTTTTTTTCCTCTTTCTCCTGAAGTTAGTCAAAAAATACATAAACAGCTCCCCTAAGAGTGAATAAATACTAATTGCACTACTTTTATCCAGATTGCCACCCCTCGGGAAAAATTTCCCCCTCTGCACGTAATTGTAACATTTTGTGATGGTCTCATTCTGCTGTTAAAGTATCTTTACCCTACTCTTCTGCATAGCAGACTGATGCTTTGTCCTGTCTGATGGCTGTGGAACATGTGCACAAAGCTATTTGTAATTCGAGGAGTGGGACTATTTGAGCATGTTGAGTTAAATTATTCATTGCTATTGTGAAGTGCTCTGAGGTTGCCGCCCGGCATAGAGGGCGCTATATAAACACAAGTTGCTGCTGTTGTTAACAGTAGAATCGGCCCATTACATTGAGTATTGATGAAGGAAATAGATCAAATATGACATTTAAATGGAAAGAGCAGTTGAGAGAAGACAAAAAGAAACACAACTGCTATTAAAAGACAGAAGAATAAGAGAAAGAAATGAGGAGGAGGGAAAATTGACACCAAAAACAACAACTTGCACCTGTATAGCACCCTCCATGCAGTGTGGTGTCAGAGCGCTCAACACAGACACAAATGAGGGCATTTGTGTAAACAAAGTGAAGCGTAGAAAGAAGAAAAATAATAATAAAACTAGTGCGGAAACCTTTGTATCCCTTTCAATAAAAGGTGGCCACCGACCAACAACACTGTGAACATGAAATAATCATTGTTTCCCTTCCCTTCCTCGGTAAACTGAAGGAAGTACACTTTAAAAAATCAAACCTGACTCTAATGTAGTTACTGTAATTAAAATCTGTAAATTATTAATATGATCCTTTTTTGTTTAAGTGACACCAAAGTTCTTTGCTTAAGTGTAGGTTTCTATCTGTGAGATTTGCACAGCTGGGAAATGGCAGGTTCAATACTCCCCATTGTCCAACTGTCTGGATTGCATCTTTTCATGCATCCTTTAACTTCCAACAATTCTTCGCTAGCACAATAAATTGTAAGCTTGAATTTGTGCACTGTTTTGATCCTCTTTCATGTTGTGGTTCGGTGATGACAATCGATGAAAGAAACGGCATTCCTAATATTTTTGTTTCATTGCACCACATTGATAAATTTGCATAGGTAGTGAGTGGTTCCAAGACCGCAGTACTGGACTTATCATACTGTTACAGCATTTGTTTCTCTGCTTCACAAGGATTCGGAAGGAGTTGATATCATGCTTGGGGTATGTGCCAGTGGCTTGTTGATCTACAGGGACCGTCTGAGAATTAACCGATTTGCTTGGCCCAAAGTTCTCAAGATCTCGTATAAAAGAAATAACTTCTACATAAAAATTCGGCCCAGTGAAGTAAGTCCAAATGTGAGGTTTGTTCTGCTTTGTTCACTAGTTGTTTATAGTGCTTCTTAGTAGATGCTGATATTATACCAATCGCATGTATACAGGGCATGCAATAACATCCTGACAAAATTTATAATTAATCATCAAATTAATATTATTCTCAAATCAGAATTCTTTTTGGAAAAGACTATTTGGGAAAGATGTGTATGGGAGGATGAAAATCCAACCTGAGCTACACACTGGCAATTCTGTTTATTGACAATGGTGCCTTGCATGGGGGAAAAGGTGTCTCAAAATATAAAAACGTGCCTTGCACAGGGAAGACCATTTATGTGATGGTAACCCTCAAACACAGATCAAATCCAAGGTCTCCTCAGAGCCCAAGTCTTGTGGTTCAACTGGATGTACACGGGGCTCCCTGTATTTGCTATGCTTTATATTTAAGCAATTGTTTGTATGTCATTTTTTATTGTAATTTTCTCAAGCAATGTTTTTTCATCCCCAAAGTAGCTTTAACTCATCCAAGGTACTTTAGCAAGATTTTCGATTTCCTTTGCAGATTTGAGTTGCAATTGCTGTGTTTAATTTGTGCAACATTGTTCTAACTAGTGCTTAAGTTAAGCATTACTTGTTTATCTCTAATTCACCTAGAATCTAGGTGGTGGATAGACACGTTAGACTTAATGTACTGCTCCCAATGGTGTAGTTTAAAATTCCAATTTTAATATAATTGCATGTTGATAAGGACTGAGCTAATGTTTCTGTGACTATTTCACTAATTGAGAATGTTGATACAAATATTTGTATAATATGTATTTGCTCTCTGTATGTAAAAAAAATCTTATATTGGTAATTTTCTCCTGATGATATGCTAATTAAATGGTCTTCTGTTGTAGTGCTTTTGTATTTCCTAATAGAGATTTATTAGCATGAGAGCCCACTCTGGCAAAAACAGCCCACAGAGTAGTACTGTTTAAAAGAAAATAGCCCTGCTTGTTGTGTGGCTGTTAGTCACCCTCTTATGATTCATGTGACATTATTAGAGCTTGTTAGATCCTGCTGATCTTCAAGGAGGAAAATGCCAAAATTGAATCTGATGCACATCTGTTTAAAATAAGTGAAATAGTGTCTCAAATGAGTGTGAAGTTCCGTGTACAAATCACTCCACTGTGGCCTTATATGCCAATTCTGTAGTGAAAGACTACTGCCTACCTTTATTCATTATCAAGGAATGTTTCTTTTGGAAATCCCAGTTAAGCTGAAAAGTATATTTACCATGTGCATTTCCCAAGGGCAATTACAGACACAATACAGGGTAGCAGACAAAGTAGATGTAAGACAGATCAATATAGTAGATTTTCAATTCCTTATTTGAATACTGCTAGCATTTTGTAGCAATGCCTTTATCTTTTGTTTGAGAGGCTGGGTACTGACTTTACAACATGCTGGCATTGCAGTTTACAATAGAGCTAAGGGCAGAACATCTGTAGTGTTTGGACAGTGTTTGATACAACATACTCAGGTTTCAGTTCAAATGCCCACTGCTCTGACTGTAGTCCTCGAAATATACAGTCGCTACTCTTCACAGTATATTCTATGAAGCTCTTTGAGACTTCTCAAAGACCTGATAAGGTGCTACATCAAATGCAAGGATTATTTTTATTACTTTTTAAAAAATCAGCTATAGGCTCTACCAATAAGCTATAACTCCCTAACGTTTCCTACTTTGTAAAATATGCATTTCTACATATATCTGCTCATGGACGTAAGAAATGAGCACTTTGTATAAAGGAAAACTTGAGAAAGTGGATGGCTTCTTTGCCCTGATACTTCAGTGAGTGCTGAAGGGAAACTATAGATAGACGTGCTATTTCTTGATAAATACCGAGATTCTGTTGGTCTGTTCAAGTGGATGTTAATGGTCCTTTAGCACTATTCTCCTGTAGCTCAGTGGTTAGAGCACTCACCTTACAAGTGAAAGACCTGGGATAAATTCCAGGGAGGGTGAAACCGTGGGCAGGTTTCCTGACTCCACACGCCTAATAATAATCCCTCAAAAAAAACAATAATAATTTGGTCATTTCAATCCATGACTTGTTTGTGGGACATTGCTGTGCGTGATTGCCTGCTGCGATTCGCCCACAAATATACAGTCAATTAATTTTACAGTGAAGAGCTTTGAAATATCTAGAAGACGTGAAAAGCGCTTTTATCAAATGCAAGGATTATTATTATTATTCAAAAGAGAAGCATGTTCTTCCGGTGTCCCGGTCAACCATTCCCCCACATAAAAAAAGGTTGTTGACTTCTGGCTAGATAATGCTGTGAGCAAGTTAGCTGCTGCATTCACCTATAACATAGTTATTACACTTCATAGATAGCTGTGAAGTGATAATATCCCATATCAAAACACAAGGATTATTGTTGGTATTAGACATTGTTGTTTTTCAGTAGGACACCAATGCTAAATTATTACTCAATGAGTTAGAGAGGCAAATGTTTCATGCAACAGGGAGATTTACATAATTATTATTCTTAATGAAGTTTCTTGAAGTTCTTCCTCACTCCTTAGAATCAATGGTAAGGTAAGGAGTACATTACACTATTGTTTTGGTTGTGTGTTTTCTGTGTAAACCCTGACATCTGTTTTCTTCTCCCACCACCCTCATAGTTTGAGCAGTTTGAGAGCACCATTGGATTTAAACTCCCAAACCATAGAGCAGCAAAGAGGTTGTGGAAAGTCTGTATCGAACATCACACGTTCTTTCGGTAAGTCTCAACTCTTAGAAATGAACCTTTGTTGAGGATATCTTGTTTCATTTAGAATATCACAGAACAACAATAATAACAAAATGACATTTGTATAGTGCCTTTCACGTCGGGAACAAAAGAAACCTTCGGCGGTATATACCATTGTGCTGTGAATACACTGTCAATGATTCAAAGAGAAACGCGTGGTTTAAATAGGAGCTGAAGAAAGTGCAAATCAGGCAGAGAAACCACAGAGAATTAGGGCAGATTGTTTCATGGAGAAGCAAACACTGACAGAAACATGGGGTGACTGGATTCCCACTGGGTTTTAGATTTACGTGGTTTGCAGTCTGACTTCCAGCACTGCCTTGAGATTGTAGCTTCAGGAGCGTGTGAGTCATACACGGTGGGCCCTAATTGCTGGAGTGAAGGTTCCCAGTCTTATTAGTGCAAGTATCTGAACAATACTTTTAGATACAGCAAGGCAGCAACACAGTAAATCTTGTGAAGTATTTTGAAATGTCCGCCTGAGGTGAAAGCTGCTATCAAATGCAAGGGTTATTATCATTATAATGAAGTCAGTCTATGTATTATTTTACATGGACAAAAATTTTAGTTGTGGCTACGGCATTGCGGAAGTATTCAATTACAGTACTATACAAGGTACTTAATTTGACTGTTTTAGGCTCCAGAGGTACTTAATGCTGTCTAAACTAGTTTGGATCTATGTCACTTGACATGTCCTGCTAATTTTGAGATCATATTTATCTAGCAAGTTTTACATCCATTGATCAAACCTTTTGGGATGTATCTGGAGACAGATGCATAATTGAACAATAATTTGATAACAACACATAGTGCTGTTCGTTAATTCCGGATATTGTCTTGGAATGCTGTAGAAATACACCAGAGTAGTGGGAAATATCAGTTCATTAAATGTTTATCAAGTAAAGTTGCCTGCAAGTATATTAAAGTACATGGTGGTCTCAGTGGGCCTATTACGGTTTGCCAACAACAAAATTATTATACCCCTCCTGTGAATCTAACGACAGTATTATTTTCAAATAATAAAAATGTTAATTTGCTTTAATTTTATCACTAATTTTAGCTGTTTAGCTGTACAGCGTTTATTATGTTACGGGTTTTATGTATATCCGTTCAAGCAGCATCAGGCAGTCTTGAAGAATGTGATTTAATCTCACTTTAATGACTTCTGCAAACTATACTATCATTGTCATGTGGCTGGCGATATCAACTGAGCTCTAAAGCTAAACCATAGCTTATTTTAGACTGTTTCTAGTTGAAAGAATTGATCTCCTTGCCTTGAGTCTCTGGCAGTCACTGTGTTGGTGAACATGTTTCTGCAGTGCAGTAATAGGTGACCAGTTTTGAAATCTTCCCTACACATTTCCTCACTACTATTTAAAGTTGAAGTAATTTACCCCCAAAAAAAGTTGGCATAAACCAGAAGCTTTTCATGGTGATTTTCGCTTGGTGCATGCTATGAATAGATCCTATTGAAAATAGGATGTCACCTATTTATTCAATGACAATATCCTGTCTAAATCAATTATTTATTTCCTTTACAGGCTCGTGTCTCCTGAGCCACCTCCCAAGAAATTTCTTACACTGGGTTCCAAATTCCGCTACAGCGGCAGAACACAGGCCCAAACTCGAAGAGCCAGTTCACTCATAGACCGCCCAGCACCGTATTTTGAACGTTCTTCCAGCAAGCGTTACACCATGTCACGTAGCTTAGATGGAGGTAAGGAAACTGAGAACAACAACAACAAAATTATATTTATAGAGCGCCTTTCACGTCAGGAGGACTTCCCAAGGAGCTGGAAAGTCACAGTCTGAGGCAACATTTGTTAACACTCCTGAATATTATTGTTTCCATGTTCTTTAACTCTTCTGTACCTCATCATTGGTAGGCATACCTTCAGCAATGCTGCCCTTGCGCTCTGGAATTCCACCCTTAAGAACCTCCATTTTGCCTCCTCCCTCCTCACCTTCAAAATCCACTTTAAGCCCTATCTTTTTAAGTGTGGCACCTTCTCTCCCCCATACCCCACCCACCACCCCCAAAGTGAAAGGCACTGTATAAATTCTTATTGTTATACCAACAATTAAAATGGAATAAGTATTGGCAGCAAATTTCTAAATGTTGCTATAATCATACCATTTCTAGTTTGAAGGAGTCTTAATTCAGGGAAACAAAATACCCCGATCTAATTTGTGTTGCTTTTAAACATAATTCCTTACTGAGGAATCCCAACAAGCACAATTCGGTTTCTTTATGTGAAGCAGAAATAACCTGCACCCTGCACCACAGGAACTCTACTCTGAATTGTGCGTCAATTGGAATTCTATTAGGATTCCTTCCCATTACTGAATCCTGCAAGTTAGCCTCCAGTAATGGATTCTGGGAATCAGCCCAGTCCTTTTTTGTTGGCTTGTACAACGTGATCCTGGTATAACATGGTGATTTGGGTCCATGAACTTAGACTTCATATTCTTATGGAGATGAGCTTAAAAAAGCCCACTGGTCATCACTTTCGTGATGGCTGGGTAGCACCTCAGTGGTGCTTCCTGTCCATAACCTATATAAGCAAGACAAGAGACAATAGCATTAATGGCTATGAACTATAAATTTCCAGGCTGCGTTTTAACTGGTTAATACTTGAACTAAATCTTCTAACTTCTAAACCTTTTCATAGATCAACAGAGTAGACCAGTAAATCCTGTGGCACTTGTTGGCGAGGAAAAGCTGGTAACCCCAGATAATGAAACTAAAGTTACAGGTAGACTTAACAGTGTGATATTTGGGAGAGGTTGTTTCTTTCAGAAAATTTGCATGCGTGTGATTGTCCTCTTAACCTCAAAAAGAAATGCAGAGTGATTAATAACCGTATCGTACGATCTGATCATTTTTTGAATGATGGTAATCTGATTTCACTTTCACAGACTCTTGTGTTTAATTATTTCTTGATTCGGGTTGCTCGTTGCACATTTATTTGTACCAATAATTTAAACTCAAATTACAGAGAATGCTACAGAAACAAAATGGTTTATAATAATAATCATTGCATTTGATATAGTGCTTTTCACGTCTTCTAGATGTCTCAAAGTGCATCACAAAATATACAGTAAAGTGAATTGACTGTATATGTGTGGGTGAAACGCAGCAGCCAATTGCGCACAGCAATGTCGCACAAACAGTCGTGGATTGAAATGATCAATTTATTATTGTTTTTTTGAGAGATTATTATCAGGCGTGTGGAGTACGGAAACTTGGCCAAGGTTTGGCTCAATTCTATACATCTCATGAATTTGGTTAGTATATGAGTTTCCACTCCTTCTAATATCCCTCTATTCCCTCCTTCCTCATGTACGCATCTGGTTTCCTCTCAAGTATATTAAAGCCTTTTGTTTCAACCATAAATTCGAGTGATGAATTCCAGATTCCCACCAACATGGTATAAAGATGCATAAAGAACTCACTCCTAAACTCTCTTAGATCTATTACTGACTAGCTTATATTTTCATCCACAAAATATGCAGGCAATTCTCTCTATAGTATTTTCTATGAAGTCCTTTGAAATGTCTCGACGGCATGATAAGGCACTATATTAAGTACAAGGATTATTATTATTTTGGATTCTCAACAAGTGGAAATAACCTGTTAAGATCCATCTTCTTAAATCCTTTTCCTATTATTAACCATCTTTATTCGGTCCTCTCTCAATCGTCTGAATTCTAGTAAGAAAAGCTCCAACCAGTTCAATCTTTCTTTATAGCTGTATCATCCGTATTAACATCCCTAGAAAATCTACACCATACTTTCTCCAATGCTACAGTGTTATTCCTGTAATGCAATCACCAGAACTGTACACAGTCCTCCAAATGTGGTCCAACTAGGGCTTTTTAACAAAATGTAACATTAATTGCTTACTTTTATGCTATATTCCTCTGGACATAAAGCCAAGGACTCTATTTGAATTATTGATGGTCTTGTCTACTGGTACAATGCTATATATTGAATGAAACAATAAACTTAGACCTTTATCTCTTGTGCACATTTCTATCATTGGCTTGAAAACTAATGCAACCAAATTAGGCCTCTCTATCACTGGTACAACTTTGCAAAGATAGTGAACAGCCTATCAGAGTATGTGAAACTGAAATTCAATGCATATAATTATTTCAAGTACTGCACTGTTGTTAATGGGCATTTCTGATTTGCATTTTTAAAGCATCTGTCACAGAAAACCATGAGATGTTCATGAAGGATTCCGTTTCTGCCTCTGAGGTTACTGCTGGCCATTACGGTGCAGCCAAGACTATTGTCTCAACCAATTTAATAACCACAGTGACACCAGAGAAGAAGGCAGAAGAGGAAAAGGCAGAGGAAGAGGAGAGGACAGCGAAGGCTGATATTACTCCATCTGTCACACCAGCCAAGCATGACACAAAGGTAGAGTTGTACCAGAGTGTGAAAAGTGTTGTGGGAGGGTAAGGGGAGCGGGAAGAGGGAATTGGCATTGGAAAATATGTAGGTTATAGATTTGAAAAATAAGCAAAGTATCCCTTTGATATGAACTGTCGTGATCACAATAAGATGAAAATGTTAATTTCTGTCCAGTTCAACTCCACTCCACTGAAGCCCATTAGTATTTGCGGTAGTTTACTGATGTACTGCACTGATTGTAGCACATTGTTGTTAGTATTCTCAAACCATTTATAATCCTACCGATATGTTGAACTGGAGTTACAATTAATGCCACATCAGAGAACTGCATTAGGCTTGAAAAGTGCTCCCAATGCAAAACCATTGTGCTGCTAGTGTCTCACTGAAAAAGCTCCTTAAAATGTAAGCTCTATTTTTTGTAGGATATCTCATCTGATTCAAACTGTCGGTTCCAACCTGGCATCCATAGCCCCAAATTCCACCCAGGCTTACCCTGTTAGACCATTTTGTCTTAAAAGTTTAAGATTGTGGAAAATCGTAAAACGAAAATCTCAAATTCAGGCAGAATTTTCAAACTAGTTCTTTTTAATGACCCAGAAATCTGGCTTCCAAATTGAACTGAATTTAAGAATAGAAAACGGTGATGTACTGTCTTAAATATTAAAACAGAATGGTCTTACAGGTTAAGACTAGGTAGCATTTTATGCCTATTATATTGGATAATACAATTTAAAACACAAGATTTTCTTATCCTGACCGTAATTGATAATATGGCATTGGTAATACAGCAGTTTTGCCATTCACATGTTTTTTCAACCTCCGTAATAACTTAATACTCTATATTCAACCAGCACTAAAGGACAGGGGATGCAAATATGGAATTTTTGCGTTTGATGAAGTATGACCAAGGTCAATAAAAATTTGTGATAAGTAAACAAAGTCTGCAGGGAAATTTTAATAAACCTCTGGGCCGTTTTGTCGATAAGAATTGCTGTCATCACTTGTATTTTTTTAAAAAAACTGTATAAACACCTATGGATTTTTTTATTAAACATTGAGAGCTTCAACATTTGGATTCTCAGAAGGTACTGGGTAAATGCATTGATTTTAGCTGTTATTAGGCATGACCAGAAGGGATGATTAGCTGAGCTATCAGATGTTGATTTGTGTGTTGATTTATATAGCTAAAGACAGCTATTCTGTTTGATGTTTTCACCACTACATTGAATTTATGGGGCAACGATGGGAATGGAGATATTTTCAATCTGACAAGTTATTTGACAAGCATGACCTACAGGACCTGGTTGGATAGGCAGTCAGTGCATGACAGCATTGCAATTCCTTACCCGGCACTGCAAAGGCCGGATAAGGAACACAACCTGACACCCGTTGTGTTGGGGGAATAATATCGAGGATAAAAAACTCTCTTGATGGGTTGGTAGGTTTGAAGAGTAGTGCTATGTGTAGGACTAAGGCATACAGATCAGCCCTGTGCAGGTCAAATCCTGCCCTGTGCAGAATCTGCTCCTTCTCACTCAGGATAGCTGAGTCTCTACAAATTGGCTCATTGTCCTTGGTCTATGGGAGGGGAATAATTAAGTAATTGTTTTTGCTCTGACCACTATCACGTGATAGAAAGGGTCTCTGCTTGTGTAGGGAGGGGTATGTGTGGAGTTTCAGTGTGTAGACTTTGCTACATCTTTGTTTCTTGAGGAATGGCCACTTGAGCAAAGTAATGTCCATTTCAAGTATCTTTTCTACTCTGGTTAAGAACAAATGATGAGTAAAGTTGAGTAAACTGTCCCAAGACAGTTACCCCTTAATTTAAGCACTCCACAAAATGCTACCCTGCATGAAGGATGCTGTAGAAATGGAATTTGTTGTTGTATTTAATTTCTAACATCACCCATCCCCTTTATCATCTCTGAACAAGACTTAAAGAGATATTGTTACAGTATCAGATACAGATACAAAATCCAAGGACCTTTATTTTAATTGCCTGTACCCATCAGGAACTAGTTTGAAACTGTCCGGGGTCATGTTAGAACCTCAGTTTCCAGAAGAAAGCAGATACTTTCATCTCATCAGTCACAGGATGCTCATCAGTCAGTCAAATACATTGCCAACCCCAAGGAGGGACATGGAGGTGAAGTGTATGCGCTAAGTGAAGTGGGGGAAGGTTTTTTTTTAGGTGTGAAGTTGATGAGCCTCTAGATTTTGTTTGACTTTCGATGTCAGTGTATCGGAGTGTATCTATATGTGTCTCGGGAGAGTTGAACAGTGCAGTGATCCATCATAGTATCCATTTGCCTGTGAAAATGGGGCTGGAATACCGTTCAGCCTGAATCTCCCCATTGCATGGGTGCTATGCATAATGCTGTTGGAATAAAGCTGCCTGTGGCTGGACACCAATTGACATTCTTACCTGAAAAGACGATAGGAGGACTGGTACATGGAATGTGAATAAAATTAATATCTGTGCAGAATAGAAGGAGTTCGGAGGATTGTATGGCACACATCAGCATATTTAATGTGATAAATATCAAAAGGAATACAAATGCGTCCTCTTTACTCTAATATAGCACCAATTAAGTAGAATCAATATTCAAGGATAATCCTATTCTGGAGACAAAACTGTTTCCTGTAAAGAAACATAAAAGAACTTTGAATATGGAGAAGATCAGATATCTCTTAAGAACAAAATTCTGTAGGAGCTTTTAACACTGAGTATGCTGAATCCCAGTGAATGTACTTGGAGAATTTTGGTTGAGCACTGAGATTGTTGGCATATCTGTAGTTTATGAGCCTCAGGCTCTCACTAAAGAGAGTGTTCCCTTTTGATGGACTTAATAGGTTGCCTGAATTGGGGGAAACGATCTTTGGAAACAACCGTTTCATATTGTGGTTTTCTAAAAATATATCAGATACTTTTCCCGAGGTATTTATTGCAAGGATGCACTGTTTTTCCAGTAATGAGCAGAGTTCTGCAGGATTTAATGAGACCCTGTTAAACGCATCAGTGTTGCAGGTCTTTGGCCCATATGTTTCTGTGCATGGATCTGTCATTGAAGACAGCTGCTTAACTTCATTCATGTGCCTATTTAATAGTTAAAAACAACTTAAAATATCCAGGAATTCTTGCAATGAGTTCAATCGAAATACCACTTTGTAATCTTTCAACAATATTCCTCCCGTTTTGTACCCCTATCCAAAGATTGACACAATTGAAATGCAAACAGTGAAGTGCCATATGTTAGTCCATGTGAATGGAGGCAATTACAGTCACCTTTCTTTATATAAGTAACTCTTCCATAATTAAGGACACTTGTGATTCTCTCTGTGCATAAGGTTTTCACATGGCAGAACACATCTGTGTTTATATACATGGTTTGAATTTAGTGCATAATAGGTGCCAGTGTCAATATTCACCCTGCAGGAGGGATTCTTTGACGGAAGGTTTCCTTTCCTTCTTTAGATGATTTACTCAACACCCAACTGGCTGACGTACCAGGGTGACGATGCCAGCAGTGGTGTTAAAATTCTTGGGTTCACAAACATTTTCCAGAGTTTGTAGCTACTGGGCTGCCCTTTTCATATACAGGTTAATAAACAATGGCTATAAGACCATTGTGCAGGCAATTTCAAGAAAGAAAAAAGACTTGATTGCACCATTACCATTCTTTGGATGAAACCCATTAAATATCAAAGCTGCAATTGCGTAGTGTAGCACCAGCACAGCAGTGGCTCATGAAACCTCTTACTTCAGTACCCCACACTGGCTCATCATCTGCCTCATATTAAGACCATTAAAAATCTCATGGACTTGCTGGATAACTAAATCCAGTTACAAAGGCTGTTTTGTGAGATGTTCAACTAAACCAAACCCCAAGTGAGCATAACAAGATAGGGAGCCTTCAGCTTACCCTTGGTGTGTATTTGTTGGATTTTAAGTTGTGCTCCTTTGGTTGCATTAAAAAAAATTAGAACGAATGTGGCAGAGGGGGCTCTGAGGTCGAGCCTGTTCTGATCTTCACTTGACATGCACTAGATAGTGATTGGGAGACAGCACTTTGGCTGATTCTCCCCTCCCTAATCCAGAGACTGAGGTCAATTGTAGAGCTTCAAGTACTATCCTTTTGGGATCAGTCAGCAACACAGACTTGTTGAACTTGGGATCTTCCCTTGTGGCATGCTTGAATTTCTCACTGGCTAAACTCACTGAGCCATTGATGGAGCTCAGACCCATTGTTTGGGACAGCTAAAATTTCAAACATTCCCCACTGCGAATTGGTGAGCGTGAGACCAAGTCACACTAGTCCTTGACACAGCATATTTAAGGACTGCTGTACTTCTCTTTAAATTATCTTTTTAATGTATCATCCTATCAATAAACACGTTGGTCAATGTCTGCATTCATTTCCTGAATTGCTTAGACATCCCCAAGTGAGTGAATAGATTTAATGTAACCTATACGTTGTGTAGGCTAATCAGATAAATGGTCTGATCATAGTTGCCCTTCTTCAATAAAGTTGCAGGAGGAGTTGGTCGTCTTTATCTGATGTTGTGAGTGGTTGATTTGCGTGGAACCCTCTGCCTGAACACCTACGCCAACCCCACTTTGACCTTCTTCAGATTGTATTTGAAGATCCTCCCTCTCATCTTGGCTCAGAGCCGAATTTCATCACTGTTATGTACTTTGAGATGCTACCCTTTGTGGAGGGTAGTTATCATTGTTGTTAAATATTCAGAATGACAAGAATCCCTGGTTTCATTGAACAGTACAATCGCACGAAACGCTGAAATAAAAACACGCCGACTGTGTTAAGCAAAGTTTGAGTTTATCACCATGCAAACAAGTTGGTATTTGAGTTGCATAATTAGTTTGGACATTTCCTACCCAGGAATATATTAAATTGAAATTAAAATAAAGGCAAATGTTGTAAATGTCAAATTTGCAAAGAGATTAATGAAAATTTGCAGGCCGTCAGTATCTGATAAATAAGGCTTGATTATCATTTAGGGTACATTCACTGCTCTTGGCATCCTCCTGATCTAATACAGTAACTATTCCTGGGGATTTCTTCATCGTCTTCCCTTTTCCTAGATAATATGGAGTCCTGTAGCTCAGTCTTTAGAACACTTGCCTTACAAGCGAAAGACCTGGTCAATTCCTGTCAGTGTAAAACGTTGGGCAAGTTTCCTTACTCCACATGCCTAATAATACTTCCTCAAAAAAAATTATAGATTGATCATTTCAATCCATGACTGTTCATGGGACACAGCTGTGTGCAATTGGTTGCCGTGATTTACCCAAATGTATACCGTCAATTCACTTTAATTCATTATATTCTGTGAAACACTTTGAGATGTCTAGAAGACGTGAAAAGCGCTATATCAAATGCAAGGATTCTTATTATAAGGAATTAAAACAAGGCAAGAGCGGCCATAAACAAGCAAAAATTCTACCAACTAAGCCAGACTGACACCTAAGGTTTGAAGTTACACAAATGCAAATTGCTGTTGGAGCTCCTGAAAATATGGTTCATCAGTGAGATAGCTTCCTTAACAACTTACTATTTCCAACTGAATCACTGAAATTTTGCAAAAATAAATGAAGAACTGTGGGGTGCATTAACTAATAATTTTCTTTTTTGTCCCTTTTTATATTTCTGCACTTTTTTGTTTTATTGCTATATCTTCCACCATTTCTCAATTCCTCTTCACTTCTTTCTCTCCCTTCCTCTTCCTGTACCCCTCCTCTTCCCTGCAACTCTCACAGACCACATTCTTTGGTGCAGATTCACTTCAATCTGCTCCTTGCTCTCTGCCATCGCACTATGATTCTCCAGTGTTGCCAGCAAGGGTTCGTAAGAGATGCACGGAGAATGTTTTAAAAGCTGGTCCCCTTCAAGCTGAAGACTCCAGCAAAGCATTATGTCTTTTGCCTGACAATGATTTTTCAAAGGCTACTGATAAGAAAGCACTGAGTTACACAGGAGACCACGAGCTCAATTCCAGTTGTAAGGTTAAGTCTGAAAAAGAAGGAACCTTGTTTTCATTCTCCTTGCATCTCCCAGCATCATTCTCTGTGCTGGATGATGATGGCTACCTTTCATTCCCCAGCTTCTCGGATATCAACTTCTTGCCTGCGAGTATGCAGCATTACCTCCCTATCCGTTCCCCATCCCTTGTTCCCTGCTTTCTCTTCATTTTCTTCTTCCTACTTTCAGCCTCTTTCTCAGTCCCCTACGCCCTCACTCTCTCTTTCCCTCTTGCTATGAGTCTCTGCTACCTGGAGCCCAAGGCAACTTCCTTGAGTGCCTCACTTGACAATGACCTGAGTGACAGTTCAGAGGAAGAGGTGTGTACCTCGGCCTAGAACTCAGCACCTTATACGTGTTCAGTGCTTGAGCGTCTTGCACATTGTACAATGTTGCAACAGTTGTCCTAGTTTCAGAACCTCATTGCTGCCTCTTCTTGCTGCTAAAGTTGTGTTCCACTGAGACATAACTGTAACTTGACTCATCAGATTAGACAAAAAGTTTTCTTGTATGGGGAAGTCAGGGACTGCAAACTGGTTTGTATTATTTGAGAGCAATGGAAACTATTCAATAGCGATGGTTGGAAAATATGAAGTAATTGGGCTCATGATACATACATGCTACTTTATGGATGTACATTCCTGTATTGAATGGGGTTGTTCAAATGAGCTGTGCTAAAGGTTGCCAAGCACCATTTGACAATCATTCGAGTTTGTTTTTCTCATGTGGGACAGCTACAGCCTCATTAATATTACAGTAACCCATTTGTTCTTCAATGAACCTAGTGTTCTATTCAATAGATGTCTCAGGAGCCGATTTGTCATTTTATTAAAAGCATGACTCAAATGTCCCATATTTAATTTTTTTTAACATCAACCACCTGCATGAATTCCTAATAAGATTGCTTTTTTTTGTGAATTTCCATTTAACACAGAGTTTAAAGATATCATAGGCTCTTGTGGTTATGGTTTCCAGGAAATGTTGGCATGAGTTACACTAAATGTGACTTTATTTAGTTGTGTACTTTGATTTCTGGTGGTTCAGGTAGGGAAAAAAGCTCTAAAGTTGCTTTTTTTTGACAAACCATTACAAGTTTTACATTTGTAGTAGATAAATGATGGTTTTCTAGGTGGATTGCACACCATGCCCATTACAAGCACTAAAGCAAGAATATAGAAAGGCAGCTTTTACGAAGAAATTACTTTGCTCCAGTTCTGTTTTTGAAAACTTTGTGTCTAATCTTAAACCATTTTCGAGGTCATGCAGAGTTTGCTGGTTGTAAAGTGCATGCTCTGTGTTTTTTTTTGCAATTCTGAAGGATTAGCTTTGCAGTCAATGTTTTGGTCCACATTGCATGTACTAACTGTTTTAATGAATGAGGGTCTGACTGCATCATAATTGGTACATTGGCACATTTAGTCAGAATAAGTAAGTCAGAATAGCACCTATTGCAATTTGTAGGCCTTTAATATCAGATCTTTGCAGTTTCATTTTCTTTCCCTAAAGGGGTGGATGATCTTCACAAGTCTCACAACACTTGTCAATTTGATATTGCAGAAAGTTTCACCCACTTATTGTAGTCAATTTAAGAAAAATTTGTGTACATTTTTACATATTTGGTCAAAGTTCTTCAAGTAGCTCCTATCGACAGATGCTGACTTTTCATAGTCTCTAAACATAATGTTTGTATAAAGGATGGCACACAATGTTTTAAACCTTCATTGTGGGTTCCTCAATGGCTACATGCAGCACCAGGCCATACAGTCAGCTTGTGCCGAAAGATGAACAGCCATTGAGTTGCTACAGTTGACTTTTGATAGCCCTGGGCTAGAGAGGGAAAATTTAGCCCAAGTTCCCCTAATCCAGAGACTTTTGCTGAAGGTATGTATTGATAGAAGTCAAGCAAGGTTCGTCTTTGATGCCCCAGTGGTTGAATAACCTGTTAGAATTCACTGCTTAAGATAATGCCTGAATAATACCCACTCGACTGAGATATCACGAGCATCTTTGGTACAATATTTTGTTTAAAACTTGCCAAGCACTTTTCGTGAAAGGGAAGGGGAGACACCTAGAAGAGAAAGATGATGAAGGACCCCCATGCCTTTCACAAGCCTGAAAGAGCAAGTTCTTTAGGATACTTTGTAAAGACTACCACTATACATAGAAATCTACAGCACAGAAAAAGGCCATTCAGATCATCAAGCCTGCATCAGAGCAAGGAGATCAATGGGAGATATTCCCATTGCCGCACCTTATCCCCATACCACTTCAAGCCACTCTCCTCTGTATATTGTCTAGTCTCTTGGAACCTAGAATGGTCTGCCATTTCCACCAGCCTAGCTCAACAACTTTCTGGGTGAAAAAATTCTTATAGATTCTCCTTTTGCTTTTCTTGTGGCTATCTAGGGTCAAAGTAGACTATGTCCCGAAGGGTTAAAGTACACTATGTTACAAATCTTTTTCTGGGATTAAAATCTCCTAAACTCTAATTATTATGCAAAAATATATTTTATCAGTGCACACTATATACATACATTGACAGAGGAAGGATCAAGATATCTTACTGTCATGTTAATAGCCTCTGCGGTAATTATCTTTCACTACAAGGAAATCGTATTGAGCTATTAACTCTTGAATTTAAAAGTGCTACATAAAGAGGGGGAAGGAGTTCCATGACATATCATATTTTTCTTGTTGCATGAACAATTGAATTTTTAAAATATATACTAAAGGGAAGCAGATTTTTTTTCTAAAAATGCAGATTTTTTTTTAAAAGACATTCCGTGAAAAGCATTCCGAGCAATCCATTGCTCATCAAATGAATGTTTTGAGCAGCTGATGTCAGCACTCTGAATGGAAGGGGACAGAGCAGTGTTTAGGGCATAATCTGCAGAGATTATTGAATTCAAAATTGGGAATTAACTCATTTAATGACTGCTGCACACTTGTCTGTACAAGGATAATTGTCTTAATATGAATGCGACCAGACATTTATTTGGTCTGAATAACTCTAATAACTCTATTTTACATGAAAATACAGAAATAAAAAAAGAAAGGACTGGTGCATATGAGGACCTGAAAGTCAGGCCACCTTTACAGTGACTAAAGGATTCTTCAGTAACCTTTGCTTCTGATGTAAATGAGCTTCATTTAGAAAAAAATAAATGGCTAATTACAAAATCGTAATCCATTTAAATTGCAACCATATCAAATCAATCTTGTATCTCAAAAACCGTGTGACCAGTCTCATTCTTGTCCCCCTCCTCTCATCCCTAAGTAAAAACTTGAGTCTTCAAAACTTACATCTGACCAGATATCCATGTTTAGTTTTTTAGGTAATATGTCAATTCATCTGTTTACTTAATTCTACATTAAAACTGCAAGTGACCACAGTATTCCACATATATATAGTCAATTCACTTTACAGTACAGTATGTTCTGTGAAGCTCTTTGAGACATCTAGAAGATATGAAAAGTGCTATATTAAATGCAAGAATTATTATTATACATTAAGAAAACCCCTTCTGAGCATTTGATTTCATCTTTGCAGAATACCCAAGAATACCTATTGCAGCTTCAATTACTTGTTTCATGAGTTTTGACATTAACCACCCTTGCTGGCAACTTGGTCCAGTTATTAATTTTCCTTTCTATAAAGAAATACCTCCAATTATCTGTCCTAAGATTGCCATTTACAACTCTAAATCTATATCCTCTTGTTCTACTGTAGTTTTTGCATCTGAAAATATTGTTCTAGGTTTACTTTTTCAATCCCATTTAAAATTTTATATTCTTCTACTGTACAAGGTCTTATGATTGCAGGGGTGAAACTAGCTCTTGCCACGACCATGTTTACAGAAAAACTGTGCCTTTTACTGTGTGTTGGCTGCACCTCAGAACATGCTCATTTGAGATACATTATTGATAAAGTAGTATTGTCTGCTTAGTCCACCCATCAACCCAAATTATGTGGAGCTTATCAACCCTTTGCTTCCTTTGCAAAGATGACCTTCACTGCATGAACATTTGGAATGGTTTTATATTGATGTTTTTCGGAGCAGTATTGCTAAATTCATTGGTGCAGCATCATCTGTGTGTCTGTTAATAAATGTGACTCTTCGGCTGTCAATAAAATGACAGTAGAGCTCAAATGTAGTTTTGGTTTGACCTTTAAACACTGTGATTTTGTATTTCAAAAAATTCTCTTCAATCTTTTATAATTTGCTATTCCTATTCTGCCGTAGAAAAGTCCTCTGAGCTTTTTTTTTTAAAGTTTCTTATTGGTTTCATGTTCATTTAAAATGGAAAACATTTTTTTTCATTGATCTTAAGACACAATGAACAATCTGAATGAGGCATTTTGAATATCAAACATGTGTTTCTGATGAGACTGATGTATTTTTTATTCCTGCTTTCCTACTGAAATCTTGACACAATATAGACTGACAGTGAGCAGACTGACACCACTGGCCCTGCTGATGGGGAAACCACTGCGGAGGTTTGTACATTCCACCAGCCTGTGTACATCCATGGAAATGAGCTTCATCTCACTTGTTTGTCTGAGGTCTTGAAACCAGTGCTGTTTTTAGTCTGGCACTAATATCGCCGCAGGATGCCAGACAAATTGAAGTCATTCACGTTTCTTCGTGGCCCCAAGTACAAAAGAACAAGAGGCCTTATTCTGAACTAGAAAGGGAAAAGGCCAGCCCTACCTAACAACATCAGCAGAAGAACTGGTTAAAAAAAGTCAAGAAAAGTGCAATGTGCACAAATGAGTTCAATAGCACACTGCCTAATCTATCACACCTTTTAAGAATATTTTTTCAATTTTTTTTATTTGGGTGTACGGAGAAAAAATCAATTTGTGCCTAGATTTACTCTATTCATGCAGCATTTCCAAGGGTCTGGAAATTTAGCAAATTCTTAAATATAGACTTAATTTCGAGGCCTGTTTACCATATTTTTTATACAGAAAAAAATTGCTGAGACTGAATTCAACAATCTGTCAAATTCTGGAGTCTTTGAAATGCGATAAAGAATAAATCAAGATGCAGGTTGAAATTATCCCCAATGATTTATCCACAAGGCCAGCTCTAATTAGATTGAATGCAGGAAACTTTATTATCAGAAGACTAGTGTTTCACAACACTTTCCCAAGCACAGCAGTCACTAGTGTAGGGTAACCTTTCACTAATATGCATGCATAGCAGTATACACTTTCAGTATATGTACACACAGCATACAGTACACTGTTTCAGTGCATATACACAATACACATACACAATACACAACAACATTAGGGCCTGAGTTTCCTGTGCTGCCGGTGCCATGAGGTTTTCTGTTCTTGCCCTTAAATGTATAGAAGCTCAATATCATTTGCATGCTCTTTGTATCTTTGGTGGCCAAACCTTGTAGTCCGCCAACAAAATATTGTTTACTTGATTGAATATTTCTTGATTTATGCTTCAATATTCAATCAAGAAAAAACTGAAAACACACTACCCATTGAACAACACTATTGAACACAGACTTACCTAGACATGTGTGAATGTTTGGGTGCCATTGTTTAACAGCTGTTTGAGCCAAAGGTTGGCCACAGCTGTTCTATATCCTCTCAGCTCAATTTCTGCACTTGTTTCTTTGTTTTATTGTCAAAACGTGTTTACATTTTATTGCGGTGAATTGTTTACCAGTGATTCACCTTCTCAGCTTCCTGAGTTCACACAAGCCATAACTTGATTGACTTTTACATGGCTAAAATAGACAGGATGATGGCTGGAAACATAAAACTCCAGTTTTGAGAACAAGGTTTGAAATTTATACTATGTTGGTTTTAAACAGTTCACTTAAAATTCATTCCAAAAGCATTGAGCAGTGCAGAAGTTTAGCCAAAGGACCCTATTATACTGCATTATTTAGAGGGTGCATTCAGTTCAATTGTTTCTATTTGTGCTACTTTTAGTGATTTGATCAGATGGAAAAACTGTTGTCTCAAGTTTCTCGCAGTGCACTTATGTCCACACCGGGCTCCATTTTTGAGTTTGCTGAGGGCAAGCCTTTATTTTGTAGCTTGCGTTGCTGGAATGAGTAGTAGTACTGTAGTAGTAGAATATCTCATTTAGTTATGGACCCTATTCAAACAATGTGTTGCTCATTTGTGTCCCATTCACATACAGATGTTTCATTATACTGTATATCCCTCCTACACATCCTCTTTCTTTCCTATTCCTCCCCCTCCAACACATGCACATTTACAGCATATGGAGCTTCAGCTGGGTATCCAGTCTGAAACATCCTGAACAATGTATGTGGTGGTTGTGAGAGATTTATCCAAATCCACTCAGGAGTTGGCACTGTTCAAAATGGCTGTAGACTACAAGTCTTACACAATAATTGCAATAAGGTCTGTTTTTGAGCTTTATTAAAATATTATGTGGTTCTGTCACTCTCTTGAGTCAAGCGACCAGTCTGTTTACATTGGGAATCCAATGCTCTTGCACCAAATGTTTTGGACAACGTTTGAACCATGATTTAATTGTAACTTTGGCAGTGGGAGTAGGGATTTCATGTATCTGTAAATCTGTGTGCTGACACAGTGCCTGATCATGATTAGGTTTTGCTAAAGCTTTGCTTTTTACATCTCATTTATGCTACCAGTCGGATCAAGAAGATGAAATGGAATCCAAGTCACAGGTACCAGAAAATATTGATGTAGAAGAATGAATTGTAGTCTCTTGATCTGAATTATTCCTCTCTATCGGTCTTTGTTTTGTGGTGATTTCCTCCATGCTCTCATGCTTTGCTTCTTTTATTTAAATTATATTACCTCCATCCGCCTGTTTCCCTTTTATGGCATTTTATTTCAGTTATTCTTATTCAGATATAGTTTTGCTCCTTTTTCCATGTTTTTTTGTATGTGTTTTTTTTACAGAATAGTCTTGTAAAGCAAATCAAAGGTGAAAATGTATATGTCAAACATAGTAATCTTATGTTAGAGGTTTGTATCTTCGTGTGAATGGAGCACCTTGCTGTGCCGTGCTGACTCCTTTGACTTGTGGTGTTGTGAGATTGACTGCATGACATGCAACTGTCCAGAACCAACTGCAATAACATTCTTCTTGAGGAAAATCACGTGTTCCTTCATACATTACACAGCACTAAAATAAAGCATCACTGTGTGTGTTATTAATGCCATCTATTGTGAGGTGGTTTAATACTGGAATGTATTTTCTTAACAGCCCCCATTAAAAGCAAAGATCATGTTAGTTATTTCTGTTCTTGGCATTTGGACAGTCATTTTTAACAATTGAGTGTATTCACTGACCTTCCTTAATATATACAGTTGAATGCAAGGCTAATTTACTTCATTTCAGGTCAGAAACGGGACAAATGGCAAAAATTAGGGGTAACGCCATGTGTGTTTTTAAATATTGAATGAGGTCTAATTTTGAAATGCTATTAGAGCACGTATGTTTAGAATTGAGGTTCCTTTAGTATCTCAGGGAACAAAGGGCTTTCTGTGGTCCAGTTGTACAATGTCTACAAATATGGATACTTGATAAAAAAAAATGTCCAGGAACTGTGGTTGAATTTTTTTCTTCCCAAAACTAGAGGCAATGAAGCCAGCAGTAGCACCCAAATGCTGAGATCAACTAACTCAGCACAAAATACTGCAACAAGCACTAGGACATCAGGTCTTTGGTGGAAATTGTTAGTGCAGATTTTTAAGGTGCTTTTCCTCAACCTGGTAACAATGTTTGACAAATTCTCTAAACCTAAGACAACCCAATTTATATTCTAATAGTACCTTCGATAGATTTTCAATTAGTACCATTAGCTTTTAAATGTAGAATCATAAAGCAAATGTTACTCAACTGCAGTTCAATAACTTTGTTTTATTGTGTATCACTTTTTAAAGCTGGTGCTGTAATTTATTTGTTGTAACATTGAACGTTGGAATAACATGGGTTAATTTTCCTTTGATATGGTAAGGACTTTGACAAAACTCAGGACGAGGTGGTTAAGCACCATGCCAACATAAATGAGATGAAACGCACATTCCTGGAGTCTACATCAGAAACCGGACCCGATGAATGGGAAAAGCGGCTATCTGCCTCCCCTGTGCGATCCTTTTCAAAGACGGAGGATCTGCCTATGATTGAACCCCTTGTGCCTGAGGAGGTAATTCATGTTGGGGTGAGAGAGAGTGGGTTGCCGTCCTTTACATCTGAATGCTGCTTGCACAGATGCAAGGCCATCAGCTGGAGAATATTTACTCACTGATCCCATGTGTCAACCCCTACGCAGCCAATAAAATAAATACCACGGTCTTAAAATGTTGCCTACAAGTACACATTCGCTACAAATTCCCAAAAAGTCTGAACCACTTTGAGCCATAACAATTGCAAAGTCTACTTTACATACCTTAAAAAGGGATATTAGTGTATTGAATAATTTATTATAATTAACCCCTGGTGGTCTCCCGAATAGATCGAGTTCAAGGTCCTTACACTGAAGCATAAACTGCTTCCTGCCCCCAACATCTCCCTATCTCTTTGATCCTCCCCCCTCTGGTCACCACCTCTAACTCAGGCCTGTTGCCTCTCCCTTTCACCATTGGTGGGTGAGCCTTCAACAACTACACTTGCAACCTTTGGAACTCCCTTCCTCTACACCCTTTGCCTCTCCCTCTGTCTTTAAAACTTGCCTGAAAACCTACCTCTTTGAAAACCCTACAGTGACTTCTCCCTCTCCCTTGCTCAGTGCTTGACAACATAACAATGAAGCACTCTGGAGCATTATCCTCCATAAACACACTGTAAAAATGTAAATCATTATCATTACTCCGCCCTTTGTTTTTGGTGAGTTATGTTCTGTGGTATTAAACAAGCATTGAGAAGTAACATAACCGTGTACTGTGAATGTTGTGTTCCTTTTCTCTGGATTTAAGTTTAACAGAATTTAGAGAGTTCATTTATACACTGGTCACTGAATTGTTTTTGTATTAATAGCTGACCAAAGAGGAAACTGAAGGAGCACTACAAAGCAAACCTGAAGATAAACAAATTGCCCCTGGCCTGAATATCTCTGTGGTGAAAGGGGATGAAAAATTAGCAAAGGTATTATGTTCAATATGTTTTGCAGACTCTCTAGTTTTTGGTATTATTCATTTGGTGATAGTTTTGATCTGCGTGCAAATAAAACACCTCTTTGAGTGCCAGCAAAGTGATTTCACTGGTTTGATTCTAGTCACAAGTGCACCAGTCTCCCACACATGCTTTTTTATGTGAAAAGATAAACAGATCCACAGATGGATCCTTAATTGAGAATAAATGCATAGTGTGGTTAACTGCTGGTGTATGTTGCAGCTGCATTTCTGTTGCTGGAAGTGGAAACAAGATCAAATAACTGAACACAGTCCATTAAAATGTATGAAATTACATAGATAAAGCTGAAGAGAGTTAGGAGTGGGAGAGGGTTAATGACTGAAAGTGTAGTCAAAGAGGTCATTCCTGAGGAGGTTTTGAGCAGGAGAATGGGGATGAATTGGAAGGACTCGGGGATGTTGTACTCTTGAAACCAGGAGTGTTAAAATGTAGCTCTGAGACGCCGCTAAGCATGGAGGGCACTATATAAACACAAGTTGTTGTTGTTAAAATGTAGCACGTTATTTACTTGTTGTTTAACGCTGCTTTGATATGTTGTTGATTTTTCTTATTAGTCTGGAGAAAAGGAGAAGAAGGTGGAAGAGGACCTGCTGCCCGGCGGTCTGAGCACCCTGGTGTCTCATGAAACTGTGGTCAAGCAGATTATCCTGTCATCCCCAGAGGTTATTACTTCTAACGAATAATATTTCTTATTTTTTGACTGCAGAGTTGAATTGAAGTTTGCATGATCTGACTTTCAGATGAGTAGCAAAGACATGCATTATAATTAGGCACAAGCATTCAAATGATGAGTTGGGTGGAATATTGTGGAATGTCGCCTTGGGACGTCCTCCTGACGTGAAAGGCTCTATACAAGTGTAATTTTGTTGTTGTAATTTCTTTTGTTGTGGTCTGGTATACACAGACTCCCAGATTGAGATCTCAGCGAAACACAAACTACCTAATACTGTATTGTAAATCAATATTTTCTTTTGTTTAAAATCTGTGGCGTACTGTGGTGGTGTACTTTCATGTTTCTTTGACATTATATGATGCATGAAAGTTGTTGTTGTTATTGTTTGGCTTCACAAAATCGTAACAGTCTACAGCATAATAGGTTACCACTACCTATTTCACAGCTACGATTTAAACTAAACTTAATGGTTTAGTTTATTCACCTTTTCAGTTATGCCAGAATACTAACTTTAAAAATCAAGCAATATTTTCAGACCTTATGCCTGTGTTTTACCTTCAGTCTTGACATAATTTGTCTATTTAAATATTAAATATGTTAAACTCTTATAAACCAGTTATGTAACCTAAAGCAGTTTAACGGGTGGAAAAATGTAAGCTTTCAGTGCACATTGCTCCTTTAGCCGAGGCTGAGAAAATTGCCATTTTGCCAGTTAATACCATTTCAGCTCCAATGATATTGGTTGTTTTAGGTTCTGTCCAGAGACTGGTTGTAGACAGTGTGATTTCAGTTTCACTAAGCATTCAGTTCAATCATAGAGGGAAAGAAAAGAGGCCAAAAAGCCCGCAGTCAATCTCAGACTCATAGAATCATTCAAAATGCAGCACGGAAGTAAGCAATTCAGCCCAACAGGGCTATGCTAGTACAAATTCAACCATTGGAGTTCCCATCCCAATTCCCTGCTCGATTTCCATCGCCTTTATATTGTACCTATTCAAATATTTATAAACTTGATCGGATTGAAGGAATGTGCTGTGAGCAAATTGCCATTCCCTATGCAATGTAAATCCATCCACAACTTTTGAAATAGTGAATGCAGAGGAGTTCCAGAATTCTTATTGCTGTTATTATAAATGAATAAAGAAAATATGCCCTGACTATTTTCTTGCTCACATTTTGAGGTAAAATACAATATCAGTGCCAGCACCATAAGCTTATGTGGTTAAAGCTTTTGATTACATTGTGCATAAAATCCTGTGAGTAGCAGAAACAAAAGGTCCTTTACACGATGGAAGGGATGTTAACTAAAGGCTACACTTCTTCGAAAATATCTGTGCCTAACTATGCACAGATCCTGAACCAATTTTGTATTCTAAGCAAAGAATAGAGGAGTTGGTTATGGAAAGTACCACATGTCTTTTCTAAAGCATGGACATTTTCCATTTTGGATGGTTCTTTTCCCCCAAAAAAATCAAGAGTTAGCTTTAAACTGTATCACAAGTTTATGCTTCTGAAATTCAAAATGGAAAATGTCCATGCTTTAGAAAGTTACTAGGTATCCCAATCTGCAGTTTTCTTTACAGCCTTTCTTAAAGTAATTTCCACATGCATGGCTTTGATTTTTCGTTAAGCAATCTGGTTAAGATATAGCGTAAATTAACAGCTAATATATTGCAGATATAAGGACATTCTAATTGGGACGAAGGAAGAGAGGAATATTAAAAACAGGACGCCTAGGCAATTTGACTCCTTAGTCCAGTGACAAGGAGAGCGAATGATAGAGAGACGGGCATATATTGGTCGGAACAAAAATAAACATTGGTAGATTCTATGTGATCTGTCAAACAGCAGAAAAATGTATTGTTCCTATCGGAAGAACTTGACGGTTCAAGGAAGGGGGACTCAAAGAGAGATGGTGCTCAAGGTAGCATGAGACCTAAAGAAGCTCCTGGACAAAGAGGATTTCACAGTGTGGAGCCAACTATACTGATGGATGAGTTCTCGATGGCCAAATGGAAACATAGAGAGGAACCCATGTTTACCATTGCTACTGCTCACTATTTTACTGAGTCACCGGGATCAAAAATATTGGTAACTGTTGGCTTTGACTTGACTGCCCGAGTGCAAAAAACGACGCATGATTTTTCAGCACCACTTGGCTTCAGTGTGCTTCAACGGCTAAAGTTACATTACGTTTACTTGTTATTTTGCTTGGATCTAGCCAATGGGCCTTCCTCCCCTTCCCAGAGAGTATCATAATTTTTATTTTAAGCACTCCTGGCTGTTACATTAGGCAAAATCCATTTAAAATTGTGACATTGGCAGCTGAACCCCTTGTGCATTACACTGAACGGAAATGCCATATTCTTTCCCTGGCAGCTTTATTGCACAGGCTTGAAACAATTAGAGATTCTTTTGTGCATCCCCTGGACCTAAAAAGATCACTGAGATGTTCCTTTTCACATATTAACCTCTTCTGTCATTCTTCTGCTTCTGTATTTTTCCAGACTTTTATTTTATTTTGCTCTCTGTCTGCCCCCTCTAACCCCCTCCCCCCCTCTACCTCACACGTCCTGTTGCTTATTGTGTCAATTCCCCACCTGTGCATTTTATCGGCTTATATCTATCTTATCTATCGGTCTGTCTGCCATTAACATAATGTTGTGCATGTGTTGGCCTTTATATGTTGACTTTCTGTGTCTACGCAGACAAAACAGTCTGGCTCTGACGTAACCTCAAAAAGCATAGATGTCTCCAGTCTAATAGAGTCCACACGAAAACAAAAAATCGATCCACAGGATTGGGCCGCGGCTTCATCATTCAGCTGGGCTCAGGTGGCTTTTCATTCTCTCCAGAAAGTAACTGCATTGAAGCGGGCCCTCACCCCAGTGTTTGTTAACTATTCAATGCCTTATCTGTAGTATGTGGTGTTGTACATTGGACCTTAAATCTACAAGGGCTAACATGTTGGGTGGAGGCTGGCAAAGGCAGGATTGCGTCTTGCCATGTTGCTTCTTCCATTATCACACGTACACCATATGCTCCTGTTCCTCCTTTAAAGGCAAGCAGGTGTGGAGATGCTTGTGTAACTAAGCTAAAGCTGCTTTGGAATCAATCGCAATGATATATGAAATATGAAAGTGACTTGAGCTGAACTTGCATTCCCTGTGGAAGTGTCTGGTTTCTGCTAGATATTTACCTATGGTATGACTCCCATCCTACTTTCTACGGTAGGTCATAAGCTATCGTTTTTTGTCTTAATTTGTCCACATCTTATCATTTAAGTTGTAAATTTGGATTGTGTAATGATGTTGCTGAATTCATTCAATTGCTTGGAACAATTGTGCAGGTGAGTTACACAGTCAACTGCAGACTTCCCATCATGTTGGTGCAGGTTAAGAACATGGGTAAACAGGTATAGGAGGAGGCCATTCAGACTTCTGTCCTACGAGTTTATTAAATTTTGGCTGATCTTTCAATCCCAATGCTTTGCCCTTACACTATAACTACTAACCAAGGATCTGTCTATCTCTTAACCGAAGTAAATTTGCATCCCTATTCTGGGACAGAGCATTCAAGATCTTCACAACCCTCTGTGTGAAGAAATGCTCCTTTGACCTCTGTTCTAATCAATAGTTTTAATGATTTTAATCTCACGCACCCTTGTAATGCATCCGTCTATCAAAAGAAACGGTCGTCAACTATCTAACTAAGTCCTTTCATTATTTTGATTAACTGAATGAAATTACCCCTTTGTTCTACAATATATAATCTCTCATCTCATCACCCTTCAACCCAGGCAGTAATCTGGTGAACGGTCACTGGACATTCTCCCAAGGATTCTACAGTAAAACTTACCTAACTCATATCAGTTAAGACCGTAACATTTAATTTGATTTACATGAAGTCTGAATTGCAGGCAAACTGTATAAAGTGTATAAAATCCTATTTAATCAATAATCTACACTGCTCATGTGTAATTCAATGCAGCTGCTAAATTGCGTATACAGTAGTTTGGCGCTGCAGCTGGTAAGTGCGCAAGCATGCCGTGAGTCTAAGTTTCCCACAACTCAATGCAGTCAAGTAAGCGGTATACGTCGACAGATCATTTCATTTCACACGATTCAATGCAGCCAGTAAGTGAGAGAGTAGTGGAGTGATAAGGGAATGGTATTTTGCATAGATGGGTACACCATTATAATGTGCTTAGCTGGGTCCAATATCTTACTGACTGTATTCTGAGTGAGATGTGTAATGCTTGTGTTGATTTTGAATGTTGAGAGGAAAGTGTGTGTGTGTTTTTGCACAACTGGTATGCATTGTCCAGGTGACCTAATGCGAGTCATAGTATTGTGTTTCTTCATTACTTGCAGTCAATGTAGCATAATCGTTACGGTCTAATTTTGCCTCCTCATAACATGGCACCATTTTCCTTCGCTAGAAATCCGAAACGAAGACTGATTGGGAAGAAAGTTCTAAAGGGATGACACAAGAGTTGCACGAACAGAAGACATTTATGAAGGAGACAATGGTGATGCAGGAGACGCGGGTGGTGGATGTGCATGCAAGCGGCGATGCTTCTGCAATGTGTGCAACGCTGGCAGGCGATGAGAGGGCTGCGCTAGCAGAGGAGAGCTCAGCTCCCTCTTTTGGTGACCGAGGGGCACTGACGATGGTAGAAACCGCAGTGGACGAGAAAGAGATGGGAAGTCCCAAAGTGGATCAGCTGGTCATTGAGAGCATAAAGGGCGCTGCTTCTGCTTGGGGGCAGGAGGACCAGCCAGATACGAAGGGGAAAACTTCAGAGAAGTCTGATGAAAAACCTCAGTTTGAGGTAAATAGCTGCCCTCACTTCTTACCAACTCCCCATTAGTTACCCTCTTATTTAATCCATTCCTTACCCCCTCACCATATATTTCTGAGTTCATCAAAATTAAAAGAAATACAAATATCAGAAAATAAAATGTATATCTTAACATAGAAACAGGAATAAGCCTGTTCCACCATTCAATAACAACACAACAACAACAACAAAATAACATGGATAGAGCACCTTTCACGTCGGGAGGACGTCCCAAGGCTGTAAAGGATCTAATAAGGTCTGTACCTCAACTTCAATTACCCGCCCTCACCCCATATTCCTTGATACTCTGACCTAACAAAAATCTATCCACCTAAGTCTTAAAAATGTGAATGGATCCGGGATCCACGACCTGTTGGGGAAGAGACTTCCAGATTTCACTACCTTGAAAACTGCCTCCTGATTTCACTTCTAAATAGCCTATCTCTAATTGTAAGACTTGTTCTAGATTTCTCCCACCAGAGAAAATTTCTGTATCTACCCTATCAAATCCCTTTTTTATTTTAAAACCTCAATCAGATTACCCTTCAACCTTCTAAACTTCCAAGAGGTGTAATAAATATTTGCTATTGTCTAGTTCCAAAAAGAACCTAATGTGATTTGAAGCATTATTTTGCCCACTTGGTACCTCACAGTAGTGTAGTAACTACTGTAAATATTGCATGTTATTTCAACACATTCATTATTTACCTTTAGTGATGCTGCAGCTTCTTAACCAAGCACTTCCAAGACGCTTGCATTGCTTCGATCTAACATCCATTCTGCTTATATTCATTATTTTTGTTACATATTTAAAACATATAACGTATGCGGCAGAAAGATATTCCAACAGTCTAGATTTACTGTATTTTTAGCATTTCAGAGCATCTCGAATTTTTAATTCTTAAGTCTTAAGACCTAGATTCAATTCCAGGCAGGGTGAAACCTTTGGCAAGTTTCTTTACTCCACATGCCTAATAATAATCCCTCCCCCCAAAAAATTGGTCATTTCAATCCATGACTGTTTGTGGGACACTGCTATATGCAATTCCCTGCTATGTTTAGCACAAATAAATACAGTCAATTCACTTTACAGTATATTCCGTGAAGTGCTTTGATACATCTAGCAGATATGAAAATCGCTATATCAAATGCAAGTATTATTATTATTTATGCTGTTTTCCTACAAGACTTTTAAGAATCAATTGAAAACAACTTAATATAAGAATATTACAAATTCTCGACACAAAATGTTAAGAAAAATAGAGTAAACCTTTACCCAGGTGGAATTTCTCCCCCAGAACGAGGAAGCAAAATGATTTAAATAAAATGTGTTTGTGTTATATGTATTACCAAAAAAAAGCTTGAATGATGGAGAAATTTATCATTTTATGTTGATAATAATAATAATGGTCCTTCCATTTGATTTAGCACTTTTAACATCTTATAGACGTCTCAAAGCGCTTCACAGAATATACTGTAAAGTGAATTGACTGTATATTTGTGGGGAAACACGGCAGCCAATTGCACACAGCAGTGTCCCACAAACAGCCGTGGATTGAAATGACCAATTTATTACAGGTTTTCTTTTGGACGGATTATTATTAGGCGTGTGGAGTAAGGAAACGTATCCATTGCCTCGATCCTGTTGCAAACGTTTACCTGTTCAGCATTAGTTTCACCCCCTGGGATGTCCTCCTGACGTGAAAGGTGCTATACAAGTGTAACTTTGTTGTTGTTGTAAAGGTTTGTAAAGGTTTGCTCTGACAAATATTTGAGGTTCTCTTTCTTTTTGCACATAGCCACCTGTTGTGAAAACAGAAACTGTAAGCTTTACAAGTATGACGCAGGAGGACGGGAAGGAAATCTCTACCAAGGAAGTACCAGTTGTTCACACAGAGACAAAAACAATCACCTATGAATCAGCAAAGGTAATTTTTATTTTAAGATGAGGTCTTGTGTCCCTTGTCGGCTGTTTCTTATTTAGATTGTTCCTAGAGCTGAGTTTTCAATTTTTTCCCCTTCTCGAAGTTATTTCCTCTTCCCATATTTATTTTCCCGCAGTGGGAGCTCTCCAATATCTAGCACAAGTGGACTTTTTTCTCCATTTGGGAACTCCCGCCCTCAACCCCTTCGCCTTGCCCCCTCCTTCCCCATCTTCAGGTTGTGCCTGAAGATCTTTTATGTTTGACTGAGCTTCCGGTCATTTTTCCCCTTTCCTTGGCTTGGCCTTGGGCTCCGCCATTGTGAAGTGTTCTGAGATGCTGCCTGGCATGGAGGGCGCAATGCAAATCCAAGTTATTGTTGTTGTTCTCATGTGAGTGTCAGGACATGAGTTGCAGACTTCATAACCATGTGGGGAGCTGTGGGGACATCTCAAGATCTCAACCAAGCCTGTTCCTGCCCTCACTTGACATCCACATAGGGCATTTAAAAAAAAACTATTTTCTGGCTAGAAATCAGACTGTGTGTCCCATACCTGGACCAAAGGTATTGAGGACAACTGTAGCAAAGCCTGAGATCACCTAAAGGCAGAAATAAAGTAGGAAACCAGGGACATCTCAGAGCTATCCAGTTGATATATACACTATGCAATAAGCTTTACCAACCGAGTCATCAGGATGTAAGTCCTAAACCATTGCTATTCAATTCACAAGCCTGAAGCATTTTGTCATTGGAATTCATTCCACGTTGATATTTTTCCCCTATTTTGATACTCCCTTATGAAAGTTCTCTCTTCATACCTGCTTCTCTCGACAAAAGGGCCACTGAGTAATTATACAACTGGTGCTTCAAAAGACAAATAAGTGTACAGGTAGACTCCGCTTACTGAACGCCTGGTTACCAAAACTTCACTATAACGAGGGTTTCTATTTGTACCACTTCTCCGCTTAACGAAGGCTGCTTTCGCTATAACGAATGTTTACACACACTTTAAATCTCGCGGGCTTCTCGTGCGCAGCCTCTCATGCGCAGCTTCTCTCTGGTTGCCCCAGCAACGCACACTCAGTCTTTAACGTGCCTCAGCTAAGCAGTGTAGTGCAGCCTCTCCCATATGGGTGGAGCTTAAGCAGCAGGATGCTTCGTGGCTTCAATAATAGTTAGTCGAGATGGGGGGTGGGGGGCGGAATAGAGAGAAAGAGAGGAGTGGGGCTAGAGAGATGGGGGGATAGAGAGATGGGGGGGGGGATAGAGATGGAAGGGAGGGGGGATAGAGAGGGGATAGAAAGATAGAGAGGAGGGGGGGAGATAGAGATGGAGGGCGGGATAGAGAGGGAGGGGAGGGTGGGATAGAGAGATAGAGATGGAGGGGGGGATAGAGAGAAAGAGAGTATGGGGGTAGAGAGAAAGATAGGAGGGGCGGGGGTAGAGAGAAAGAGAGGAGGGGGGGTAGAGAGAAGGAAAGGAGAGGGGTGGGGTAGAGAGAAAGAGAGGAGGGAGCTAGGGGATAGAGAGATAGAGGGGGGGAGGGGGGAGGAAGAAAGAAGCGTGTCCCGAGTCAGGAAATGCCTGGGTCCAGGTTGTGATATTTCAGTGCAGTGACTGTGCAGACCTGGCCTGGAGCAGGTAGGAATGGCGTTTTTATTCCTGCAATTTTTGTCACATTCTGGAGTCCGGAACTCCAGACTTTTGGCCACTCAACCTGTACACCCAAAATGTTAGCGCTAGGAGGCGCTAGGAACTAAACTGATTTTAGTGGCGAGGCTTGGGTCGGGAAAGCGTTTTGGCTGCGGCCAAATACAGTAATACAGTTAAACTCTCGCTTAACAAATTTTTCACTTAACGAAGGGTTTTAAAGTCCCCAACCTCTTTGTTAAGCGGGGTCTACCTGTATTTAAAATAATAATTAGCTTTTAGCCTCGAAAATTATTTTGCTATTTTTCAAAAATGGTTTAAGTCCCACCAAACATCTTTTTACATATCAGCACAGCTCTATGTTACTCACGAACAGATAACAATTCATTGTCAATTGCTCACTTGTGTAGATGCACTTTCCCTTTGTTGTAGTGTGTTTGCTTGTGATGGTTTTGACAGTGGATTTGTTCATCGGAGGGAAGAACACAAACTAATGTCACCTTGCTCCTTTCTCCCTTTTCTCTCCCTTTCCTTTTCATTTAATCTCCTCTTCCAGTCGGACCCCAGTGCTGACAGTGATCCAGGATTTTTAATGAGTGCTCAGACTATCACCTCAGAAACTACAAGCACTACAACCACTACACATATCACCAAGGTAACTCCTTTCTCAGTGAATACTTAAGAACATTTAGTTCAGAGAGAGGACTGGGACTTGTTTTAACCAAGTGTGTACCATTTATAATAAGAAATAATTATCCTTGCATTTAATATAGTGCCTTATCATGTCTTTGAAACATATCAAAACACTTCACAGAATATACTATAAAGTGAATTTAATATATTTTCTGGGTGAAACACAGCAGCCAATTGTAAACAGGAGTGTCCCATAAACAGTCATGGATTGAAGTGACTGATTTATTATTTTGTTAAAGGAATTATTACCCCTGGAAAACTGATCCACCAATCGACTAACAACCAGGTTCCTACTCACTGCTAGGTAAACACAATCATGTGGAGTAAGGAAACTTGCCCAACATTTTGCCTTGCCAAGAATTGAAGCCAGGTCTCTCACTTGCGAGGCGAATGCTCCAACAACTGAGTACAGGACTTCACGTTATATGAACAGTTCTCAATTAACAACAACAACAAAATTACACTTGTATCGCACCTTTTGCGTCAGGAGGATATCCCAAGGCACTGGACAGTTTGGTTCAGACCTGAGCTGGGGACAGGGAGGGTGGAGGGAAAGGGAGGGGATTTAGAGTGACTGATGGGACAGTTGAAGAGGAGGGTCTTGAAGCGGAACTTGAAGGAGGCAAGGGAGGGGGTGAAGCAGAGGGACTGCGGGATGGAGTTCCAGAGGATGGGGGCAGAGTGGCTAAAGACTCGTCTGTCCACAGTGGGGCAGGTGGGTAGGGGGACATGTAGCAGGCCAGAGCCTGCTGAGCGGAGGGAGCGGGCAGGTTGGTAGGTGGTTAGGAAATCGGGATGTAGGGTGGAAGGAGGCCGTGAAGAGCTTTGAATGTGAGGACCACGATCCAATGGAGTCAGGCGAGGATGGAGGAGTTGGGGTCACAAAGCCTGGAGCAGTGGAAGACACTGGCTGCAGCGTTCTAACCATTCATATAAACAGCGCACACTCTGTTAAACCAAAATTTATGGTTTTCAAGTAACCGTAAATAAAGTTCTGATATATTGAAAACATTTTTAGAGGCTAGGCAGAGCACAAGATCTAATTTTTTCAAATTTGATTATAGAAAAGGCAGCCTAATTTCAGTCAATGGGGGTTATGTTTCAGGAATTAGTCAGATTTTTGTTTGCCAACTGTGCAGTGTGTGCATTCAGAAAAGTAATGCAATTGACATTTATTTGCAGCATCTATGCTGTGTGAAAGATGATACTGGAAAGATGAGAGGGATCTGCTGCCACCTAGTGGTATCACTGAGCACATTTTAATACTGAAAGACCACAAATTCTGTCCATGTTATAATCAAACACTTTAACAAGTTCCACATTTTACCCCTTCACTACCTTACTAGAACAATTATTAATCAGCCACAAAGCAAGCAACAGCAAGCTGTTTGAAACCGAGGTTTTTTCTTCCTAAACCATATTCTCTCTCGTCTTCTAAAAGCTTTCTCCTTTCCTGGTTCAATTTATGGTTTCCCTCTATTTCTCTTGGGTTATACCTGAGATCTCAATTTTGTTTCTGAGATTAATAAATCTCTTAACCTCCTTGTATTTGTGATTGTCTTTCATTGTCTTTTGGCATGTTTCTATACGCTAGAATTGCTAGGTGCTTATCTGCCTTTGTCTTCTTTGTCTTGTCCGTCTTCTTCCACATTTTCTTTTTCGTCTGTGTTTCTCGCACCACCATACCATTGTGTTGTGGGCTAATTTCTTCACACTCCAAATTCTTTTGAGCAACCCCATTTCAATGATATCTTGCAGTCCGAGCAGCGTATCGGCTTTTAACTTTACAATATATCTACTCTGCTCATTGTCTCAATTTCTGCTTTGTTGTATGCCAGTAGTTTGCTCTTCCGTTTTACAACTTGATTTTATTCAGTTCACCTGGGTGAATATGTGGCGAAACCATGACCAAGTTTCCTTACTCCACACACCTGATAATAATCCCTTGAAAAAAACCAATAATAATTTGCTCATTTCAAAACATGACTGTTTGTGGGTCACTGATGTGTGCAATTGCCACGTTTGGTCCACAAAAACACAATCAATTCACTTTGCAGTATATTCTGTGAAGCGCTTTGAGATGTCTAGAAGATGTGAAAAGTGCTATATCAAATGCAAGGATTATTATAATTTATTATACTATATACTCAAACATTACACAGCTCCTGTATACAATTTGCACCTTAACTATTTCCTCTGTGCACCATAGCGATATCATCCACTGTTTTTTTTCTTTATCTCTATTCGCTCTCCTATTGATTTTTATTGCATCAATATTATACTCTTCTTGTTTACCCACTCTGGATTCCATATCAGAATTGTCCCTTATTTCATATTGCCTTGATCTTATTTGTTCTATTCTAGTTTTCTGTGGCTTATTTGGCCTTCTGTAATCATTTTGTTCTGTACGCTTTTCTTTTGGGTTCCTCTGCCTTAGCATGTTACAGGTTCTCTTTGTCTACTTCTGTATTGTCTTGCATAATGCCTATACCAATGACACACAACACTCTTTCCCTTCCTTTGAACATCTCTGAAAAGGATACACTAATCCACACTGCTCACATTTGTTTCCTCTATATTTGTTTGCCTTTTAGGCCTATATATACTCCATATTCCTTATCTGAATCAATCCAGCATCTTTGAGCTAATTCATCTAATTCCATCTTCTCTTCTGCATTTCTATCAATATCCCTTATTCGTGTTTTGGACATTTCTTCTATGCCAACTATTTGCAGAGCATTGTGCAGCATTAAAGTTGCTTGCTTCAAGGGCTTGCTGCAAATTTTATTATCTTTCATTACTATTACAATTTAATCCCTGATCATCTCTTCTCTTAAAGTTCCATAATTACATGTATTTACTTGGTGATCGTAATACCGCACAGTATTGATGAAATGATTCCATAGGCCCTTGCTTCATTGTTCCAAATTTGTATCTATCTATTGTGACATTGCAATGTCCACAACATCTTTCCCATATGATCTCTATTATCGCATCTAATGGTATGTCCACATTTTTCTCAGTAGATACAAAGTAATCCCTTGTTTCTTCTCCTGCCACATTTAGGAAAATATCCGGCTGCTGTATTTGTGGCGATTTCTTCACATTTAGGATACTAGCGCAAATATTTCAAATCTTTGCCAATTATGTCTTAAATTACCTTCCAACCTCAATGTTCACAGTATTTGCATATATCTTGATATCGTATCAATTACTGCTTCACTGCAACTCACTTTGTCCCTGTTCAATCTAGTAGTCTTTTCTGATTCAGTTCAGTTTCACTTCCAATGCCTTGTTATGTTCTCACAACTCAAATGTAGAGATCACTATTTTATTCTCAGCTCTCAAAAAACAATATAACCAAAATCCCTTCAGTTAGTTCCCCTTGCATGCTCCTTTATATTTCCTGATCCCTTTCATTGGTTCCCAGTGATTTCGTAATTTCTGCTTAAAACATATCCAACAATCCAATCTTGACTCGAACATCCCTTCAGAAGAGAGAGGGAGAGCAACTGGGGGCAGTATCTCTGGACCTTCCTCTCTGTGACAATATTGGAGTCAGTGGTACAAGGCCCTCTTGTGACCCATCCGACATTAGCTAACTCTCAACACAAAGTGATCAAATCTGCCATCAACTGTTTATCCTATGGAGGAATTGGTACTCAAATTGTCTAAGATGATACTCCCAACACAGCTCCAGTTGGTGTTCCATTGTTGGAGGTGCCGTCCTTCAGATGAGACCTTAAACCGAGGTCCCGTCTTTCTATCCAAGTGGATTCTATGGGACAATTTAAAAAGAGAAATGATTTTCTCTTGGTGTCCTGGCCAATTAATCCTCCAAATAAAATTGGTTACTCGTTTTATGACTCTTTGTGGGGCATTGCTGCGTGCAAGTTTGCTACCGCATTTGCCCGCAATTAGTCATTCCATTTCACTGTAATGCCTGCAAAGTGCTTTGAGACGTTCTTCAACCGTGATAAGGAGCTATACCAAATGTATGGACTATTATTATTGTCCACGTTTGCTGACTCAAACACTCAAAAGACAAACTCGCTGAGCCATCGACACTAATTTCTGGTATAAACACAGTAATCGCTGGGAACACGCAGCAGGTCAGTCAGCACCCATGGAGAAAGGAAAATTAGTTAACATTTCAAGTCAATGACCAAAACTGTCAGAACACCAATTTCTGATTTGTTTGAAAAAATTATAAGCGACTAATGATCCTCAACTTCCTGTTTGCAGACGGTGAAAGGGGGAGTTTCAGAGACCCGCATTGAGAAACGAATCGTTATTACTGGGGATGCCGATATTGACCATGATCAGGTACAGTAGCATTTTATTGTAGATGCCATTGCATCAGATGGGTTTCTAAGTAACATTGCAAGTGAACTGCATTTTTATATATAAAAAGAAATCTAGTGTGTTCAGAAACTACTAAAAGTAAGCAAGTTTACAGCTGCATGCTTTTATAATGAATTCAGTGATTGCGTTTTTAAGTTAAAGGAGTCGTATGGCATTTTGTGGCATTACTGTTTGGTAGAGTTGCTGATGGAAGGATTCTACAGCGAACAGCATAGAAGAGAAAGAACTAAAGTTCCCAATTTTTTTTGAAAAACAAATAACAGATCCATAAAGATGTTTGGGTACCGCTCATGAACCCAATTGAACTTGACACCCATTCTCATCGGTGATTCAGGGAGACCGAGATCTTGACTCTGAACACACTCCCAGAGTAACAATCAGCAACACAAACCAGACCCTCACTGGCCGACTAGCACCCTGGTCAGCACAGAAGCAGGTGGAACTGGCTCTATCAGCATTTGCTACCCCAAGTATTAAATCTGTGGCCTAACAGAGGAACGAGAGTAAGGTTAAAGAAATAAGCCATCAATGACGTAACATAAAAGTGAATGACATACCACTCCTTTAAGTAGAGGTTTTAAAATTTTCTTTTAATCATTTCCATCAAAAAAGTAATTGATGAAAAAGTCATCATAATTCTCCATCCTGCTTCTGATCATGCATGTCCCACCTACTGTTTTTATACCTCGGGGGCTTTCTTTGGGTTAGGCCCTGGCTCAGGCAATTAAAGAGGCCAAAGAGCAGCACCCTGATATGTCTGTGACCAAAGTAGTGGTACACAAAGAGACAGAGATCACACCAGAGGACGGGGATGATTGATCGCAGGTAAGAACAAAAGCATCAGCCTGGCATTTACAAAGTGGTATGCAACAAAGTAGCGTTCTCCACACGTGGTTTTATTTGCGGCTTTATCTCTATAACCCATAGGGAATGAGCTTTTAGATGCTCCACTACTAACGCATTCAGGTGCTTGGGAAGATATGTTTCTTCAAAGTATTAGATTGACTAATTTAATATTACGTGAACGTTGAGCACCATGTCAGGACGGTTACCGCTCGATAGTCTGAAGGTTCGTTAGTTCGAAGGTTCATTAGTCCAAAGTTTTGTTAGTCCGAAGCTTCCCCTAACCCTAACCGTAATTCTAATCCTAACCCTAACCTTTGGACTAATGAACCTTCGGACTATCACACCAAATGTTCGGATTAACAAACCTTGTTTCATTGTCGGTTCAGACTATCGAGCGGTAACCATGGTAACTGCCCCGATATAGGAAATTTGTGTGTTTGAACTATCGAACCTTCAGACTAATGAACCTTCGGACTATCGAGTGCCCCCCATTAGGACACAATGTTACATGAACATTGAGTGCGCCATATCAGGACATAATGTTTGACCAGGGATTTACCATCCTGTGAATTGTCAACCACGTATCATTAATTGGCTGCAAAATTGATCGGTAAAGCTGTTTTTCAGCCAATGATTACATTTTTAAAACATTGCTCCCACCTTTCAAAATAGAAAGTGGGAGCTAGAATAAAGAAAGAGGTAATGGTGAAGAATAAATTAGGTAAATAAAATTTGAAGATAGTTGTAGTTGACTTTTTTCCTTAAAAAAGAGCGAAAGGAACACAGCAAGTGCGGAGAAAACAATTTCAAATAATTTATTAACTATTTTCTATTTGGGCGGGTTATGGTAAAAATATTTACAGTATTTTCTTTATTTACGGAAATAAAACTATGCCAGTGGTAATGGAATCATTTGTGGCTAATACTGTCCCATCTTGCGTACTTGAGGAGGATAATAATAACATTCCTTTACATTTGCTATAAAGACTTTCACGTCGGGAGGATGACTCGGAGCACTTGCTCCATAGACTCGTGTATTTTGAAAGGTACAGGAGAGAGAAAGTGATCTGGAAAGATGGAATTTTGTACAATTAAAATAACTTTCCTGTAGGTGTATGATAAACATATTGCTTGATGCAGGTATGGATTGATATACTCCACTTTATATTTATGCAAGAGACAACTATGGGTTAGAGAGTGAATGTGTGCCTGCTTCTGGCTGTTTGAAGAAAGACTATTTCCCATACCCTTCATAATTTCATCCAAGTCTTGTCTTCCCCTATTGTGCTTCTGCATGTGCCAAATCATTTCATATTTGTTGAAACCTTTTTGTCTGGGAATTTAACTAAACCTTACTGGAGAGCGATTAGTATCTCAGAGTGTTTCCCAAGTACAAATGTACCCATAGTCTTTGGGTACATTTGTACTTGGGAAACACACAGAGATATCATTGGTTAACTCATTGATGTATTCTATTTGCGGTGTGGTAATTGTATACACTTTTCACTTTTAAGTTATTTTACACAATACTTGACTGTAATACTATTGCTATGAAAATCCTTGATTCACCTAAATTCAAAATAGATTCAAGGTCATTTGTTCTATGTGTTGATCCTCGTGAGGATTCCAAGAATATTTCTATATCCAATTCAAAAATCTAGCTACCAATTAATTTTTGTGAAGGGTTGTTCTGTGGATCAGTATTGTCTCTGATATCAGGTTAGCACAGAATGATTGGCTGCACTGTGTAGAAAATGATTTGCCTGGAATAGCCTATTGTTTGTATAATCAAAGAAAGAAAGGATTAAGTGTACAAAAAAACTCAAACCATTCACCTCCAAATTCATGAAATGAACAATGCAATATATTGGATTGCATTATAAATAGTGATACCATCATTGCACAGGTCTAATCTAATGTTCAACACCATTTTAAAGATAAATTGCAACTTCTTGCTTTTTTGGCTTTGATTTTTTTTCTGGCTGCCTGAAAATGCTGCCATTGGAAACACTGCATTTTGCTGCTATGGATGCGTGTAGGAAATGTGCAACTTTATTGTTTCTCTCTTAGATGACAATCACATGCTTGGTTATAATGTACTTTATTCTGTTCTACTGAAATTGTAAATCCAACATGTCAATACTATATTTTGACTTATCAGCTGATTGGATGGAAAAAATTAAAAGTAAAAATGTGCACTGAATGCACTTGAACACTGTGTCCACAGCACTGCTGGCAAAGAGACACATTAACCTGAATGACTAATGCTTTTCTCATTTGATTGTTTTCTCTCTTTTTTAGGATTAACCACATCTTCACAAAAGAAGTAACACATACACATCATTAGGAATGATTTTGGAGTCTAAATGGAGTCATGCCCATGACTTTGTTTGTCCTGAATACATCCACTAATGACCTTTCACATCATACTGGAGCACGTTGATACGAGGACCACATTTCGCCCTCACTAAATAAGGACACTGGCGTAAGCCTTTCCATTCCAGCATATACAAACGAGCAGCAGATGAATATTGCATGATTAGAATAAACTTACCACAAAAAAGAACCCCTGCATTTTCCAAATCCATGGTAGAATCTTTCACATCATTTAGATTATTGTTTTATCTGCACGCAAAAAAGAAAATATCACCGGTACGAATTTTTTTTTAAGATTTGGAGGGGAAAATCCAGCCTTTGGCAGTATATAATAAAAAAAAAGCTGAGCAAGATAGAAAAATGAATGAGTTGGTTGTCATTTATTTTGATAGGTTTTGGTTTAGAAGTGAGTAACTGTCACTCCCGAGGTTGGTGAGAAAAATTAGCATAATTGTAACTTCAGGGATATGTCTTACCTTGCAGTAGATGTGCCAATAACAGTGTAAGCCCATATCTATTATAACACAAAGCAACTTGAAGCTTATACAGTAACTGGAAACCTTGATATTCAATGGCAATGCCTGTGAAAAACATGAATAACCTTAACCATTTTAGAAGAAATTGTTTTGCTGCGTTGTATTCGTTGTCAGCATAATTTGATGTCACCTAACAGATTTTTTTTAAAAACAATATATATATACATATATATATATATTTCTTGAATGACTGGTTTTATTAGACAAGCACATTCTTTTAAGTTAGAACCAGAAGTCCAGGTAGACTAGCTCACGATTACTTGTGGATGTTGACTTTCCCGTAGAAAAGGTGTCAGTATATATATTTTTCAAACCGAGCCGATTTTGCTCAGTTTCTGTTGCTTGTGAATGTATCTTCTCTAGAAGGATTCTCCCCTCTTACTACCTGCGACCTCTATTTTTCATCACTGACAATGACAGTATTGATTCTTTCCAAATACTCTGCTTAGACTCCAGATTCAGAGCAAAGCCTTAAACTGAACATAAACTAACAGCAACTCTCCATTGGAAGCTTTAAAATTATGAAGCGTTTATGATTTACAAAGTTCGTACAGCTAATTGTAGGGTACAGTACTTCATCAAATTTTCTGCTGCAATGTATTAAATGTTGAATGTATGTTTCTTCATGGTGAAATAAAAGTGGTAAAGGCATAAACACTTTGCTATGTCATATTTAATACCTTGATTAATGATACAAACTCTCCAAAATGAAACTTGCATTTACTATAAAAGCACTCCTTTCAATAACTTATATCCCTGTGAGCAATGCATACAGATTTTGTTCTTGTACATGTCCATCCACAATTTAGTTGTTAGCATTGGCTCAGTTGGTTGCATTGCGCCTCTGAATCACAAGGTGGTGAGTTCAAGCCCTGTGTCGGGACTTTGAACTCATTGTTTAGGCTGACATTCCAGTCAAGTGGTGAGGAGTGCTGCATTGTCAGATGAAAAGCTAAACTGAGGTGGGGTCTGCCTGTTCAGGATGACATTAAAGATCCCATAGCACTATTTGAAAAGAGCAATTTCTTCTTGTGAGGCTGTGCCAACAATTTCCTCAGATAAAATTGATCATTCAGTTGTTTATGGGACATCTCAGTGTGAAAATCAGTCATTACTCTACAGTTTACTGTAAAATTATATGAAATGCCTTGAGCTGTTTCAATTACATAAGGTAAGGGTTACAATAAAACTTTGATAATCGGCATGGTTGGGCTCACGCACCTCCCGGATTTTGGAATTTGCTGGTATTTAGAAACCTACCTAGAAATGGCTGGGGCAGCCATTTCTAGGCACTGAAGGAAACAACGCCTGATCTCCAACCACAGTACCGGATGACGAGACCTGTGATGCCATGAACTATAAGCAGTTGTTCCGAATTTAGTGAGATATGGCGGACATCGGAAAAAGATGTAATACTGTATGTGTTTTGAAATCTTGCTGGTTTTAGGGAGTTGCCAGGTTTCAGAATGTCAGATTGTCATGGTTTTACTATAAATAATTTAAACATTCAATGTATTAAATATAAAAATTACCATTTCAAAGAATGTTCTGAATACATTGTATGCTCACATGCATTTATATTGGACAACATCTTATACTGTACTGTACTGAGCAACATGACATTCATTAATATGCTTCTTAGTAGATAGCCTGTACTTGGTAGTAATATCCTGTAGCGTATGAAATTGTTGTGCCTTTTTTTAAGCATGAATCCTCCTTTTTCCAGCTGTTTGATATAACTTCCTCAAAAAACTTATTGAATACCAACTGTACTGGTTGCACCTATGCTTCTAACCAAAGGATCCAATATGGAATGTAGATTGACACAAAGATATTTCATTTTTATTTATACTCATCTGGGAGGACTCCTGTGGGAGGACTCATTTTAGCCGTGCTATTATTTGAGTGGACAACTCAATATTCACCAGCTGTTGCAGTGCTTTCAGCATTTTAACGTTCACCTCAACAGATAAATGGGACTGCACTATTCTTGGTTCATCAGTTTCATTTAATATACCACAATAAAGATTTTATGGAATCCCACAACAGTGTGATTTAATCATATTAAAAATAATAATCCTTGCATTTGATACAGTGCTTTCCAAGTCAGGATCATGTCCAAACCACTTCACAGGATTTAATGTGAAGTGGAGTAACTTATCTGTGGGTGAACAAATATACAGTCAATTCATTTTGCAGTACATTCTGTGAAGTGCTTTGAGACATCTAGATGTGAAAAGCGCCATATGAAATGCAAGGATTATTATTATTAATGACTATGCATAAAACCGACGATCTGCTCCCTCGAACCCATCCCTGCCTGTGTCCCAGCTCCATGCCTCCCTTCTCACAGACATCATAAACCTTTCCCAAGTCCACTGGCACCATTCCCACTCTTTTAAAAATATCCATCATCATTCCTTCCTTTCATTAAAAACTCCTCCCTGGATCTATGCATGCTCTCAAACGACTGCCCTGTCTCCAACCTCCCTTTCCTCTCCAAAGTCCTAGTAGTTGTCTCTTCCCAGCTTTGCTCTTTCCTCTCCTGCCAATCCCATCAAACTCCCCTTGAATCAAATTTCCATACTGCCCACAGCACAGAAGCAGCTTTGTTAAAAGAAATTACATTTTGTCCATCTGCGACCAGGTCTTCTCATCCTCTGATCTCTCTGCTGCCTTCGATACCCTTGACCACTCTATCCCACACCTCTCCTTTCACCTCAACTTTTATGGTTCTGTCCTTGAATGGTTCAAGTCCTACCTCGCACACCGACTCCACTTCATCTCCACAAATGGTTTCTCCTCTAGCCCCCACACCATCTTGTGCAGCGTTCCTCAGGTCCTCCTTTTCAACATCTATATCCTCCCTCTTGGTGACATCATCTGAAGACATGGGGTCAATCTCCACATGTATGCGAATGACACTCAACTCTATCTCTCTTGGTGGGAGAGGGAGAGACGGCGCCCATGTCCTCACCCTGCTCCCTCGGATCTGTAGCAGCAGCAGGACCAGAGTGTGCTCAAACCACATGGACCAATGCGCTGTGCTTCACACATGCACACACACACACACTCCCTGCCCAGTTAGCCAGGTGGCTGAGTTGCTGCACAAAAATTTGCATAGCTGCAGTTAAGGCTGGAATAGTGTGTCTTCCAACGGTAGCAACTTGCAATCGCATCTCATCTCTGCAACATAGTAAACCAGAACAATCTCAAAACCTATGAAAGAAAGCATCATTATTTTTCAACAGCCGTCAGGATTTACAGCACAAATTAGATGCATATTAGATTAATGATACATTACACTAAAATATCACAGCAGCTTATCATGAATCTTGTTTAATGATTCTGGGTTATGAAGCTGCAAAAAAAAGATAGATTCCCACTTTGTAAATGAATATTGTGTTAGTCAGTGAATCCTCTTCCCAGTTGATATAACCTATTCCGTGATTCCACCAATGTGATCCATAGATATCCGCTTGGTAAGGTTTGTCAATTGCTGGAGGTGAACTGCTGTTTCAGTATTCCCACTTAAGATGTTCAAAGTCAATGAAACAATACCACAGAACAGTACAATCAAAAACACTGAAAGGTTAATTAAATGCTGTAGCTATGATGTTTTAACAAGGTACAAGCTGTTTGTTATTCATTGGATACATTGAATATGGTTAACAGGATTATGATATAGTACAGTAATATTCCCAGAAATTCCCAGCATATGCAGATGATAATTGTCCATCAGTCATACTTACTGCTAATCTATTGTAAATTGACATCAACATAATTGAATAAATATTTCATTACCTTGGGGATAATATGCTGGTGACGAATCAGTAAAAAAAATGTTATCACAAAACATAATGTTGACTGGGTTGAAAGAAAACAATGGAAATACAATGTTTCCCTGTGCATAATCTTTTGAAAAAAGAACTAATCAATAAAGAATGTTTAATACATTATATCTATTCTCAACAGTGCCCTGGGTGAGAAAATATGAATTAAGTTCTTCCTCCTGATCCTCTGCAATTTATGAAATGCAATTTTGAGATAATTATTTCATTATATTTAACTTTATCTTTAGAGTATTTCACCCTACCCTCTGGGATTCCATCACAAATCCCTCTGCCTTACCTCCTCACTTGCCTCCCCAATTTCAAGACCTGTCTCAGGACCTTCCACTTAGACCATGCCTTCAGTCCCACTCCCTCTGCCTCCAACTCTTTTGATTCCAACCCAAGCTCCTGGAAAAATCCAAGTGGTGGGGGTGGTGTTCCATGCAGCTAATTTATTCACAAGAGCTCCAAAGTGCTTTTCTGCTCTGTTCAGTGAGTTTAGCTATACAGTATTTTCTTTGTGGTTTATAAATGAAATCAAAATTTACATTTATTTGTCATTTAGAATTGTATCATGTTCATACAGGATATATTTAATTTGAAGAATGACAACAACAACAAAATTACATTTATAGACTGCCTTTCACGTCGGGAGGAGGTCCCAACGCCCTGAACAGTCAGGTCAAGACCCTAGCAAGGGGGAGGGGTAGGATAGGCAGGCAGTCAGGATGCTGGTGGAGTTGAAGGTGGAAGCCGAAAGGTAGAGTTGGGTATCATCTCCATACATGTGGAAATTTGTATCTACAATTGCCCCAAATCCCACATTGGGGCTTGAACCCACAAATGTGTAAGTGTACCAACTGAGCCAAGCTCACACATACATTCCTTGAGGTACTGAACACAAATACAGGTATCCCTCCCCAACCGCGGGGGATACGTTCCTCTAAACCTCTGTGGTGGTAAAATCGCGGTTGGAAAATGCAGGGCCCTATGGCAAGCATGGGGATATCAGGAGTAAGTTTGCGTTTAGTAAACCTAAACACAAACAAAATACATACAGTTATGACATACAGGAGATAGGGGGAGTAAGTTTGGGCGCATCTGCAGCAATCTGCGAGACTTTCTGAGAAATCATGCTGAGTGACACGGAGAGTGGGGGGATGGGTGACACGGAGGGTGTGGGGGTGGGTGACATGGAGGGTGGGGGGGTGGGTGACATGGAGGGTGGAGGGGTGGGTGACATGGAGGGTGATGAGGGTGGGTGACACGGAGGATGGGGTGTGGTGGGTGACACGGAGGGTGGGGGAGGTGGTTGACATGGGGGGTGGGGTGGGTGACACGGAGGGTGGGGGAGAGAAATCAACGGAAGTCTTCAAGATCATGAAAGGTTTTGACAGGCTAGATAGGGCAAAGCTATTGCCGCTAGTAGGTGTGTCTGTGACCCGTGGTCACAGTCTTAGGATATCTACTAAAAGAAGCAGAGGGGAGGTTAGAAGAATTTTTTTTACTCAGCGAGTTGTTCGAATTTGGAATGATCCGCCTGAAAGGGTAGTGAGGTCCGATTCAATAGCAGCTTTTAAGAGAGAACTAGATAGGTATCTGGGGAAGACGGGTTTGCAGGGTTATGGGGAGAAAGCTGGTGATTGGGGTTAATGAAAGTGACTTGCTCGGTCAAACAGCCGGCACAGACTCGATCGGCCGAATGGCCTCCTTCTGTGCCGTAACATTCTATGATTTACCTTAATCCTAAGAGAGAAGCAACATCTCGCTGGTTGATTGCAACATAGCAACTGGGTCCTAGTGCTATATGCTATGCTAAACTTGAAAATTTAAACCCGCGGATTTAAATCGCGGATTCAAATTGCGTTTAGCAAACCGTGGATGCATGCATTCCATGGTTGGTGAGGCCGTGGTTGGGGCGGGGTACCTGTAGTTAATTGGTGGGTACTATTTTATCCCAAGGAAACACTTTCTAAACATTAAATACAGTATGCTAAAAGTAGAGCAAAAAATCCCATGAACCTCCCTACAAATAAGCACAAATTGCCAGGTTCACTCAGTCACTGTATTCGAAAGATGACTGGAGACAGGAAAATAATTTATTCAGTCTGCAGGGCAGAAAAATAAGTGTTGATTTACTCGCTTACATAAATGAGGAGCTAATTCATCTATTGTGGAGTGATGTTTTCGGGTGAAACTTTCAAGTGCTGTGGGACGATTCCCTGCATGAGGAACACTATATCAATGCAAGTTGTTGTTTACTGTTCAACAAATCATGCAAATTTATTTTGAGAATGTGGGTATTGGAGGTGAGTGTTTAAAATCACATGATGACTACATTAGCTGAGTTCACCTTTAGATTCAGCATTATGTCTCCTGAGGACTTTCCGGGTGTCCCAGGCCTCCAGAGCCTTTCCATGGGAAGAAGTATTCCACAGTTCTGGAAAAATATTACATCATCTAGTGAAAACACGTGATTCTGACAGTTAAGGGAAGCACCTCAATCTAAAAATATGTGGCAGGTTGTAATGCAATAAAAAATAATATTTATACAGCACCTTTCACATCAGAAGGACCTCCCAAAGCACTCAACTCTATTGGCTGGGCATCCAAGCTGGGAGTGAGAGGGAAATAAAAGAAATTCCCTGATCCTTGTCAATGAGTGCATTCTCTCTTCTTTCTAATGGTAACTATCCATCATTAAAAAAAATACTGCAGATGCTGGAAGTCTGAAACAAAAACAGAATTGCTGGGAACACTCAGCAGGTCAGGCAGCATCAATGGAGAACAACAACAACAAAATTACACTTGTATAGCGCCTTTCATGTCAGGAGGACATCCTAAGGTTCTGCACAGTCAATGTTTCAGACCCAAAATGAGGTCGGGAACGGGGAGGATGGAGGGAAAGGGGGGTATTTGGGGTGATCGATGGGTCCGTCAAACAGGAGGGTTTTGAGGCGGGACTTGAAGGAGGCCAAGGAGGGGGTGAGGCAGAGGGGGTGTGGGATGGAATTCCAGAGGTCAGGGGCAAAGTGGTTGATGGCTCTCCCACCAATGGTGGGGTGGGTGCGCCGGGGGACTGGAGCAGGCCGGAGTCTGCTGAGCGAAGAGGGCATTGACTGGTTGGTAGGGGGTTAGGAGATTGCAGAGGTAGGGTGGGGCAAGGTTATGGAGGGCATTGCATTTGAGAACCAGTATCTTAAATTGAATCTTCTTGATGATGGAAGATTCCAATGGAATTGGGTGAGTGGGGGAGATGGCATCATGGAGCTTGGAGCACTGGAGGACATGGTCCGCAGAGTACTGGATTATCTACAGTCTTTGGAGGGAGGTTTTGGGAAGGTGGTCAGGCTTGATTACGCCAACTCCCTGGATGTGATGAAGGCATGAATGAGGGTTTCAGCAGCCTGAAGGATGAGATAGTGGCGGAATTTGACGATATTGCACAGGTGAGAGAAAGCAGAGCGGGTTATGGGTTGGATATGGGGAAGGAAAGACAGTCAAGGATGGAACAAGACAGGAGAAAGTTAGTCAATATTTCGGGTTCATGACCCTTCGTCAGAACTGAGGCATGATATAGATAGGCTCAGCGCGATATAGATAGGCTAGGTGAATGAGCAGGTAGGTGGCAGATGAAATATAATGTAGGGAAATGTAAAGTCATCCACCTAGGGGGTAAAAACAGTCGAGCAGATTATTCTTTAGAAGGGGAGAGACTAAATAGTGTTAGCGTTCAGAGGGACTTGGGTGTCCTTGTATACCAGTCACAAAAAGTTAGTTTGCACAGGTATAGAAAGCAGTTAGGAAGGCTAACGGTATGTTGGCATTCATTATAAAATGGTTAGAATATAAGAGTAGGGAAGACTTGCTGCAGCTGCATACGTCCCTGGTGAGACCGCACCTGGAATACTGTGTCCAGTTTTGATTTCCTTATTTAAAAAAGGATGTGCTCGCCTTGGAGGGAGTACAACATAGATTCACAAGGTTGGTGGGATGAGGGGAATGAGTTATAAGGATAGGTTGAGCAATCTAGGCCTATTTTCTCTAGAAAATAGAAGAATTAGAGGTGATCTTATAGAAAACTATAAGATTATGAAGGGGCAAGACAGAGTAGATAGTGGAGACTGTTTCCCCTGATTGGAGAAACTGTAACCAAAGGTCAGTCTGAAGATCAGGGGTCAGCCCTTTCACACTGAGTTGGGGAAACATTTCTTCACTCAGAGGGTAGTGAATTTATGAAATTCTCTACCCCAAAGGGCTGTGGAACATATTCAAGACTGAGATTGATAAGATTTCTTATGGATGAAGGGATTAAGGGATATGGTGATAAGGCGGGTAGATGGAGCTAGAATAGATCAGCCATGATCTTATTGAATGGTGGTGCAGGCTCAAGGGGCTGAATGGCCTACTCTTGCTCCTAATTCTTATGTTGGGAGGGAGAGGCTTTTTAGGACTAACAGAGAGGAGGGATGCATTGTAAGAAAGACAAAGGAGAAAATGTGATAGAGGGCAGATGATAGGTTAAAGAATTATTAATGGTGCAAAACATAGGTGGGATTGCAACAAAACTGGAGAAGATGTGTTAGTAATGCAAAACTAAGCGGTGGGTAATTGCAACAGAACAGACCAGAGAGAGAAAAGGTGTGTATGGGACCAGAATGATGAGATAATGGTCACAGAAAGGTGGGGTGGGAGTGGGGAGGGGGGTGGGGGAGTGCTGTTATGGTCTGAATTTCTTGAAATGAATATTGAGGCCATAGGGTTGTAAGGTCCCTAACAGATAGTTGAGATGCTGTTCCTCGAGCTTTCACTGTGGTTCATTGCAACAGCGTAACAGCGTAGGAGACCACGGATGAAGAGTGAGAAGGAGAGTTAAAAGTGGCGAGAAACCCGAATCTCGGTCACCCCCTTTTCCCTCGTTTCCCTCCACCTTCCCAGATGGGTCCAAAACATTGACTGTCCAGCCACTTGTGTCCTCCTGAAATGAAGAGCTCAATCTAAATGTAATTTTGTTATTGTTGTAGGGCTGTACTCTCTTTCTCTGTAGGGTTATACTCTCTCACTATAGGGCTATACTCTCGGTGTAGGGCTACACTCTCACTCTAGGGATATACTCTCTCGCTGTAGGGCTATACTCTTACAGTAGAGCTATACTCTCTCGCTGTAGGGCTATACTCCTACAGTAGAGCTATACTCTCTCGCTGTAGGGCTATACTCTTTCGCTCTGAGGGTAGGGCTGTAGTCTCACTCTCTTCTCTCTATTTCTCTGTAGGGCTTTACAGACTCTCTCTGTGTTGAGCTGTACACTCCCTCTATCTCTCTGTAGAGCTGTACCCACTCTATCTCTGTGTAGGGCTGTACACACACACTCCACTCCCTATCTCTCTCTGTAGGGCTGTACACTCTCTCTCTCTGTGGGGCTGTACACTATCTATCTCTCTGTGGGGCTGTACACTCTCTCTATCTCTCTGTGGGGCTGTACACTCTCTCTATCTCTCTGTGGGGCTGTACACTGTCTCTCTGTGGGCTGTACACTGTCTCTCTATCTCACTGTGGGGCTGTACACTGTCTCTCTGTGGGGCTGTACACTGTCTCTCTGTGGGGCTGTACACTCTCTCTCTATCTCTCTGTGGGGCTGTACACTGTCTCTCTGTGGGGCTGTACACTCTCTATCTCTCTGTGGGGCTGTACACACACACTCTCTCTCTGTGGGGCTGTACATTCTCTCTATCTCTCTGTGGGGCTGTACACTGTCTCTCTGTGGGGCTGTACACTCTCTCTCTGTGGGGCTGTACAGTCTCTCTATCTCTCTGTGGGGCTGTACACTCTCTCTCTGTGAGGCTGTACACTGTCTCTCTATCTCTCTGTGGGCTGTACACTCTCTCCCTGTGAGGCTGTACACTGTCTCACTGTGGGGCTGTACACTCTCTCCCTGTGAGGCTGTACACTGTCTCACTGTGAGGCTGTACACTGTCTCACTGTGGGGCTGTGCACTCTCTCTCTATCTCTGTGGGCTGTACACTCTCTCTATCTCTCTGTGGGGCTGTACACTGTCTCTCTATCTCTCTGTGGGGCTGTACACTGTCTCTCTGTGGAGCTGTACACTCTCTCTCTGTGGGCTGTACACTGTCTCTCTATCTCACTGTGGGGCTGTACACTGTCTCTCTGTGGAGCTGTACACTCTCTCTCTGTGGGGCTGTACACTGTCTCTCTGTGGGGCTGTACACACACACGCTCTCTGTGGGGCTGTACACTGTCTCTCTGTGGGGCTGTACAGTCTCTCTCTGTGGGGCTGTACACTGTCTCTCTGTGGGGTCTGTACACTGTCTCTCTGTGGGGCTGTACACTGTCTCTCTGTGGGTCTGTACACTGTCTCTCTGTGGGGCTGTACACTGTCTCTCTGTGGGGCTGTACACTGTCTCTCTGTGGGGCTGTACACTCTGTGGAGCTGTACACTGTCTCTCTATCTCTCTGTGGGGCTGTACACTGTCTCTCTGTGGAGCTGTACACTCTCTCTCTGTGGGGCTGTACACTGTCTCTCTATCTCACTGTGGGGCTGTACACTGTCTCTCTGTGGAGCTGTACACTCTCTCTCTGTGGGGCTGTACACTGTCTCTCTGTGGGGCTGTACACTGTCTCTCTGTGGGGCTGTACACTGTCTCTCTGTGGGGCTGTACACACACACGCTCTCTGTGGGCTGTACACTGTCTCTCTGTGGGGGCTGTACACTCTCTCTCTGTGGGTCTGTACACTGTCTCTCTGTGGGTCTGTACACTGTCTCTCTGTGGGGCTGTACACTGTCTCTCTGTGGGGCTGTACACTGTCTCTCTGTGGGGCTGTACACTCTCTCTGTGGGGCTGTACACTGTCTCTGTGGGGCTGTACACTGTCTCTCTGTGGGGCTGTACACTCTGTGGAGCTGTACACTGTCTCTCTATCTCTCTGTGGGCTGTACACTGTCTCTCTGTGGAGCTGTACACTCTCTCTCTGTGGGGCTGTACACTGTCTCTCTATCTCACTGTGGGGCTGTACACTGTCTCTCTGTGGGGCTGTACACTGTCTCTCTGTGGAGCTGTACACTCTCTCTCTGTGGGGCTGTACACTGTCTCTCTGTGGGGGCTGTACACTGTCTCTCTGTGGGGCTGTACACTGTCTCTCTGTGGGGCTGTACACTGTCTCTCTGTCGGGGGCTGTACACTGTCTCTCTGTGGGGCTGTACAGTCTCTCTCTGTGGGGCTGTACACTGTCTCTCTGTGGGGCTGTACACTGTCTCTCTGTGGGGCTGTACACTGTCTCTCTGTGGGCTGTACACTCTCTCTCTATCTCTCTGTGGGGCTGTACACTCTCTCTCTGTGGGGCTGTACACTCTCTCACTGTGGGGCTGTACACTGTCTCTGTGGGGCTGTACATTCTCTCACTGTGGGGCTGTACACTGTCTCTCTGTGGGGCTGTACAGTCTCTCTCTGTGGGGCTGTACACTGTCTCTCTGTGGGGCTGTACACTGTCTCTCTGTGGGGCTGTACACTGTCTCTCTCTGTGGGCTGTACAGTCTCTCTCTGTGGGGCTGTACACTCTCTCTCTGTGGAGCTGTACACTGTCTCTCTATCTCACTGTGGGGCTGTACACTGTCTCTCTGTGGGCTGTACACTGTCTCTCTGTGGGGCTGTACACTGTCTCTCTGTGGGGCTGTACACTGTCTCTCTATCTCACTGTGGGGCTGTACACTGTCTCTCTGTGGGGCTGTACACTGTCTCTCTGTGGGGCTGTACACTGTCTCTCTGTGGGGGCTGTACACTGTCTCTCTGTGGGGCTGTACACATGTCTCACTGTGGGGCTGTACATGTCTCACTGTGGGGCTGTACACTGTCTCTCTGTGGGGCTGTACACACACACACGCTCTCTGTGCGCGCTGCCGTCACGCCGGGCGAGTCACGCGTTTTTTGTGGCTTTTTTTTTGTGGCGTTTTTGAGTTTAGGAGAATTGTTGTTGTTGTTGTTGTATTCTCTGGTGTGTGTTTGTGTGAGAGAGGGAGGGAGGGAGAGAAGGGGGGGGGGGGGAGGAGGTGTTTTGCGAAATTGTTTTGTTTCTTTTTTCTTTCGGTCTGTGCAAAGAGAGGAAGGAGAAGCCTTGAAGTGGGGGGAGGAGGAGAACAGGTGAGTGTGTTAGTGAAGGAGTGTGAGTGAGTGAGTGAGTGTGTTAGTGAGAGAGGGAGAGAGGGAGGGAGAGTGAGTGTGAGGAGCTCGCTCCCGGAAGCGAGCCTTACCCACTCCCCGCCGCCGCCGCCGCGCGTTCTCGCCCCCCTGTCTCTCTCTCCCCCCTCCCCACACAGCTCTTGGCTTTTTAAAAAAAATCATTTATATCGATAATATTTATCTCATATTTATTTAATATCTTTCTTGACTCTCTCCCATTTGCACTTTCACTCCACCGCTCTTTTTTTTTGTTGCAATGGCCGCCTGGCGTCCCTCCCGTGTTGAACCGGGTTCATTCCCGCTTTTGCAAATGTGTGGCCTCTTATTCTCGCCATTTTACACGAGGTGGCTTGGCTCTAATATTATATATATAGGGAGAGAGATGGAGAGAGAGAGAAAACGACAATATATCTATATATTTTTTAATAGATCTTATTTTAAATGCAATCGATTTTATGCATTTTTACAAATTATTTTGCACGGCGGGGCTAGCGCTGCAAGTAGTTGTGTGTGTGTGTGTGTGGTGTTGGGGCCGATGCGAATGCAGTGCACAGCACACCGGACGCTGTGGCGAGTGCGCCGGGAGCGCGGCCCCAGCTCAGGCTCCTCTCACCCAACGCATTTGGAGTTTATTATGCAATGATCCTGTTTTTTTTTAATGTGTTTTTTTTTGCAACAGCTTCGGATGCAACCAGCAAAATTGTCATCCATCTTTTTTAAAAAAATTTTAAACTTATATATTTATATAAGCAAACGCCTTTACTCTCTGTGCAAACCCAGCCGCGCGCCACAGCTGGTGGAGCAGTGCAGTGCGCGAGCAGCCATTGACCAACCGTCACTTCTCTTTCAATCTCTCCCCCCTCACCCCCCCCCCCCCCATCTCCCCCCCCCCCCCCCCACATCCTCTCCCCTCCTCCCCCATCGCCCCCTCCCCCCCCCCCCCCATCTCCCCCTCCTCCA